>QEPC01012035.1:2564741-2584779 GCA_003113815.1 Sphenodon punctatus | reverse complement strand
TGGGGGGCAGGAGGGAAGGGGGATGGGGGCAAGCTGGGAGGGGGGTGGGGGCAGGCTGGGCGGGCAGGTGGGAAGGGGCAGGCTGAGGGTGGGACAGGAGGGAAGGGGGATGGGGCACACTGCAGGCTGGTGGGGTGGGAGGGAAAGGGGCACACGCCACTAACCTGAGGCTGGGCCCAGGGGTCCCCATTGCATGGCAGCAGCAGCAGCATTGCTCCTCCAGGGATTCGCGCGCTGCCTCCCTGTGCCCGCAAACCCAGTCCCTTCAGAGTCCGCACTGGGACTGGATTTGTGGGTGCACAGGGAGGCAGCGCGAGTCCCTGGAGCAACTCTGCCACGGAGAATCTGTGGGCAGCAGTTGGTTTTTGTTTTAATTGCCCGCACCACATCCTAGCCACGCCGGGGAGGGAGAGGAGGCAAGCTGCAGCGCTGCACTGCTTTCCCTCCCCGGGGGCCAGGACGCGGCGCTGGCAATATAAAAGGGAAAACAAAGTTTCCTTCCCGCCTGCCGCTCGCTTCCCCCCCCTGCAGCTCCTAGAGTGGCGAGGCGAGCCGCTCGCAGAGGGGGGGAAGCAGCAGGCAGCAACTGCAAGGGTGGCCGGCGGCGGTGGGTGGGCCCCCTCGCTGCGGGGCCATGATGCTCCAGTCGGCCGTGGGCCCCCACAGGCCTGGGCCCGGGTGCAACTGAGCCCCCCCATACCACGGTAGCTACGCCCCTGGCGGTACCCCATTGGCTAGTTCACAGTGGTGGCACCCCATTGGCTAGTTCACAGTGGCGGTTCCCCATTGGCTAGTTCACAGTGGTGGCACCCCATCGGCTAGTTGTCATAAGAAGATACTGAGCTACATGTAGACAAAGGTCTAACTATAACTAATATGTAAAGGTAAAAGTTAAACATGTATGTAATGTGAACCAGTTCTCAGCTTTCACATTACATACATGTTTAACCTTTACCTTTACGTATTAGTTAGACCTGTAGTCTACATGTAGCCCAGTGTCTCCTTATGACACTAGTTCACAGTGGTGGCACCCCATTGGCTAGCTCACAGTGCTCCCCACTCAGGCTGTGATTCTGCCCTGTCAGACCATTTCTGCAACAATGTAACCAAATGCAAAATTCCGCAAAAATGTGCAGAATTGATGGGGGACGCTCTAGCACCACACCTATTTGCTTCCCACAGCAACCTGCCCTGGCTCTGCACCAACTGGTTTTAGGCTCATGTGGGTGCCCATCCCCTGTATCCCCAAAGCTGGCACATTCTCACCAGCAGAAGTTGGTCCAATAAAACGGATGGTTTGAATGACTTTGTCTAGACTCCATCTATTACTCTGGAAGCCAACACAGGAACCGCACGCTTCCTTTGGAGGGAAAAGAAACCCAGAAAGGCAGGCCATTCCCTTCCAGCCCAGGTGGAACCAGTAGTAGGGCTGGCACTGGGGTCCCTGCCTGACCTCCTTCCCAGCACCGCATGGGGCGATTGCCCTCCAAGCTGTCTCATTAAAAGAATCAGGCGGTGCTATTGGCACAAGACCCTTCCGCTCCTTCACAGGTGCTGGGGGGAGACCAGGTGCCTTTGGCAGCTGCCCTCCCCCTCCCCCTCCCCATTGTTCCGCAGCCGTCCCGCCAAAGGGGCTCACAGGCTCAGGAACGCGTTGAGTGACAGCAGACGCCTTGTAAAAACGCCTGGCAGAGCAGTCCTGGCGCCTCGCTGCAAACAGCGCACACATGTCCCGAGCACGGCCCGGCCCCTGCGTGCAGGTAACGAGGGGGGAGCACACATCAAAGGCGAGGCGCAGCACGCGGGAGGGCGTGAATTATAGACTTTGATGTCCTGGCTGCAGCATGAGGCTCGTTTAGAAATCGCCCTTTACAGCTGCCAATAAGTGCCAGGCAGCCCTTCTAACAAGGGATCCGATTTAACAGGGGGCTGCTGGGGAGACTTGTCTCTTCATGTCCCCCTGCTCCGCTAGGATCAAGCCAAATGTAATATCCCCACAGCAGCAGCACAAGCGTCCTGCCCAGTTGGGAGTTATCCTCTGCCCTCCTCCGCCATCATCCAATGAAATTAGCAGGCAGTAGGTTTCCAATCGACACAAGGAAGTGCCATTTTTGCCTAATGCACAATAACCTGTGAAACTCACTGCCATGGGATGCCTGGAAGGCCAGGAATGTAACTGGTTTCTTCCAAAAAGGATTAGACAAATTCACGGAGGCTAGGTCCATCAAATGGCTCTGAGCCTAGATGTTCTGGGAATGCAGCGTCATGTTCAGGTTGTCCTTGAATCTCTGAAGTTTCAAGAAGTTGGGAATAAATGACAAGGAATGGATCCCTCCATCACTGCCCTGTGGCTCTTCCCGCAGAAGCATCTGGTGCTGGCCCACCACCTTGGGCTGGCTGGACGACTGATCTGGGTCCAGCCAGCCTGCTCTTCAGCTCTGCTAATGTCCCTTCAAGCCTGCCCTGGGGATTGGCCCACTCTGCCAAGATGGCTGATGAGAAGAACAGTTGGTGCTGCGCGCGGGGAGCTGGTCAGAGCCTCCTCGGGCAGCCCAGCGGGCAGCCCCCAGCAATGGCAACCATTGCTAGGAGCCCGGGCAGTGGTCACAACCAGAGGAGAGCTGCATGGAGATCTTATCCAGGGCTTGAGGGGTCTGTGTTTGCAGACCTCGACGCTGAGATGTCCCTCTCTCCTGCAGGCCACTTACCCAGGCGTGTGCGGCGTTGTGGCCATAGAGTCTACGGTCCGAAGGGATAGTTGAGATCCTGTCGCCTGACAGCTGTCTAACTCAAGCTCCTCCTGTTATTGCTGCATCAAGGCCACTTGTGTTTGGGCTAAAGCCCATCATTCAAAGGGCATCCACCCCACCTAATGCAGGCCGTGAAATCACCCTCTCCCAGGGAAGCCCTGACCCTCCACCTTTGGTGCCCGTCTTCTAAACTGAACTCAACCAGCCGTAGCTCCCAGCTGATCCTGCCAGCTCCTTCTCTCCTCCCAGGAAGGTACGTTCTCTCCACTATTCGAATGACAGCGGAAGCAGAGGGGCCAGGTCCCCTTAGCTCTGATTTTTGAATGCTGGGTGCCACGGTGGTTGCCATTCAGCCCTCCCCCCCCCACCCTCCCCAATGTCTCTCTCGCTGCCTCACCGCACCAAGCGCTCTCCGCAAAGAGGATTCTTTCCCCTACGATGCTGCTGCTGCGTTTGTTTCCCCATGAGCCATTCCCATCCGTCCATCTCAATGGGCTGCTCACCTTGACATCACTTCAACCTAATTTAAATATCATTCTTGATGTTTAGCCATTGTTTCCACTTTTTCCAATTCCATCTTGATAGAGCTGGGGGCTGAATGGGAGTCACCGTGCACCCCTTCTCCCCCATGCCACCCCATGGAGCACAGAGGCAATACGTGTCTCGACTTACTGGGGCAGGTGTCTGCTAGGGCCTCTGGTTTCTCTTCTCTCCATAGAGTGGGCAGGGACCCAAGTTCATGGCACCAAAAAATCTTAAATTCTGCAACCAGTGAAGCCAAATTCTGCCAATTCACCGCAAGCATTAATATCTGCATAATTCACTGATTTGCATAACTGTGCATGCTGGGAAGCAAATTTGCAACAGGTTTGACATAGAATCACAACTTTGCTAATCAAACACAACTCAAATCCTCTGGAATTTCAGCCCCCCAGAATTCCCACCTCATATTAAAACCCCAGACCTCCCTCACCCAAACATGTGGGTGGGTGGGGTCTGAAGGCCCTAATTCATCTCCCAGGGGCCTAGTTACCCTCGGGTCATGGTCACACCTCCTGGACAGACGGCAGCTGCAGTAGCAGTTTTAGTTTGGGGTCAGGTGATAACTTTACGCCTGAGCCAGGATTTAAAGATCCTGCAGACAGCCCTCACTGCAGTTTCACTGCAATTTCAGCCGGGCACTGCGAGGATTGGCTGATTCTGCAAAAATCACTGCAAATTGCAGCAACGCAGGTCCCAATGGAGTTATTCCTGTTACCGCTTTGCTTTCTCTTGAATACACTGAACAAACTGAGCTCTCCACAAGCCACTGCTCCCAATCCTCTGCCGTTTCCTCTCAGTCATTGTTGCTCCCAAGGCCCTTTTCAATGCATGCAGGGGCAGGGGAGGGGGTATGCACGCCAGGGTGGGGGCGGGGCTGCCTTTCCACGGGTGCACACCCAGCTCCATACACAGAGCAACCACCATTTTCGCCGGTTGCTCCATGCACGGGCTATGGGTGGAGGTGGGTAGAGCAAGGTGTAGCGCGGGAGTGTGCATGCACCCCCTCCAACCTGCTGCGGCAGTTACACGGGCAGCGTCGACTCATGCCTATGCAGCGGGTCAGCGTAGGCATGTGTGGGCCTGTCTCATGTGAAAAGGGCCCAAGTCTCTCTCCCCCATGGAGGAGCTGGGCTGCTGATGCATTTCTCCTCATACGTTCTAGTTCGCCTTCTTCCCAAATCGGATCACAATTGGCTATTTTCTGTCCATATCGCTTTCTAAATGTAAAACAAATGCTGTCCTCACTGGTGCTTGCAACTCCTTTCATTTTAGAGTCATCTGCAAAATCCACCCTCTTTCTCAGCTATAGCTCTCAATTGTCCTGCGTTATGTGGGATGTCCTGGATTCAGCAGGGAGTGTGGCAGCTGTCCTGCAGTCCCAGATAGTGGCGACAAAAATCCAAGATTGGCAAGAAGAGAAAAGGAGATTTTCTGCCCCGGCCTTTGTGAGCATTCCCTGTGGGATGGGGGACAGGAGGTTGTCAGCGTGAATCCAACTACCCTTCTTTACAGGAGACACAAGGCCGACTAGAACCCAGGGACACTGGCAAGGCAGCTAGAACACAGACTCCTAGCCCTATTGAGCCTATTGGGCAATATGCAGAGGGCTCCTCTAGTGGCTGAATTCAAACTAGCAACTAGTATGTCCTGCTATAACTGGTAATCGAAGGGGGTGAGGCGGACTCTCCTTGTAATGAGCACTGGCCAATCAGTGAAGGCACTCCCTCCCCTTGGCTGTCTGCCTATTCATTTATTTAAAAATCTTACTACCCCGCCCCTCCTGCCACAGGCAGCTCGGGGCGGCTCACAAACAATCAATACAATCAAACAACAATAGGATTAAAAACAACACATAAAAGGAGGATACAAAAACATCCCCCCCCCCCACTCCCCCATCAAACGCCTGGCGGAAGAGCCAGGTCTTACAACTTCTTCGAAAGGAGGGGAGATCCGGGGCCAACGGGGCCTCCACCGGAAGGGAGTTCCACAGTTGGGGCACGGCCACCGAGCCCTCTGAAATACTCAGGGGACCTCGAGCCAGGCATCCCCGGATGACCGCAGCAGCCAGTGCAGAGAACGGAGCACTGGTGTAATATGCTCCCGGCGGCCCAGTCCCACCAGGAGACGGGCCGCTGCATTCTGCGCCAGCTGCAATTTCCGAGCCGGAGCAGATGTAAAACCTTTTTGTTTGGCCAGGCGTTTTGCGGGCAGGAATAGGGTTGGATGGGATTGGGTCGGGGGCTTTGGGATGAGTTAATGGGCGGTAGGTGGGGGATAAAGGATGGGTGAGTGGGTGGTAGGGGTGATGTTAGCGTTTTAAGAGATTTTGATGTGTTTTATTGCATTTTATATTTTTAATGTTGTAAGATGCCCTGAGTCTACGGAGAAGGGCGGAGTAAAAATGTGAAACATAAACAAACATGTGCATGAACCTGATCGCCTCCGGCCTCCTCACCTCCATTGCTCCCACTGTAGCCCCTCCCCTCTTCTACATGTCATTAATCTCTCCCTCTCCACTGGCTCCTTCCCCTCCGCCTTCAAGCATACCACCGTCTCTCCCATCCTCAAAAAGTCCACCCTCGACCCCTCTAGTTACCAGCCAGTCTCCCTCCTACCCTTCGCCTCTAAGCTTCTGGAATGTGTTGTCTACTCCCGCTGTCTGGATCTCCTCTCTGCCAACTCCTCCCTGGACCCTCTCCAGTCTGGCTTCCGCCCCCTTCACTCCACTGAAACTGCCCTTGCCAAGATCACCAATGATCTACTTGTCACTAAATCTAAGCGCCTTTACTCCATTCTTGTCCCCCTTGACCTCTCTGCTGACTTTGACACTGTCGACCACTCACTCCTACTGGACTCTCTTCGCTCCATAGGCTTCTGCGGTTCTGTCCTTGACTGGTTCTCCTCCTACCTCTCCGACCACTCCTTTAATGTGTCTCTTCCCAATTCCAAATCCTCCTCCCTACCCCTCTCGGTTGGGGTCCCCAAGACTCTGTCATGGGCCCTCTCCTCTTCTCTATCTACACCCTGTCCCTTGGCAAACTCATTGCCTCCCACGGCTTCCAATATCATCTCTATGCTGACGACACTCAACTCTCTCTCTCCACCCCCTCTCTCTCCCCTTCTGTCCAAGCTCGCCTCTTCAACTGTCTCTCTGATATCTCCGCTTGGATGTCCCAACGTCAGCTCAAGCTCAACATGGCTAAGACTGAACTCCTTATCTTTCCTCCCTACCCTTCCTCTCCCTTTCCCCTGTCCATCCTTATCGAGGGGGTCACCATCCGTCCCATTCCCCAAGCCCGTAGCTTGGGCTTCGTCTTCGATACTCACCTTTCCTCTAAACCTTACATCGACTCTGTTGCCAAGTCCTGTCGCTTTGCCCTCCACAACATTGCTCGGATTCGCCCCTTTCTCTCTGTCTCCTCAGCCAAAACCCTTGTTCACGCTATGGTCATTTCTCGCCTTGACTACTGCAACCTCCTCCTTGCTGGCCTCCCCCGCTCTCACCTGTCCCCCCTTATCTCCATCCAAAACTCTGCTGCTAGGGTCATCCACTCAGCCCGTCACTTCGACCACGTGCAGCCTCTCCTCTCCTCACTTCACTGGCTCCCCCTTCCCCAACGCATCCTTCACAAACTCCTGGTATTCACTTACAAAACCCTTCACAACCTGGCTCCCCTTTACCTCTCAGCCCTAATCTCCTTACACACTCCTGCACACACTCTCCGCTCCTCCTCTGTCCCCCTCCCTCGTCTCCCTCATCTCCCCTGCTCCCCTAACCGCCTTCGTCCCCTCTCCCTTGCTGCCCCCCATGCCTGGAACTTCCTCCCTGCCCACATCCGCCTTGCCCCCTCCCTCCACACCTTCAAATCCCTCCTCAAAACCCACCTCTTCCTCGCCGCCTTTCCCGACGCCTGCTAGAACTTTCCTCTCAATATTTACTGTCTGCCCTCCCCGCAGACTCCTGCCTAACTGCAACCAAGCCAAGCACTTGCACCTGAGACCTCGCATCCGCTTGAATGTTATTTATCCCTTGTCTCTCCCTATGTCCCCTCTCCTTGTCTCCCCCCTCCGTGTCTATTAGATTGTAAGCCGTAGGCAGGGACCGCATTATCTTATTGTTCTGTAAAGCGCCAGGTACACAGCTGGCGCTATACAAATGCTAATAAATAATAATAATAATAATAATAATAATAATAATAAAACGATCCTTCTGCCAGTACTGACTTTGCAAGACAACGCTCACAGTCCGGGGCTGAGGGAGAATTGCCCCTCCCTTGCCTCCACCAGCACAGCACTTACACTGTGTCTCCGACAGCACAGTCCCTCGTGTTAATGGCACCACCCACACTGGATAGGGGTCTCTTTTCAGGGCCCAACCCAAGACCTCTCACACCCCATCCTCCAGACTCAATAGGAGCCAAGGGTGCTCAGAGTTTGGGAAGAATCAGGCCCCGCAAAGTGCTCGAAAGTCAAGACCATGTTGGAAGATCTGGCTGTTAAAGAGGAGGAGGAGGAGGAGGAGGAGGAGGAGGAGGGATCTCTCAGTCCAGGATGACTCTTGTCCTGTCCGTGGAATTGCCCCACTCCCGCTTCCTGTGTCTTGAGCAAGCCCAGCACAAGGGGCAGGGAGTGTGTGTTTTTCAGCATCAATATGAAGTCCACATCTGGTCACTCTGCTGAGCTCCAAGCCCCAGCGCTCCCAGAAGGATGAGTCCCACGCTGCCCGGTGCAAGCAGCTCAGCCTAGTCGTTCCCTCCCTCAGACACAGTCACTTTTATCTCCGGGAATATTTATAAGCTTTCCGCAACTACTTGTTTGCTGAATCTCTCTTGGTGGCTTCGCCGCAGCCCCCGTTTGAAGTCAGACCAGATGGGAGCCTAGCCCGAGGATAAATAAACCAATCAAATCTGAGAAAACAATCCTCTGCCTGAGTCCAGTGTGAAGCTCCAGTGCAGGGCAGGGTGGGGGAAGGGTGCTGCTCTGATGCCGCGGGAGTGTCCCCCTCCGTTCACCCTGCCTCCAGGCAGTCATCATCGGTATGTGCTGTTTGCAGGGGGGGCTGTTTTTCTAACATGGTGAACACATGCTCTCTCTGGAGAACCATTTATTTTACATCAGAGATCCTGGGGCTGTCGGCCGGAGTCCTGCAAGATGCTTTTGTACTTCCTCTCTTAAGGGAGGAAGAGGCATCTGTCTAGCTACCGCAGGACTGAGGGAGAGCCCTGCATGTACCTCCAGCAAGGCCGGAATGCACGACATTTCCATCTCCTGCTGGAAGTTAAAGAAGTCGTGCCGAGGTGAGACGGTGTACTCCATGCCTCCCCAATGCCCATCTCTTCTTCCTCGTTCAGTCCGTGCTAGGGACCGCGCTGAAGAGCCGCCAAGAGCCCTTTGCTCCCCATACAGACTGTCCCTGGTCGGATGGATGTCACAATCCCTCCAGCTCAGGAGCCCACTGCACTCCATCCTGGCTACTGGAGAGCAGGCCTTCCCCCTCCAGTTACGCTCCAACCGGCTAGGGCAGCTCCCCAATCCCCTGGAGAACATTATGCCCTCTAGTCTGCCATTGTTGTTTGATCTCTCTCAGCCTTCCTGAGGGGAAGTGCTCCAGGCCTGGACTTCCCTGCTCCTGCCTCCGAGCTCCAGGGACTTGTACTGGCTGGAGTCAGCCAACTTCCCAAGTTCCTCTGAGCCCAATCAGCCTCCTGTGCCCCAGGGCATGGAGAGAACCCCTCATCGGGTCTGGATGATGGTGTCCACATGTAGGGTCAGGCCAAGGAGCAAGCCTGGAGATAGGAAGGATAAGGATACTGCCACACAGCTCTAAGACTGTCCCTACGCCTTGGCTCTCACCTACCAAGCAGGAATAGTCCGAGGTCTCCAGGGAGTGGAGTTGGGGATGGACAGGAACCATTTAGTTTGAACTCCCATACAGCAAAAGTGAGAGAATTTTACCCAATCCAAAGGGGGCATGGGCGACACCCCCCCATCTGTCCCTCCAGATGAGCCAGGGTCCCCACCTGTAGGATGCCCATTTCCCTCTGGAGCACAGGATACCCCTTTCCTGCAGGGGCCTGGCCAAGAGTGTCCCTCCCGTCCTCCACCGGCACCACTCTCTTCCATTCCAGCATCCGCAGCCACAACGGCTCAGAAGAGCAATGCATCTTGAGTAACCTGATCCGTTAACGCGCAGCGCCTCTGATGTGGGCAGCCTGCGCTTTACAGCATTAGGGGAGCAACATTTCATGGAAAATTCAATAAATAGCCCCTCGTACAGCCAGACGTCTGTAAACAAAGGCTTCCAAATTCAATCAGGCTGTGGGCTCGCTGCGGCGTTTATGGGGGAGAGCAGGGATATTAGCAGGGAAAGGAGAGCATGGGCCAGGGGGAAGGAGAGATTCCTGGAAAGCGACCACGAGACCTCTCCAATCTCGTCCCCTTCGAGGATAACCCTTTCAGCACCCCGCCCATACCCCCCCAGTGTACAGCCCATCTGGGGATCCCTGTGTACACAGCACAGCAGTTCCCCCAGGAAGCCAGAACTGAAAACGGACACACGCCCGAGGGGCATCAGAGACATCAGCAAGAGAGACCAGTGACCCCACTAACACCGGCTCATTCCCCTCCTGCTTGAACTTTCCCCTCCAACCTCCACCTCCTCCCGTCCCCTACTACCCAGCTGTGGCTCCTCCCCTTGCTGCAGTTAGGTGCCTGGCCGTGGCTGCTCTACTCGTGGCCACCAATTTGGAGCTGCATGGAGCTGCTGGAAGCACAGAGGGGAACCCCCTTCTCCAACAGGTGCCTAGTATAACCCATGCTTCACACAGGCTACAACCACCCTGGTGTCTGAACCCTGCTCTGCCCTTTTGGGGGTCAGGGTGCTCAGAGCTGCTGCTGGGCAGGCCTCCAATCCAGAGACACAGTCAGGCTAAAGAGCTTTCCGAAACCCCTCTCCACACCCTGCTTCATCTCTTGCTCCATCTAGTGTCTCTGTGGGCATAACTCTCGTAGCAGCAAAACAGGCACAAGGCAAGCTGCTGTTCACCCCCCTTCAGCTCCCAAGCAATTGTACCAGCCCCTAGAGATCAGTCTGTACTCTGTACCCAAGGGGGCAGTATCATTCTAGAGGGCCAAGGGCTTACATGCATCCACTCTCCCAGACAGTTCCCACTGACGCCCCCTGCAGAAAGCAGACAAGAACCCCCAGCACAATGGGGGAGCTTTGCCGCCACAAGCTGGAACCGCCTGGGTGTACCTTGGCAGCCAATTTAACAGCAGCCATGTTGGTCCAAGAGCTGTGTGCAGAACAGCCCTTTGGTGCAAATTCAACCATGATGAATGCTGCAAGAGTTTGGGAGACTCCTGGCCACTATAACGTATTACCCTCGGTGACCTCTAGTGTCCCCAGGCTCTCTGCACTTCTTCAGACACCAGTCAGCCCTTGTAGACGTGGTCTCCCAATAGAGCTTCCTCTTCCCAGCTGGCCACCAAAGGTCTTTCGAAGCTCTATCTCCTCTCCCAGACAGCCTGCTCAACCAAGTCACTGATGTCTTATCGGACTGGAGGGGAGCAAACCAGACCTATGGGAGTGGAGGAGGCCAAGCGAGGAGGAACGTAAGACCTGGCCCCATAGATGATCAGAGTCAGCCCAGGCACCAACTGGGGTAGGGGAGCGGGGAAGGGAGGGGGGGAAAAAGCCACCGCCTCCATCACAAGCAACACTTTGCTCCTTCAGCCTGTCCTGATGGATCTGCTGTGTTTAACTGGCCTCTCAATGCCCAGGATGTGTGTATGTGTGTGCGGGTTGGGGGGGGGGGGCACTTGCACTGTCACAATGAGCAGCAATCCAGTACAAGGGGGCGTTCACTTGTCAGTCTAACCAGCACAGTTCCTGCAAGGGAGAAGCAGGTCTCACACTGGGACTAGAATCCCTTTCACATGCCATTATGAGAAAGCAGAGGATGATATAACGATCCGACTTTTGCAAAGTCACCCACAAGAAGCTACTGAAAAAGCTAAGGAGTCTAGTCTAAAACAACTAGTCACAGAATTCTAGAAGTGGAGAGCTGGAAGGGATATCAAGGGGCATCTAGTCTGAGCCCCTGCCCTGAGGCAGGGTGCTCTTTATCTAAGGCATCCCTGACAGATGTCCGTACAGGCTTTTCTTGCAAACCTCAAAGGAGGGAGGTTTAAAAAAACCATTGCACAATCACAAAATGGCCACCGCACCGTTCTGAGTATGTGCGGCCTTTTCCAAATATGGCGGTGGCAGCATTGCCAGCATTTTGGAAAATGGCAACTGGTCTGCGCATGCGTGAAATGGTCACATTACATGTGCAAGCCGGATGCCCTTCCCCAAAATGGTAGTGACGCTGATGCCGTCAATTTGGAACACCCTCTCTTGGCAGCTTGGTCCATTAGTAAACTGTTCTGAGTTTTCTCTAATACTTAACCCAAACCTGCCTTCTTCCAATTTATTATTATTTACTTATATAGCGCCAGCAATGTTCCTAGTGCTGTGCAATTAGTAGTCAGAGACAGGTCTCTGCCTCAGGGAGCTTCCAATCTAGGAGAAACAAGGGAGAGGGGGACACAGGGAGAGAGACAGGGAGATATTACTCCTTCTCCTGTCTTTGGTGGCAGCGGAGAGCAAATGTTCCCCATCGTATTTATTGCATCCTTTCAACTCTGAAAACTGTCAACATGTCACGAAGTGTGAGGCAAAGTTCTGCTGTGGGTTAAGCCTGGCCCACAGACTGGGAACAAAGAACAGGGAATCAGGATGTGCCCCAGGCTTCGTGCACGGCCCTCTCTTGTTGATGCAGAAAAGGATGTTGGCGGCAAGGTAGCAAAATCTGTCAATGCCACAGTCAAGTCCAAGGAAGGCTGTGAGAACCTGCGTCCTGCAAAGGGGCCTGACCAAGCTAGGTGGATGGGCAACTCCTCGCTTGCAGATGAAATGCAATGAAGATAAACTTAACCTAATGCACATTGGTGGGGTCTAAACTAGGCATCTGGGCATCACTATGGAGAGCTCCTCAAAGGCCCCTCTGCCCCAGGCCCGGCTGCCATCAAATGGCATGAGTTACAGAGAGAAGGGGGTGGGAAATGGCCTACTGCCTTCATACACAGGAACAGCTGACCTTCCATTCGACCAGCATCAGCGCCACACTGCGTCAGACCAATGGTCCATCGAACTCAGCATCCTGTCTCCGTTGCTTTGCATCAGACCAATGGTCCATCGAACCCAGCGTCCTGTCTCCGTTGCTTTGCATCAGACCAATGGTCCATCGAAGCCAGCATCCTGTCTCCGTTGCTTTGCGTCAGACCAATGGTCCATCGAAGCCAGCATCCTGTCTCCATTGCTTTGGAGAAGCCCCCAACAGGTGACAATGCCGGGGCGATCCATTCCCTGCTGCTCACTCCCAGTTCCTGACAGGCAGAGGCTGCATCCCACAACCTACTGGGCTAAAAGCCATTAATGGTAGAGATAGGCATTCGGATTCGGAATAAATCCATAACTGCTTGTAACGGGCAGCTATGGATTAATCTGTACCAAACCGTAACACCCCCGTTGTGGTTCGCTTTAAATAAAAAAGTGAATGTGCAGGCGCAAATGGCTGCTGGGTGCCAAACCGGTTCTGCAGATGCGCAGCTTTGTTCAAAATGGCGGCGGCAGCAGCAGCATCCCTGCCATTTTGGGAAAGGGCAGCCGGTCTGCACGTACAGAGAGAGCATTTCATGCATGTGCAGACCAGTTGCCCTTTTCCAAAATGGTGATGACGCTGCCACTGCCATTTTGAAAGAGGCTGCGCACCTGCAGAACAGTCTCGTGGCCATTTTGTGCCATGCACAATGGTTTCTTAAAACATTTTTTTACTATTTTAAATGTTTTGAATGGGTTTAAATACAGATCCGTAATATTATTATTATTATAATAAACATTTATATAGCGCCAGTCGTGTGACCTGGCGCTGTACAGAACATAGAATCAGACGCGGTCCCTGCCTGTGGCTTACAATCTAAAAGACAAGGAGGGAGAGACAGGGAGAGGGGACAGTGGGAGAGACAGGGGAGAAGACAGACAAACATTCAGGCGGATGCGAAGTCTCAGGGGCGTGTGCTTGGCTTGGTTACAATCAGGTAATATGGACCCGTAATTACATTTGGAATTAAAGAACTGAACCCTACTATGGATCCAGATCTGTAATTCTCCCTGGATGCCCATTCCTAATTCATGGACCCATCCTACAAGAACATATCCAATCCTTTTTTAAAGCCAGGTATGCTACTGGCCTTGAGCACATCCTCTGGCAGACCAAGTCCACTCGAATCCTCTGCTTAGCAATAGGCGCTTCCTCTCCAAAGGGATCCTGCAGAATGGGAGGGTGTTCAGAGAAGGCCGGGGAGAATGACTAAGGGTCTGGAGAGATTCTCCCACATGAAGACAGAAAAGACTGGTTTAGGAGACAAACGCAAGAGCCCATGAGAGAAGCATATGAAAAACCAATGGAAAGAAGGGTGAAGGCAGCTGGGCGGCTACTGCCCTCCGCCATCTCATAACACAAAGGCACCAAGACAGTCAACGAAACCCGACGAGGCAAATTCCGGAGAGGTGAAAAGAGAGACTTCATCACACTGGGTAAAATTAGCCTGCGAGGACTCAATGCCACCGGGTGGGGGTGAGGCTGAAAAAATATCCAGAGCTAGAAGAGTCAATGCCAATGAAGTTTGGGACATCCTATTCCAATACTAAAGCCACTCTCAAAGAGGTAGGAGCCAAGGTGAGACTTTTCTGGGGTGGCTATCCCACGTCTCCCCAGAGTAGGGACACTGGTACATTCCTCTGGCACACTGGGCCCTGCGGTCGTTGGATATAGGACACGCAGCAGGATGAGCCCTTGGGCTGATCCAACCAGACAATTCCTATCTCCTACCACCTCAGTAACCCAAGGAGTCCTTACCAAGGTAGGGAAGAGAAATGCAGGCTAAGGCCATTGCCTGGGCTGTGCAGTCTCTCTACAACAGGGTGCTTGAGCATGTCCGGGAGGCTGGAGACAGCTCCCCCAGAGAGCTAGTGCAGGAGTCAAAGCAGCCTACAGCCCAGGCCCCTCCATCATCGGCTGACACAACACTGGTGGGATTTGATTACACCCCTCCCCCAAGCCAGCTGCCCTGGAAAGGGTCCTATAAACTGCTATTAATTAGTTGACACTTGGACTGTCCAAACAGTCTGCCCCTCCCTGCTCTCCCCACCAGGAAGCAGGGGTGTGGGCTGGGAGCCTCAGTCCTGGCCACATTCTTGCAGTTAATATTCCAGGCTGCTGTTACCAAGGAAGACAAGCTTGGTGTCTCCCTTCCCTTCCTTCCCTCTCCTCCTCAGCCCCCAATGCTGCAGTCTGAGCCCCGCTCCATCACTGGAGCCTATGGAGCTCTCTGCTCAGTCTCTGTCCTCCCTACAGCAGGGAAGAGGAGAGGTGCTGCTGGGGCACGGAGTTACCAGAGGCCTGGATCGTCACAAAGCAGGATCCGGTACCAAGCCTGCTTGCATTGCCACAGAACAGCCCTGGTTCTGATGGGCCACCAACCCGGCATTTTTCAGGGCCCAGACAGAGTCACTGTCCCCTAAAGTAGCTTCACGGGGCCACATGGTGAATCAGTAGAGTGCTGTGGCTGGGGCCACACAGAGTCCCCCTGGAAACCTGGGTCCAGATGAGCTGAATGTGGGCATGCTGATGGGAGTGGGCCCTGGGCATGGGCACGAATTACCTGGATCACACTGGCACTTGGCTTAGCATGTCTCAGGGCGTTTTCAGATAGACAAACTATCCCGGGATAATTAGAATCATCTCTGGTGATTATTATCCCGAGATAACAAAGTGGTACCTGTTTAGACAGACATTTCTATCCCTGGCTAACTTTATCCCGGGATAGCTGTGTGAACAGCACATTGATTTTATCCCAGTGATTAGAGTCTCTTGGATGAATTTCAATCCCATGGTGCTTTTTGTCCGTGCTCAGCGCACTGATTTCTGGGATTGAAGAAAATCTGATTTTCTTATTTTTCTGATTTCTGAGTTGAAGAAAATAGAAACTCATCCCTTTGTTCTGCGAGTATTTAAACTTGGCGTTCTGTGATGCATTGTGGAATGATGACGATGGTAATACGATCACCCCGCAGTCATGTGCTCCTAGACACCATAGAGGCAGAAAATGCCTAGACAGTCTGTCAGGTCTTGCCGTTGGACTCTGTGGCACTAATCACTGAGATAGTAACTATCCCAGGATAGTCGTTCAGACAGACATTCTCCCGGAATAGTTTAATAAACCAGCTAATTGGGTTTTATCACACCCTGATATTTTTGTTATCCCGGGATTATAATCACTGTTGACAGCATTCGGACGGGCATGCCATCCTGGGATGAAAGCAATTATCCTGGGATAAATGTCCATCTGAAAACACCCTCAGTGGGATTGGTCACTGATCCTCACAAGAGGCCCGTCCTGGGGCTGCAATACCAGAGGGCAAGTGGGATTGCAGGCCACAATGGAGTCACAACAGCATCGGTAGAACAGGGTGCTGGGGGGAGACAGTAGAAAGCTGGGGGTCAGGACTCCAGGAGACGTAAGGGGAATTGGCCAAGCTTGGTAGGGCTGAGACAGTATGGGGGGCAGGGGTGTCTGTGAGTAGCCAGGGGGACTGTGGGCCAGGACTAAGGGACATCAACATGAGCTCATTATACTCTCTACTTGAGAGAGTCTGGGTCTTGGCTTGCGATTATTATTAATATTTCAAATGGCTTAAAACAACCAAACCTGCCCTGTTCAGAAGATTAAACCGAACTCCAAATGGACCATTGGCAGCCCCTGGGCTATCCCTGCCTCTTTCTTCTCCCCACACCTCCTGCCCACCCCGGAGATAAATGGGATTCAGACTGGGGCTCCAGGATTAGCCCCAAAATGTCACCCTTTTACAAATCTGAAGGGGGGGGGGGAGGCAGGTTTTCAAACCCCTAACTGGAGGCACGTGCCTTGTTCCCCGCATAGCTGGTTTTGATCACAAAGCTGATTCCCCCCCACACTTTGCCAGTTCCTAGTTGTGTTTAGATTTTAGGGTGCCACCTGATTTTGGTGTCATTAAGGGTTTTGTTGAATGGATCCAAGACAGACTGATTTGGAGGTGGGAGGTTCAGGGGTGCTGTTCAGGAATTTTCCCCGCCCCCCCAAGCAGATCGGTGGTGTGAATTCACACACCCTTTTGAGTCCAAAATATCACATCTTGGGGCATTTTCCTCAACCCAATTCTTTTTGCAAACGTCCCAGCGGGGGAACTACTGGGGTAGGGGGGTAGGTTGCTGCCTCAAAGGGGTGTGGCAAAGGGCAGGGAACGTCCCTTCAGGAGTTAAAGAAATCCTTTAAGAAATCCCCCCCCCCCTCTCTCTCACACACACAGAGCTGTTAGGATCAGTCCCCGCAGAAAAGTGCCCAATTTGTCATGTCATGTCCAGCTGTTAACCTCCCGCAGCTCCGCCATAGGGAAGCCTTGCTCTCTCCTACTTATTTATTTGCTCCTTGGACAATGGAGGCCCCAGGCCTGCTGAGCTCTTCATAATAAAGCCACCAACGATCTCTACCCCCCAGCCGCCATGTCAGCAGCAGCAGCCAAGCTGCAGGTGTGAGGGGGTATTAACCCCTGCTTAGCTGGCAGCTCCATTGACATGCAAGCGCGGCAGAGAGGGAGGGAGGGAGGGCGAAAGGGCTGCTTGGTACAAAGAGGAAACCAAGAGGAAAAGGCCAGCTGATAACCATCGCTCCGGAAAGCTTATTGCGCCGCTGCGGGGGGCTCTCAGCAAAGGAGCAATAGGGGAAAGAATAGGAACTCTCCAGCCACCCAGAGAGATTCGGGGGTGGGGGAGGGCCTAGGGCCTGGCGTGCTCAGGGCTGCCCTGGGGGGCACTTAGCAACGGTGCCCAGGGCCAGGAACCAGGCAGGGATGAGCGAATCCCAGAGCACGCAGCCAGCAGGCACCGAGGGAAGCACCCAAGCTGGGTCCCCTGGGGATGACGTACAAAACAGAGACCCAGAATAAGAGACGGTGCAGATCAGAGAGGCCCAGATGGGCCCTGTGCCGAGAATGGTGCAACCCAGGGTCCTACCCCCAAAGGGCTCAGCACTGAGATTCCTCCTTTGCCCCCCTCCCAGCCCAGCTGCCCTGCTTTGTCGGAATGGGTCACCAGGAGGCAGTGGGGGAGCAGCCAGGCCCAGGACAATCCGACGTGTGTCTGAGGGGGGCATATGAGTGTTAACTGCTATGCCCTGCCCTGCCTATGTGCCCCTCCCTTTTTCTCCCTCCCCCTTGTCCATTCTCAATTGTAAGCCCCTCAGGGCAGGGACCTGTCTTTAATCCCGGCTGTTCAGCACCAGGCACCTTGCTTGGAATATATAAAAAACATTAATAATAATCATTCTAGAGTCGGGATAATGTGCTTTTGGTAGAGGAAGCAGGAGAACCCAGGGAAAACTGCAAGCATAAAGCCAAGATTTTCATTTGCAAGGGGAAATATATTTAACCCTCCTTCGCCTGAGAAACCAAGTGACTAATAACTGTATCGGGGTCTAAACGACCCCCATTAATAAATAGCTGAAAACTAATGAATTGATTTGAAATGGACTCCAGAGTAACAAAAAACCCACAACGTTTATTAGCATAACAACTGAAAAACAGAAATACCGAACAAACCGCCGTGGTATTGGGGGTCACCGTGGCCCCTCACGTAAAGCAGCACAACGAACAAATACAGTACAGGGGGTAATGTTCACCCCCTCCAATTTTTTTGCACGAAGTTAAAATAGAACTTTAAAATACAAATATATAAATTCAACATAAACCTATAAATACAACATATAAACACAATCTTGATAAAACAATTGAAGAGTCTGGTGCATTTGCACACACACGGCAATTTACAATTGAGTTTGCAGGTAGCACAGTGCTGCTGAGATCTCCTGTCCCCTGCTTTGGTGCAGATGGGGCACCTGCCCCTTTTTCTATTATCAGGTGGAACACCCACCACAGCAGAAGCAAGTCTTCTTGACGTTCCTGGCAAACTAGCAATGTTTCTTGCCTCAATACAGGGTTTTATCATCTCTGTAGACAATTCCAGGAGGAAGTGAGGTCTCCTTAGTTTTCCTGATTTCAACATAGGAAAGGCCAAGGACCAAACTATGGCCACTTTTACACGGATGCCACCCACCCATGAACACCCGGAAACACCCATCGGATGGGTGGGAGAGCGTCCGTGTAAATGTCCACGAGTGGGTGGGGGAGCGTGCCCAACCCACCCGCCAACACCCACGCAGAAGCCGCGATGGAGCCGGCACCCTCCATGGGTGGAGATGGGTTGAGATGGGTGTTCAACACCCGAGCGTCCGTGTAAAAACCAAAACACCCACACCCACGCGGACCGAACCGGTGGAGTCCCACTGCACTGGTGCCACGGGGCACGCACACACGCACGCACCGCCACGCAGACACGCCCATGGGGGGGGGAAGCCGGATGTCCGGCCAAGAGCCTGTAAAGGAGGGCAGAATCATGGCATACGCACGCGGGCTCCCACGATGGCGACCAGGAAGGCCAACGAGAAGGTCAAGGGAGCCGACGACGCCCCACACGCGGGAAGGGGTCGGGTGAGCACGGGGACCCAGGAGTGCCCGGGGGGGGGGGGAGCCCCAGCAAGGCGGTGCGGGGGGGCACGCCCCAGGCAGAAGGCACAAGGAGGGGTGTCCAAGGCCGCCGGTATGGAAAGGGGGGGGCGGACGGGAGGTACAAGGGGGGCACCCTGGTGGGGGGGAAAGGGGGGAACGTGCCAGGCTGTAACACAGCGCACGTGTCCCGGCACAGGGCAGAGGGGCTGCACTGACTCCCCCCGGTCGTGGACCCCCAGCCCAGCACCTCCCAGGGGCACGGCCCTAGGAGCAGCAGTGAGAGTGAGGTGAGCACGAGGGAACCACCCCAGCCCCCCACAGGGATGGGAGGGCCGTGCCCTAGGCCCGGCACCATGGGCCAGGGAACACAGGGCAGGGGGCAGCTGCATAATCCGGTCCCCCGTCCCCACAGGACAGCTCCCAGACAACAGAGCACCGCACCACCGGGACAACAGCCTAGGAGGGCCCCCCAGACAGCCAGGTGAGCAGGGGGGAACCCCAGGGGGGAGAGGGGGACAGGCCCCTCGGGGGCACGGAGGGGGGCAGCAGGACCCAGAGTAACCCCTAATGCACTACCCCCAACAGGACACGACCACCACCACGGCTACCACATCCACAGGGCGGGCCTCATGCTGCCAAGCCGGCCGGCCCCCCACACGCGGATCAAGGCAGGAGATCAGGAACTTCATACGCATGTGGGGGTCCGAAAGGGTCCAGCATGACCTGGTGCGCAGCTACAAGCCCAGACAGGTCTATGAAGCCATTGCCCAGGAGATGCAGCGGCAGGGGTACAATAGGGATGTCACCCAGTGCATGCAGCAGGCAAAGGACTTGAGGTCCAGATATAAACATATCAAGGACAACAATCTCAAGTCCAGCCGGGCCATGCGCACATCTGAGTTCCAGGAGGAGCTGGAAAAGTTCCTCTGCATGGACGGGGACATCGTGGCCTCCCGCACACACGGCAGCGCCTTCGCCAGGGGCAGGCACAGGGCCACCACGCACACACCCCGACAGACCCCACAGAGTGGGGGGGGGG
>QEPC01012035.1:2502703-2554223 GCA_003113815.1 Sphenodon punctatus | reverse complement strand
GGGGGGGGGCTGGTGCCAGGCTGTCCGGGCTCTGTGCCGAGGCTGTGTGGAGCTAGCTCCTTTGTAGCGGCTGTCATCTCATCTCCCTCCCGCCCTGCCCGCGCGGTTCCTGGCGGTTCGGGGGCAGAGCCCTCGGTCGGCCATGTTGTGCTGTCGCTGTGCCGGGCAGGGCTTCCCCGCCAGTCCCGGCTGTCTGTGTACCTGCACGGGTGCTTCCTGGGATGGGTGTTTGCCGGCCCCTCCCCTTTCCTTCCCACGACCCCCTGCGGCGCTGTCCGTGTAAATGTCTCCCTGCTTGGTGCCGCCGGGTGTGCTCACCCCCCCACCTCCACCCATCGACCCTGCTGCGCCGTCCGTGTAAAAATGGCCTATGTATGCGTTGAGGCACACAAAGTCTACTATATTGGAAAATACAATCCGGGGCCACTGCCTGCCCATTCTTTTGGAGGTGGATGTAGACACCATTTGGTCACATGTATCAACCCCACCTGCTCTGTAAAGAGTCGCAGGGCTTCATTGTTTTCAAGTGAGCTCCAAACTTCACAGGAAATGCAGGGGTCATCAACAGCCCCCAGGCAGAATGAATAGGTATCTTCCCAACACAAAGCTGCTAATGGCTCTGATTAAAAAGCAGTGTCAAGAGTTGACTCTAAATAGGTCTTAACTGCTGTGTAAAGATAAGGAACAACAGAAGTTGGCAAAGTGACTTTTCACTGGGGGTCAATGTAATCCCCCAAAGCAGTTTATGATGATTTTTTTCCTAAACACAGCACCAGCGAACTTTGTGAACTCAAACTAAGTGCTACATTTTGTCCTTCACCCTCAGTGAGGGTTTTACTTAGGAGAGCAGGGGCTGGGTTACCTTTCATTTCTTTCAAAGACACATGTATTTTAATAATATATGTGCAAGGGGTCAACATGACCCCGAGTGCAAAGGGCGTCTAGTGCTTTCATTTTCCCACTGACTTACACTGGGGGTCGAATGTACCCCTGATGATGAAATGATAAAAACCTCCATTTTAAACAAATGGGGACTGGGGAGGAACATGAAACCGCACAGGACAGTTGAACTCACACTTCTTGAGGAATACATGAGGGGAGGAGTGGGTCAGGCTTGCCAAAACAGGTTTATGATTTTTTCAGCAGCCTTGGGGGTCCTAGAGACCCACGCTGAAGATGGAGGGATATTTTTGAATTTTAATTTATTTTTATTTTTTTTAAAAGCACCTTTCGGGGGCTGCCGAAAATTAATCCTAGGGCCATTTCAGCAGCACAGTTGTGTCAGTGCTGCCTTTCCCGTATAGTCTGGCTGCAGACTGTTGAACATTTCAACTTGCTGTGACCAACCCCACAAATGTCCCGTTTTCTACCAACACAAAGTTCTCAGGAAATGGAGGGGAAAAACATTTAAGGAATTTTTTTCCAAAGATTTAATTTCTTAAAGCAGAAGTATCTGCCTGAGCAGGAGATTTTTGCACAAGACACTATGATTTCCAAAAATTGCTATTTTTTTCCCCAGCAGAAAAAGTTCTACTATGAAAAATTTAAACGAGCTCAACTCAGGTGGGATGGGGAGGGAACCCCTGTCATGGATAATCTGAGACTTTATCGAACATCAGTCTTGCAGTGACAGACTTTAGGGGGTTGGTCTGTTCAGTGAATCAAAAAGAAAATGAAAAGGCAATTTGAGGCTGGACTCTAAGCACTGTACTGGGGAGAATGCAATGGGCTCTAAAGGGCTCTTCAGCCCAGAGGGAGGGCACGGGCAGTCTAAGGGCCACCAGCTGGAATTGGACAGATCTGTTTTAGGAATAAGGCACGCTGCTAACCATTAGGAAAAGCTGCCCACAAAGGGGTGGATTCTCCGCTCCCTTCAGCCCTGACATCAAGCCTGGATGCCATCCAGAAGAAACACTCCAGTCAATGGGCTTTCATGGGCTTAGTCTAGTATTAATGGAAGAAAACTTCTGGCCAGGGTTAGAGAGGGGGTCATACTGGATGATCTCAGTGGTTACTTCTGCCTTTAAACACTAGGGATTATAGCTAATCATAACCCCTTTATCCTGATCCCCCTCAGTTCCTTTCGCCCACTCCCACCTCAAATCCCACCTTTGACGCTGGATTGATGGCAGTAGGGGAGGAGCGCGGGGGGGCGGAGGGCCCGTCTGGTCCATCCTTGTGGGGAGAGTTTCGGGAAGTGACGCCGGCCGATGCGGTGGATGTCCTGGGGTCTGTGAGGGCCACGTGTTGTGAACTGGATCCGTGCCCGTCCTGGTTAATAAAAGCTTCCAGGGAGACATTGGGGATGGTGCTGGCGAGGGTAGTGAACGCGTTCTTTCGGCAGGGGAGGTTGCCGCCCTGCCTTAAAGAGGCTGTGGTGCGCCCCCTGCTGAAGAAACCATCTTTGGACGTGGATGCGCTCGCCAGCTACCGACCTGTCTCTAACCTTCCCTTTTTAGGGAAGGTTATTGAGCGGGCAGTGGCGCTCCAGCTCCAGGTTCATCTGGATAGCATCGGGCTCCTTGACCCTTTTCAATCTGGGTTCCGCCCCGGCTATGGCACCGAGACGGCGTTGGTGGCCTTGGTAGACGACCTCCGCCGGGAGATGGATGCAGGATGTTCAACATTTCTCATCCTGCTAGATCTCTCGGCCGCTTTTGACACCGTGGACCATGGGCTGCTGCTGAGACGACTGCGTGACCTGGGGGGTCTGGGCGGGACCGTTCTTGAATGGTTCCGCTCATTCCTCTCGGGGAGGAGCCAACGGGTGGTGTTGGGGGAGGAAACATCGTGCCCCCGCGCTTTACCGTGTGGCGTTCCGCAGGGATCGATCTTGTCTCCGCTGTTGTTTAATATCTATATGCAGCCCTTGGGGGAGGTCGTGAGAGGGTTCGGGGTGCGTTGTCACCAGTATGCTGATGATACTCAGCTGTACCTCTCCTTTTCTACTGACCCAGACCCTGCTATCTCGTTGCTATCCCAATGTTTGGAGGCCGTGGCGGATTGGATGCGGCTGAGCAGACTGAAGCTCAACCCAGATAAGACGGAGGTGATGGTGGTGGGGAGGGCGAAGGGGGTGGTGGCCCCCCTAGTTGGGGGGGTTTGCCCTCCTGTAGCTCAGCAGGTCCGGAGTCTGGGGGTCATATTGGACGCAGACCTGCGTCTGGAGCGGCAGGTGGAGGCAGTCGCTAAGGCTGCCTTCCGCCAGCTTTATCTTGTACGTAGGCTGCGTCCGTATGTCTCTGGCCCGGACCTGGCCTCCCTCATCCATGCCTTTGTCACCTCGAGGCTCGACTACTGCAACGCGCTCTACGTGGGGCTTCCCTTGTTCTTGGCTCGGAGGCTGCAGCTGGTGCAGAATGCGGCGGCTCGTCTTCTTACGGGGACGGGTCGCCGGGAGCACATTACACCGGTGCTCCGAGCTCTGCACTGGCTGCCGATAGTGTGCCGGGCCAAGTTCAAGGTCCTGGTGATGGTTTATAAAGCCCTACACGGTCTCGGCCCCTCATACCTTAGGGACCGCTTCGCCCTTCGCGCCCCAGAGCGGCTCCTGCGGTCTGCCGGGGGTGCCTTCCTGGAGGTCCCCCATGTTAAGCGGGGGGCCACGATGGAGAGGGCATTCTCGGTGGTGGGACCGCGGCTGTGGAACTCCCTTCCGGAGGAAGCTCGCCTGGCCCCTAGCCTGTTAACATTTCGGCGAAACTGTAAGACCTGGCTGTTTGCCCAGGCCTTTGGGAGGGAGGGTGGGTAGGGAGGTTTTAGTCCCCTACCCATTTGTTTTGTGGTTTTGTCTAGCCCTGTTAATATTTAATATTTAAAGTATTTGTGATTGTTTTAGATTGATTTTATTGTATTTTATTGTTTTAATGATGGAAGCCGCCCTGAGCTGCGTTGCAGGAGGGGCGGGGTAAAAATTTATAAAATAAATAAATAAATAAATAAATAAAATCACCAAGTTACACCTGCAGGCCTAGGCAGCAAAGCCCCCGCAGCCCCTGTCTGCACACGACAGAGACAGAGGGTGTTTTTACCCCTGGCCAGCCCATCCGTAGAGGGGCCAGCCACCCTGGGGTGAGGCAGAGCACACACCGGAACAACCCGGAGCACCGCGAGTGGAGCTGGCTGCCCAAACCCAGAGAGTCCTGTTTGGGAGCGGAGCAGCGGTCCAGCTAAAGGACAGCCAGCTGCTGCAGCTCCACTCCCGGCTACAGAGCTGCGGGCGGCAGCCTAGAGCAGCTGCTGATCCCCCCATGGCAGGGGAGAGGGGGCCACATGGGTGGACTGCGGATGCCGAGTGGGCGGGCTCCAGAGCAGACCCCGAAATACCCGGAGTGACTGTTTCCCACAGAGTGCCAGGAGGGAGGAGTGCAGCGCGGGCAGAGGTTTGGAGAAAGCGCCAGCTTTCCTCCTCACGGACTCCGTTCCTTTCTCCCCAGTATTTATGCAGGGCAGACACTGGAACCTAGAGGCCTTCCGAAGGGTCAGGAAGACAGGGTCCGGCTGTGTGTGTGTGTGTTGAGATGGCCAGTCCCCTCTACACTTGGACTTGAACTGCGCAGCCTGTCCTCTTCGCCAACCGGTCCAGGCCCCGTCTCCTGCACTGGCATTTGGGTTCAAATAAGGCAGCCCAGTTCCCACAGCACCTGCCTCCTGCAGCAAAGCCTGAACCCTGCCTGCTTGCTGAGCCCCAGCACCCACCAGGTCCCAGTGGGAAAGTGTTATGGCAGCCACCCAGGGTCAGCAGTGGTTTAGTGCACCAAACTTGGAACTTGCTCCCCAGAGAAGCCACACAACTCCCTGGTTTTAACTCGGCTTGGATGATCAGTGTCTCTGGCACCACAGGGCTAATAAAGAGGATGGCTGGAAAGAGAGATTCATGGACAGAGGTGTGTATGTGGGGATGGACCGATATCGGTTTTGAGGAGAATGGATGCATTGAGGAAGGAGGAGATGGGAGCTTTGAGCTTATGGAGAGAACAGAGATGCAAGTGTAGTCTCTGCGTTGCGAGTAGGTTCTGCATCTGCAGGATCAGTAAACAAAGGGTGCTCAAGCCAGGGAGGAGCCCATGGCCACTAGATTTGATTAGGGAGGCACCCTTCCAGGCTCATGCAAGGACATCATGCATGTTGCAGGGCTGCACAGGAAGAATTTGTCTTTACAAGGTATTTGCTGATGTTATCCATATATTGAGTTGTAGACTGCCCTGAACATGCCTGGGCATGTCAGAACATGCCAACATCTCCCACATATATTTTTTTTTGGTATATAAGAGTACAATGTTGGGGTACAATAACCAACGTCTAATGCCTACATTGAAGTAGGAGCGAGCATTTGGCTTCTTTAGTTTGGCATCTTAACCAACAGCACAAAGCAATAATAACAACAGTAGTGACAAGTTGAACTCCCATGAGGATGACAGTGTACGTACAACAGGGTGTAAAAATGTAGCTTTCAGGCTCACCCACCATGGAGCATCCAGGCTGTGGGTGGCATGGGCAACTGCTCTCTTGGCAAATGTCTGTTTTATTGGAGGATGGATCGACAGGGATTTATGGGGGATACGTGTATAGACACTTTTTGAGGATGGCCAGATGAATGAATGGATGCTGAGTGTTAATGGGGGGGATGGATGGATGGCCAGCCCCAGTTGCATGTACAAGGTGATGCCCACCTGCCCCCACCTCAATGCACAACCAGGGGATCTGCACATGGAAAGCAGGTCCATGGCAGCTCTGCCAGCGTGACAGAGTGAGTCTATCGTGAAGCTGCCTGGGAAAGGCAGCAAGGTCCCCTGGATCCCTATGCCCCTCTGAGACAGAGGCTGTGACTTCCATAGCCAGACTGAGCAGGCAAGGAACGAGAATGGTTCTGAACTCAGGCATCAGGGACCATCGGGGCCCCTAGCAAGAAAGTTAAGCATCTTGCTCTAAAAGTCTCCTCTCCTTTGCATCCCCATTAACAATTAACATCCCTCTCTGCTGCCTGTCATGGGCACAGTCGAGCATGCTGCTGGGGATCCAGGAACAAAAACATGTTCATCCCCAAAGAGCTTTGCAAACGGAAGTATACATTAAAATGCAGCTGGCTCTGGGGTGAAGACTACAGGACAGTGCACAGCAGAGCCTGATGAAAGGTTTCTACGTGTGGAATTGCTTTTAAGGGAATTACTCTGAGATCATTAATGTCTGGTCCACAGGAGTCTTTGATTTTAACGAACTGCGTACAACAGTCCAGAACTCAGGTTCTCCATATCCCGTGTGACTGTGCAGCATTCAAACCCATGCTTCAGGGACAATTAGCTCCTTCCAGACCTCAGCATACCAATCAACAAGAGACTGGAACTGGAGAGTTTTACTTTCGATTTAGTTTCGCAGTCCCTCATCTGAAATAAGATGCCTCTGGGGTTGCTGCAAGGGTAAAGGCACCATGCAGACAAGCACACATGGGTGAGGAATCTTTTCCTGTCTGCCTGTGCCAGTTGCACTGCACTCGACTGAGCAGCAGTGGGAGGATCCCTGCTAAATGCACAAGGAGGGGCATTAGCCGTGGGTTCAAGTTGGGTCAGCATAATAAAGGGGGTGGAAGGCGAGTGCAAGGTAATTTTAAGTTACTAATAAAAATCAAACGCCGGCAGTTTGCAGTAGCAGCAAGCTGCTTCGTTGTTCCCTTGTTAAGGGCCCAGAGCCATAAATAACTTCCCTGCTCGAAAGCAGAGGAGAGTGAGGATGCAACAACACAAAATTTTTCATTTTTCTCCATAAATCATTGCAGCGTGCGATAATATTTGTTTTTTCTAATGAGTCTCCTGTGATCCATTCCGGGAGCTAACATCAGGGCCTGTCAGAGGGTGATGTGTGGTGCACTTCAACACTTTACAAAAACTGCCGGCTACACAGATCCTCCCCCCACCCCCTCTTCTTTATGCTAAGTATTAATGGAGTCAATTTTGTTTTTCTTGGGAACTTGCGGCTCTTCTCTTTTTAGGCACCAAGATCGGCAACTAGCCCTGAAAGAGCTCAGCCAGGGGCTTGCCTACCCAAAGTGCTTGCTACGGAGCAACTTGCCCCTTTGTTCTGGAGCAATCGGTTCTTGCTGCCTGTGCAGATGTGCTGCTCCGAAGGAAATCAGCACTCGCGCTCTGGAGCAAGCTGCAGCGGGGGAATTTCAGATGTGCATGTGCTGTTCTGGGAGAAAACAGATGGGGAGCTGCTTTGCTTCGGAGCAATTTGCACACACAAACAGCTACTCCGCAGCAGCAGCACCTAGCTACACACTATTGAGTGGTGTGAGCACCCATCACAGGGCAGTGCAAGGGAATCTCCCACTGCCATTGACACACTAGGCTCACTCACTGTGAGCTCTTGTGCAACCCACGCCAGAGAAATTCAGCCGGTCACATCTGCATCCAGGCCTGAACCCCCCAGAACTCCCAGCTGGGATGGAACTTTTCTGGGAAAGGCACCCACTCTCACGTCAATGGCTCTAGGTAAAGGCAAGTCAACTCCTCTGCAGGCAGCCTGTTCCCATGGTTAACCTCCCACCCTCTAGCCCCCATCACTGTTAGGAATTTGCACCTCCTTTCCCGTCTAGCCCACCTTGGTAGATGATGAACACCCTTGTGCTGCCATGCTGGAGGAGGAGGCAGGGGGCAGAGTGAGAAACACATGGGTCCCATTCGGTCCTGTCCTCTCAGCAACTGGGAAATTCCCAAAGGCTCCAGAGAGGGCTGCATCCCCAGCCAGCACACTTGGATTCCCTGCCCCAGAAGAGCAGCAACACTGCTGTCCTTTGGAGAGCGGAGAGGGTGGCCCAGCCCTCTGCCTGAGAGCCACGGCCAGGCATGAGGAGCCACGATGGCTTCCGTCCTTGGCCACTCACCTTCGTTGTCACTCTAATCACCGCCACTACTGCCAGATCCCGGCAGTTTGCAGCCTCCCCGGCACCATCATCATCATCACCGTTATTATTATTATTAACATGATTGTTATGGTGCTTCCAGGCAGAGGCTCCCGTTGGCGGGCTCTTTAGGGAGCAGTAAGCTGGTGGAGTCCAGCTCAGTGTGCGTTTCCTCTTTGCCAATGTACATGTATGAGAGAGAGAGAGGTAGCGAGATAAACACTGTCATGGGCCGTTTCCATCATCTACTCACAAGAGCATAATAAAGCCCTTGTAATATACTAGAACTTGTGTGGTCCTGGGCTCTAATTTGCATACTAATTACTTGGGGGGGAGGGGGGAGGGGGCGCGGGCAGCGAGAAGCCCTGGACTATTTGCTCTGCCATTTCATATCATGCTAACAAGCTAATCCGGCGTGCAGTTAGCTTCTGATATATAACTACTCATTAGTATTATAATAAAGTACATGAAACAACCATAAAACGTTATATACTGCACAAGTGTTGTTTTCTTGCCAATTATCTGCGGGCGGATTTATCACCGCAGTTGTTGCGAATTCCCTTCGGTGAGGTTTGGGTCGAATAAAGGAAGGTGTTGGTGCAAAGGGGGAGTTGCTTTCAAGGGGGAGAACATGTGTTTTCTTAAGTAGCACTTACCGACATGCCATTTCATAGGCGAGAGCGTGAGGGGGGAGGCGCCTGGAGGGAGAAGGAGCCCGGAGCTCTCAACTTCAACCCAAAGAATAAAATAACTTTCAGTCTGCTGCAGCAACAGGATCTAAAGCCCCTCCAGGACCAGCACAGGCCGGATCCTGCTCCCTGCTACACCCTAGGAGTCTGGAGCAACTCTGTCCATTTAGCATGCCAGCCACCAGAGCAGGATTTGGGGTTGTACTGCCAGGGCTCCACACGATAGCCAGCAGGGACAGGAACCCATTAATCCACTAGGAGCCAATCCTGTTGGCAGGCAGGCACCCAACAACGCAATAAGGGGGGAGTGGGGAATGGAGGCGCAGAGCAGGGATGGGACTTGTCCAGCCTCGCATTCTTTATTTCCCCTCTTGGAGATGGCCAGGGTGGGGCTTGGGGGAAGATTTTCCCAGAGGGGCTGGTACAGGAAATGGAGAAGTTAAACACCTGCTTACTGGGGCCAGGACGTGAGGATGGGTCTCTGTGCAACTGGTAAGAAGGAATTGATACCCACAGTGGAGACACGGCTCCCCCCCTCCTGCAACGCTAGCTTCTCTTTAGAAATCCCAGCCCAGCCGAATGACTGCTCAATGATTGCCATGCTCACCAGCCTCTGCTAAGGGGCTACCAGGCCTTGGTATTGGAATCCCCCACAGCACAACCATGAGCCCACTCCCATAAGGGGAGGGTCAGGCTGGTAGCAGGCTGTTGGCCCAAGCAGATCTCCAGCTCTAGGAGGGCAGGAGGTCCAAGGTTGCCTTGCAGAGCCAGGGTGATGCGGCTACGCCCCCGCACTGTGTGTGTGTGAGATTCTGGGGGGTTCAGAAGTGGTGCATGCTTTTCCCTGCACTGCCTGGAGCATGTTCCAGAACAGGGAGCTTCACTGGGGTGGAGATCGTGTTCTCAGAGAGGCAAAGCTCCATCCCCACCCGATGCATCGCAGCAGGGAACCAGGATTCCCAGAACAGCTGTTTCACAGAAAAGAGAGGCAGAGTTTTCCTGTGACTGACTCTCCCAAGGGCCTGTAAGGCTTACTGAATGCACACACATGCACACACACACACAGGCTCTGTGCCCTGCTCTGTGACAGCTAAAGTCACAGAGACTATGCAGCAACTCATTGACACAGTCCAAGTCACGCACACAACCGATGGAGACACTAGGCTATTTTCTCACATTCGCACACAAGGATGCAGACATACCTGTCACACACGTGTGTGTGTGTGTTTGTGTGTGCGCGCGTGTGCACATTTCTGTCATTTGCATGAGTGTTTATATGTGGGGACATGGAAATGTGGCAGAAGTCTTACACACACAAAACCATGTTCTCTTACACACACACAGACTTGTGCATGAAACAAACTTATGCAATGTTACTTTTCCATGATCACACTCAAAGACACAAATACTCAAGGACAATCCTCCCCATTTAAAGTCAATGGGAGGCTCTCCCTCCCTCAAACAACACAGAGCTTTGTACATGTGATATACACGCAGTTACTTATCCCAATACACACGCTCCCCCCCACACCCACGGACATGGAGGCACCCTTGCTGTGCAGCATTTGCTTATTTATGGCTTGTTTTTGTGGCAGAGCAGCAGGACTGACAGCTCTCAGTGGTGGGGCTCTGCCTGTCTAACTCCATAATAAGGGCCATGATATCCATTCTGCTGCCAGCAGGGAGTGGATTTCCCCCCCTCCCCAGTGCTAAATGAGGAGCGTTTGCTAACTCTGCAGCTTGTTAGCATCACAATATTGGGAGCAAAGGGTGACCCCAGCCCCACCACCTCCCCCTCCCGCTCTCCAGCTGAAAGGAGAGAGCTGTGCACACAAGGGGAAGCTCCAATCCCCACAGGGGTTTAATGGGACTTGAAACCGTTTTAATAAACTGATTAGGGGGGCAGATTAGGAGGAGAAAACCTCCATCCATGCACTGGAAGGCTGAGAACGCCAGCACTCCCCTCTCTCTCCAACCCTGGGCCCGGGCTGTCAGAACTGGCTCCTTCCATATTTGGCTGCTGCCCTTTCACCCCTTCTCACTGGACTTTGCGGCCAACAGGGGGGACATTCCCAGAGTAAGGCACAAACCAGGGCACTCGTGACAAGAACTGTCACCTGGACTCTCAGGCGAGAGAGGTCGCTTTCCAAAAGCGACACACTCATTCCATGCCCGGGCCGTGCGTGCAGAAGGCCAGCCTGGACAATCACAATGGCCGGCCCTAGGAAGCTATGAAGAGAGGTGGAACGCCGCATGGTGGAACGCCGCGGACTGAAGAGTCCTGGTTCTGGAGAACCTGCCAGTGTGGGAGCCCCAGGCGCTTCCAGCAGGAGCCGCTACAGGCGCCTGGCCAGTCTAGTCCAAGCCTCTGCGGCCTCCAGCCTCCAGGACAGCCCGTGACTGGGAGAGGAGCAGCCAGTTACAGCGTTTTCCCAGGAGATAAATAGACGGCAGTAAAAAGATTGCTACATCCTTTCAATAAAGATTTTTTTTACCCTCTTTCCCAGACAGCTTGTGAAATGTTTTAAAAGCTTCTCACATTTCCAGCGAAACCCACACAGAAGAATCCTGCTTGTTATCAACACTGGAAGACCCTGATAGACGGATGACATTTTTCTCCCCCTTCGTTCTTTTTTTTTTTTTTTTACAAGCTGAAAAGAGAGTCACCCAGTGTGTTTTATAACCGCCTCTCTGCATTTCAAAAGCTCCACGAGAGCTCTCTGCTCACCCCGATAAGCCCTGGGCTCTTTGGGTCTTAAATACCTTTGACAAGCTATACATTACAGTGCTAATAATTTGCCAAATTTGCGCCCATAATATGATATCTGTAAAACGTCAAGGGCAGTAATTCGATTAGTAAGCCTCAAATGAAATATCGAACATCCAACGTTTAGGCCCTGAATAGGGGGAGAAAGGAAAGGAAATCAATTTCAAAAGCAGGAGGGAAAGAGGCGATAAGCGTGCAATAAAAGGGATTGCGGAGACGGGGCGGCCGCAGGGAAAGAGCGGCCTGGCTCCCGTCCGGCCCTTTAGAAACTTTCCCAAATTACTCAAATGCAAAGTGGCAAAATAGCATTTGGTCACCATAGCAATCCTGGGCGTTGAGGGGGAAGGGTTAATCCCCCCCCCCCCAAACAGTTTGGGTCCATAAAACACAGGATGTGAACTCAGAAGGAGTCTGAGGGTGGCCGGCCCCCTCTGCTTGCTCGGGGTGGGGGAGTCGTAATGGACTAATTATCGGAGACCGTTCTCCCCGCCGAAAAGGAACCGTCACATACCAAGGCGGCAGACTAAATAACAACATCCCCACACCTGCAGCTTTATGAGCTCTCGCTGGGGGAAATTCCCTGCTTCCCACCGATGCATCGGACAGTCTCCAGCAGGCAAAGGGCAAAGGGCTGCCTGACCTCCTCCCCCATCTGCATATGCAAATCTTATGCCCCACTGCATTTGGGGGGAGGCTCAGCCGGCAGCATCCGGCTGGTGTGGAAACACCAGACACCCCGTGCGCAGGGCCTGAGTCTCGGTGGCACAAGCATCACAGAGTCAGGTGGGCTGGGGGGCATGAGACTCTTTGGAGAGCCCCTTGGGTGGCTGTTCCCACAGTTGCTTGGTTTTATTTGTTTATTTTGTCAATTGATATCCTGCCCCTCCTGAGAACAGCTGTTGAGCAGGGGGTGGCTAGAAGGGGATAAAACGGGCCGGAAGCTGCAATGGAAACTTGCAGGGCACAGACCCAGGGCAAGCATGCGGCATCAAGAAGTTCAGGGGGTGCCCACTCTCCAGGGCCTCTGAAAGCTTGAAAGCCAACGGCTAAATCTTGACTCTGCCGCATGCATGCTGCTGCCTGGCCAAAGGTAAGCCCTGCCCTGGAACAGCCGGGGGCCAGGAACGGAGAGAGAGGGAGACCTCTCCCATCCCCCGTACACCCTGGACAGGCGCCACGCCACTGCTTTTAAAGAGAGGCTGAAATACTGGGGGCAGAGAAGAGCTAGCAGAAGGGCTGGTGGAGGGCAGAAAAACTAGCCTGGCTGCATCCATGGGGTAGGGGACCCAGAGAGGTTGGTAGCCTGGAGAGGACTCCAGGAGGAGACCGTCACCCAGACTTTGCCAAGCCCGGGCCCCTCTCTAGTGCCATTCCAGGCTAACACTCAGTCGGCCTGTATGGCTCTTTTGGCCTTCTCCTATGCTGAGGCTGCTGCCAGCTGCTTGGTCACACACACACACACCCCGCCCACATGGAGCTGGGCACAGGCCTGCCACGCACACTGTGTCCCCAGAGCATGAGGGCTGGGGCTGGAATAGTCCTAAGGGCCCCGCTGTGAGTACATCGACTCTAGCCCTCCCAAGCACTGACACGGCTCCCACTAATGGGGGGAACCAATAAACCAAAAGAGCAATTGGGTGAAATATTGCAACACTGACACCAAACTCTAAAAACAAACCCACCTTTTTGGCCACTTTTTGTGAAATTTCACAAAGTTTTCCAATGTCAGTGAAATTTCACAAGAAGTTTCGGGATTGTTTGTAATCCATTTTGTTGTTGTTAAAATTGCAGTTAGATCAATATTCTGGAGCCAGCTCTCTCTCCCCTTCACCGCAGTATATTTAATATATTTACCCTCCCAGTGCTCCTGTGTTATTAGACTTCACTGTTTTGCCATCAGATGGGGTTAAATTGCGACACTGCTGCTCTGGTTCAGAGTTTTGACCCTACAGGCTGAAGGTCCCCTATCCCAGCAGCTGCTAAAACTGGTCCAGTGTTGTGACAATCAATGGTTATTTGATGCTTTTTTCTTCTTCTTCAATTGGCTCTTACATTAAAAAACCCAAACTTGCTTTATTCCCGCATATTTGTCAGGATGGCCTCATCCACCTGGTCTGGGAAGCTGTGAAAGCAAGGGCCTAGGAGGCACCTGGTCTCTGGGAACAGAAGTAAGGGGCTCTGATGGGGGGATTATCATAGAATCCCGGAGCAGGAAGGGACTGCAAGGGTCAGCAAGTCCAGTTCCCTGCTTGGGTCAGGATCTGCCAGACCTAGATCACCCCAGACACAGGCTCTTCTTAAAAACCTCCAACAATGGGGAATCTACAACTTCTAGGCCTGACTGGCCTTATGGTCAGGAATTTTTGCCTGATGTTCAGTCTAAATCTCCTTTTCTGCAGCTTGTCTCCGTGGCCTCCTGTCCTGCCCTCCACAGCAAGAGAGAACAATGGTTCTCCATCTCTTTCAAATGTTTGGAGACGGTTCCCATATCTGCCCTTTTGTCATCTTCACTCCAAGCTGAACACACCCAAGTCCTCACAGGAATTGCGTTCCAAACCCTTTATCACCTTTCTTGCTCTTCTCTGCACCCTCTCCAATTTTCTATATCCTTCTTAAAATGAGGTGCCTGGCTGCGGCCTAATCAGAGCGAAGTAGATTGGCACACTGACTCCCCATGCCTTACACACAGTTTCTCTCTGCTTGAAGCCAAATTCCGCACTTCTGGCCTCGTGCCTGCTCCCATTGCCTGCCACCTCCCACGGGTCAGTTTCTCGTATTGATGGGTATGGGGACTTTACACACCAGATGTCAGGAGTCCAGGCCCATCTCGGATTTAACACAAATCCCTCCGGGTTGACAGATCTTACTGAAAGCCCTGTATTAACATCAGCCATTTCACGGTCGGTCCCTCTGCTCATCCTTTGTGGTAGCCCCCGAGAGCACAGCAAGCAGAGCAGGCAGCACGCACGCAAAGGGCACCCTTCTGCAACCAGAGCCAGCCCAACAGCAGAAGGGCTGACTCACCAGTGCTTGCTCCCAGGCAGGGGTGACTCCGCTCCCCTTGTCAAGCATGGAATGGCCATTACAGGGCCACTTCTTGCGGTATCACGAGTCATTAAAGCCAGGGGAGCTTGGGGAGCCATCAGCCCAGGCCAAACGACTTCCCCAGATGTGGTTGGTTCTCAGGATGTGGGGGGAGCCCCCCGCAGACGCCCACCTCCGAACCCGGTTCCTGCAGACAAAACATTCCCAGCATTTGCTCTCCCACCCTGGAGCCCACTGGTTGGAGCTTTCTAGGCCATTTAGCAGGAGGCTGTGCTGGGCTCGGAACAGATGTGTCTTCCCCCCAACGCTCCCTGCGGCCTTTGAGCTGGGAAGACAAATGAGTTTCACACACTTGTTGAGGGCCAGTCAGGTGCACACAGACTCTGCAACAGGAAAGTGGACTCGACTGACCCTACGTAAGGCCAGACGGGCCTGGGGAGCCAGGAGACACTGCCATTTAAACAGCCAGCCTTTTTTCCAAGCCTGCCATGACTTGAGACACTGCAGACAGAACAGCCTGAGAACTGCTTAGAAATGGCGGACTATGTGTAGGGACACAGTCTGTGGGCTCGTCTGCATGAGCAGCAATAGCTTCCTTGCTTACTACACCGTCCCTTTAACTCACACCCAGAGCGAGGCTATGGTGAGGCAAAGTGGGAGATGAAAATCCAGCTCTTCCTTATCAGTTCCACTGCCAAGACTCTAGTCCATGCTCTCCTCAACTCTGGCCTTGACTAGAGCAAACTCCTTCGTTCTCGCTGGCCTCTCTCATTCTCACTTCTCTTCAAGGCTTTGCTCCCATCTTGCCTGCCACTTCATCATGTTCAACCCCTCCTCTCCTCTCTCCGCTCGCTCCCTCCCTGACTTCCCATCCAGCACAAGCTTCTTGTCCCAACCTTCAAGGCTCTGCAACGCCTTGTTCCTCCCTATCCTTCTGCCTTCATTTCCCACCTGCTCCGCCTCTGCTACCACCCACCTGCCCCAGAGTCTCCTGCGCCCTGAACTGCTGTTGTCCCTTCTTCCAGGCTGCAAGGTCCTCCCTGAACACAGAGCCTCTCATCCCTCCCTCCCTTCTAAAAACCCACCTCTCCCATCAGGCTTTCCTAGTTCATCACCCCCATTGATGCTTCTCTTTATACTGCCTTTTCCTCCAGGATACCCCACCTCCCCTGCAACTTCTCAATTTCTTGAATGTCTCTCTATGTGCCCCCCCTCCCTTGTCTCCCCTCTCTCATCCCTCCGAAATTGCAGAGAGCTGTCCCGAATTGCAACTGTTCAGTGCCAGGTACATCGCTGACATCATCCATCATTATCATGATGCTATAGTATCAACTGAACAAAATTTCTAGCTGCTTCATTCTCTTGCTTTTAACTAAGTAATCTGGCATTTAATTGATTACATTCTAACTACAGAACTCTCAATACTGATTTAGATTCACTGATATTTTTTGGCTACTAAATTGATTTTATTTAAAATTTTAACTTTTGAAAGCTTAGGGTTTTAACAATTATTTTATTCATTTTTAAAAGTTCTGTATGTTTAATTTTTAAATTTTAATCTGAGATGACGGCATTACTTGATTACTTGGATCAATTAAGTTATGAATGCTTCCAGACCTGGCTATTACCTCTCTTAACAAGAGTGAGTATTCTGGGGGCTGTTAACTCACAGTTGTGCTCATCTGCACACAGCTGTGCGACTGGGAGTGACAGCCCTGGGGTTGTTCCTGTGAGTTAGCAGCCTGTTGTCACCTCTTTGTGCAAACACAGCCTATGGGAACCTGTTGCACACTCTGTGAGGAAGCTTGACTTGTTAGTTGAAGCTGGAGAAACTCAGGTTTTTAGAACTGAAGGCTCTGACTATCACTTAACTTAAATCCCCACTGGACCAAATACTGACTCAGTGTAAGGCAGAGATTCCTAACCTGAGGGGGTAGGGTGTTGTGTTTCCATGGGTTTGTTCTGTCTGCAGTGGCTAGTGATCTCAATTGAATGCACAGTGCACATCTCTGCTGTTGAGATTAAAGTTAAATCTCAATATGGGGTCATGCAGGCAAATGCTTGGGAACTGTGGAGACAAGACATGTGGAACGAGGGTTTGGGGAGATCTCAATCACTCTCCTGCCTGCTTCCTTACATTCAGGATACCAGAGTGGAAGCCGCCCGCCAGTGAATCCTTTGTCTCAATCTCTGGCTTTGGACAGTGCTCTCTGCCTCCCAGTTCCCACTTCCTGTCTAGTGGATAACAACCTACTACTAGTCCCACCAACTGAAGGGCTGTGGGAGCCCTCAGCCAGCGGATCTCCCAGGTGTAGATCATGCTGCAGCAGCAGCAGAAGGATGGACAGCCAAGATGGTTGTGCATCTGACCCTCTGCAAAGCACCCACCACAGAATGAATTCCCTTCAGCTGTTACTAGCTCAAACCCACTCACTTGTGTTTGGCTAAAGTGTCCCTTTTAGAAGGGAATCTGGAGTTGATTTGAAGGGTAAGAATGATGGGGAAGCTACCCCCTCCCTGGGCAGTGTGTCCCGATGGCAAATCCCCCTCCCTGTTAAAATAATGGTGCCCAGTTCCTAATGTATGTCCAGCTTTAACTCCCAGCTTCTGGTCCTTGCTGTGCCTCCTCTGCTGGATTAAAGAGCCATTTAGTGCCTGGTATGTTCTCCCCAGGAAGGTGTTTAGACACCATCATCCAGTCACCTCTGAACCTTCTCTTTGATAAGCTAAACAGATCGAGCTCCTTAAGTCTCTTGTTGTCAGGCTTGAACTTAGCCCCTAGAAGCATCACGCACACACACAATGATTCCTGCTAAACCATCAGCAATGCACACACTATCGCTCCTGGGAGAACATGGGCTTTCAGCGAGGAGGAGATGGGGAAGCAGAAAGGGACAGCTTGTGACCCGAGCGCATGAAGCTTTCTGTGGGTGACCGCAGAAGGGCAATGTCACCCTGGGCTGCAGGAACAGGAATGCTGCACTCCAGAGTAGGCAGGCTCCCGGCTGGCCTACACTGGGGATGGTGGGGTGCATCTTGATCCGAAGGGAGAGGCAGGTAAGGAAAGCATGACAAGCCCCTTCCAGATCTGATTTAGGACCTTTAAGGCATTCTCCTGGAGGCCCCTGGGCATCTGACAATCTCATCATGTGGTTAATGGGGAACCGAGACCCAGAGCCATGAGGGGACTTGTCCTTGTCACCTGTGTCAGGGACAGGAACTGAACCTGAGCTTCCTCAGTCACAGACTAGCACCATGACCACGAGGGCCACCCTCCCTGCACTTTCACTCCCACCCCCGCGCTCCAAGACGAGGTCTCCGATAGATTCTGCCATCACCAGGGCTGGAGCACAACAACACTTGGAACTTGCACGGTGCCTTCAGGGTCCCCAGTGACACGGCACACTGCATCAAGCCCTTATGGCCCAGCCTGGCACGGGGGCCCTTGCAGAGACACTACCCCCAGCCCCACCCGTCCTAGGTCAGCATGAAGCTGTGCTCAGGGGGCTGCATGGAGACTCAAGGCGGGGGCTGGGGTGGGGAATGCTTGGAATGAGCAAAGGGAGAAAGTACTCGGCAAATCTGAAGATGAAATGAAACTGGAGGTTACAGTGGGTCACAAACGAAACACAAGTTGACAACGAGCTTGTTTGCACAAACACTTACTACTCCTGAAGTAGTTACTCCTTAACTCACCCCAGGCCTGGTTTTGTTCACACTAACACAGCACTAAGGTGAAGGGAGAGTGGCACGTACGTACTTAGAGAATCCCAGATTCTTAAGAGTTGGAGCAGATGTCAAGGGTCATCTAGTCCAAGCCCCTGTTTTGATGCAGGATGACTAAAGCTACAACCCCCCTGACAGGCGGCTGCCCAGCCTCTGCTTGAAAACAGAGGGACTGTCCAGTGATGGACACCCTACAACTTCCCTGGGCAGCTTGCTCCCTTCCCAAACAGCTCTCACTGCTAGGAAGCGATTCCTGACATTTAGCTGAAATCTCCCTTCCTGTAAGCTGAACCCCTTATTTCTAGTCCCGCCCCCCGTGTAGCTGTACAGAACAGTTCCTGCTGCTCCTGATTAAAGCAGAATACATACTCTGGAGTAGCTTACCCCAGGGTAAGTGATCATGTGACTAAGGAAAGCATGTTAACTAACCCAGAATCCTCCTCTTCCCTAAGCTAAGCACACGCACCTGCAACTTTTCAACTTCGTTAATGTAGCCTTATCTCTCCCGACGTTCTCCCCGCCCGTGTCTTTTTTAGACTGTAAGCCCCTTGGGACCTGTCTATAACTATTGACTGTACAGCACCAGGTACATTTCTGGAACTACATGAATTAATAATAATAATAATAATAATTAATAATTAGTCATTAATAAAGTGCACTAAAACACTTAACACCTAACAGAGGATAAAAACAAACGTGACAATAACCCACTCTAGCCAGCTTTGTCCTGTGGGTCACTGTCACATTTGTGTTTGGGGCCCCAGATGTTTGCCTGGACTGATCCCAGGCATGTTGGCAGCTAGCCCAGGCTGGTTATGTGGTTAATGGGGAACCGAGACCCAGAGCCATGAGGGGACTTGTCCTTGTCACCTGTGTCAGGGACAGGAACTGAACCTGAGCTTCCTCAGTCACAGACTAGCACCATGACCACGAGGGCCACCCTCCCTGCACTTTCACTCCCACCCCCGCGCTCCAAGACGAGGTCTCCGATAGATTCTGCCATCACCAGGGCAGGAGCACAACAACACTCGGAACTTGCATGGTGCCAGCGGATCTCCCAGATGTACATCATGCTGCAGCAGCAGAAGGATGGACAGCCAAGATGGTTGTGCATCTGACCCTCTGCAAAGCACCCACCACAGGATAAATTCCCTACAACTGTTACTAGCTCAAACCCACTCGATCAAACCCATTCCCATGAAGGATGCCAGCAAACTGGAAAGGATTCAAAGGACAGCAGCAAAGATGATAGAGGGGCTGGAATACATTTCCTACAAGGAAAGGCTGAAGGAACTGGATATCTTCAGCGGAGAGAAAAGACAACGAAGGAGGAACATGACAGCAGTTTTCAAATATCCAAAAGGAGGCCATAAAATAGAGCGAGACGTTTGGTATCCACTGCCACAGGAGAACAAACACAAGCAGGAATGGGCTTAAACTGCAGCAAGGGTGATTCTGGTTAAATATTAGGAAAAACCTCCTAGCCGTAAGAGCAGCTGGGCGATGGAATAAGTTTGCCAAGGAGATTGTGAAGTCTCTTCCTTGGAGAAGAGAAGACATGATAGCTGTCTTCAAATCTCTGAAGGGCTGCCACATAGAAGATGGAGCAGACTGGTTCTCTGTTGCTCCTGAGGGCAGGACTAGAACCAATGGGCTCAAATTACAAGAGAGCACATTTTGGTGAAACATTAGGAAGAACTTCCTAACGGTAAGAGCTGTTTGACAGTTCTGCCTAGGGCGGGGATGGGCTCTCCGTCGCTGAAGGTTTTCAAACAGAGACTGGACGGCCATCTGTCAGGGATGCTGTCGCTGTGAATTTCCTGCATTGAGCAGGGGGCTGGACTAGATGACCTCGGAGGTCCCTTCCAACTCTAAGATTCTGTTTTCAAGGACCGACTGGACAAGCATCTGTCAGTGATGCCATCAGGACAGGGTATCCTGCCTTGGGGTTCAACATGGTGGCCCTTGAGTTCCTTCCAACCCTGTGATTCTGTAAGTCGGCTCCAAGCCCTTACGGTGTTCCAGGCAGGAAGGAAGGGATGTCTGCCCTTCTCCAAGGCCACATCCCTGCAAAGCAGCCACTCTGAAGCATGGGGTTTGTAGAAACCATGTGGCTGCACTGCCACAGAGTAAACACTGCTCTGCAAATCATCAGGCACCTGTTCCAGATGAAAAGGTATTCACTGAGGCATGGCCTAAAAGGTGGCAGCTGCTGCTGGAGAAGTGGAAGGGCAGGACTCTTACAACCTGGGGTTGCCCTGCCCATGGCCCTCCGGCCTCATAAGGACTCTGGCCCCTGCTGCTGGACCATTTGATGATTGGCAGCCGAAGGCCTTGGGCTGGGGTAGGCCAGGGTTGGGCCTGTTTTACTTTATTTTTGTTTTAATGGTTTTCAGGGGGGATATGAAATGGGGGTGAGAGAGGGCAGGGGTGGGGGGAAGTGCCATGGCCCCCTGGTGAGAGGGGGGTTTAGGTAGAGGTGGGAGGGAGAAGGCTTGTGCCATGACCCCCTGGTGAGGGAGAGTGTGGGCATGGGGAATTGGGGGCAATACCATAGCACCAAGGTAAGAGGGAGATTTCCTTGCCTGCCTCCCTGGCTAGTTTTTCACCAGGGCTGTCAGGGATGGAGGCTTCCCACTGGCTTCTTGTGAAGCCAGGGTGGGGGATCTCGGAGGGGGGGGGAAGTTGTTGGGGCAGCTGCTGAACCAATTGGGGTCATGTTGGGCATGGGTAGGTATGACGAGGGGGCTTGGGGGGTGAGGAAAAGTCATCATGGGTACAACAGGAGTAGACACTTGGTATCTGTTACCCTGTCCTCGTCTCTCGGAATATTTGGGGGCTGAGATCAGCGGAGCCTCTGATCAGTCACTGATACCGCTTAATGCAAAGTCAGTGGTGAATAAAACTACCATTCATGATCTTATTCAGGATGAGGCTGCTGACCTTGTATGCATTACTGAGACCTGGCTGGATAAGGCTTCTGGGCCTATGTTGGCTCAGATGGTGCTGACTGGGTACTCAGTGCAGCATCAGCCCAGGAAAAGGAGCTGGGGTGGCATGGGGGTGTGATGTGGCAGCGGTCTGTAAAGATAACCTGGTCTACCAAAGGTATCCTGTGTCTGACTTGCCCAACATGGAGTGTGTCCATCTTGTGTTCAAGGCTTGGCCAACCCATTGCACAGCAGACCCCCCGACTGCTCTAAACAAGCTGGTCTTGGACGTGGTGTTGAGATCGCCCAGACTTAATTGTCTTGAGTAATTACAACATAATACTGAGGCTGGCCTTTCAGGGGCAGAGCAGGATTTCATGGCTGCCATGACAACCATGGGCCTATCCCAGATAATATAGGCTGGAAACATGTTGGATTTAATGTTTTGGCTTCTCATTATTGAGGATGTCATTATGACACCATTATCATGGTCGGACCATTACCTTCTGAAGGACCACCCTCCTTTGCCCCCATATTAATTAATTAATTAATTAATTAATTGGGGGTGGTGAACCAGTTAGGATGGTCAGCCCCCAAAGACTAATGGATCCACTAGGATTCCAGAACTCTCGGGGGGATTTACCAGCTGACCTTGATGGCCTCTCTGTCGATGGCCTGGTCAATTTGTGGTATGGTATATCGACTTGGGCCATCAACACAGTGGCATCCATTGCCACAACGGAACACTTTTCCTCTGCGGCAGCATCGCGGGTCCCCCTGGTATATGGAGGACCCGAGGCTGCTAAAGCGGGAGGGTAGGCAGTTAAAGTACAGGCGGCATTCAACTCACACTAAAGTTGACCAACCGTGGCATGGCACTGAGACTGTTCTTGTGGCCTTGGTTGACAACCTCTGCTTGGCCAACTGTACTCTGTAGATTTTGTTAGATCTTCTGGCAACCCTTGATACAGTTGATCATGGGATGCTGTTGGCATGGCTGTGTGACCTGGTAGGGGTTCACAGGACTGCTCTTGAGTGGTTCAGCTCATTCCCAGGTGGGAGAACCCAGAGGGTGGTGATGGGCGGTGGTTCATTGTCCCCTCGGGAGCTCCCTTGTGGGGTCCTGCAGGGTTCCATCTTGTCCCCACTCCTGTTCAGTGTGTATCTGAGGCTGCTGGGTGAGGCTGTCCGGAGATTTGGAGTGAAGTGCCATCAGTATGCTGATGACACTCAATGTTATCACTCTTTTTCATCTGACCCAGGTCCTGCAGTCTTGGCGCTTGCCCAGTGCCTGGCTGTCATTGGGGACTGAATGCGGGTGAGCCAACTGAAGATGAATCCAGACAAGACCAAAGTGATGTTGCTTGGCTGGCTCTTATGACCTGGTACACATAGGGACTCCTGTTATTGCGGGAGAGAGAGGTGCGGGGGGTGGGGGTGTCCAACCTCCTTTGGTCACTGCTCTTGGATCCATTGCTGCGCCTGCATCTCCAGGTTGTGGCAGTGGCCAGGAGCACTTTTCACCAATTACATCTGGAGAGAAGACTGAAAACCTTTTTATCAGATTCAGCCACTGTCTTCCATGCCTTTGTAACCTCAAGGCTAGTATACTGGAATGTACTCTATGTTGGGCTGCCCTTGCTGACTGTTCAGAAGCTGCAGCTAGTGCAGAACACAGCGGCACATCTTCTCTTGGGGGCAGGTTGCTGGGAGCACACCACATCAGTACTTCAGAATCCGCACTGGCTACCAGTAGCTTTCCAGGCACAATTAATGAAAGGTGCTGGTTTTCACCTATAAAGCCCTAAACAGCTTGGGCCTCAGGTATCTGAGAGACTGCCTGTTCCCTGAGGTCAGAGCCGGGAGCGCAGGTACCATCTGCCCATGAAGTTTCTACAGCTAGGACACGCAGCGCGGCGTTCTCAGTGGCTGCACCATGTTTATGGAACTCCCTGCCCTTGGAGGTTTGTCTAAGCCCGAGCCTGCTCATCTTCCAGAAACAATGCAAGACCTTCCTGTTTGGCCAGGCATTTTTCAGGCAGGGATAGGAGTTAGTGAGATTGGGTGCAGTGGGGGAGTGGGGTTGAGGAAAGGGCTGGGGGTGTGTGTGTTAAGGATTCTAAAGATGTTTTTATTGTGTGTAAGCCACCTTGACCCTTAATGGGAAGGGCGGCATATAAATTTAAATAAGTAAAGAAACTACATCTTGCCCATGCCACTCATCCCACTCGCCTGGACTTGCCAGGCACCAGGCTTTGCTCCTACCGTCTGCTCTCAAGTTGTGTTCTTCTCCTTTTCAAAACCCTGCTGCTCTTAGGCAGCCCAGGCCCAGGCAATAACTCAGCCCGTGTCCCGTCTGCCTGCCAAGGAAGGCCCAACAAGTGCCAGCATTCGGTGCCCAGCCGAACGCACTCAACACCAGGCACCAAGCAGTGCTTTCTCTTGTTTGCAGGAACTTGAGTTTTGGCTTTGACAAAGTGACAAGAGTGAAAATACACACAAAACACGGGGACAACACACGCAGTGACAGGAAACATCCCTGGAGGAAAGAGAGGAAAAAACCCACCGCAGAGCGATAAAAAACAAACAGCCATTTTCACCCCCCAAACCGTATAATTTTGTGTAAATTTTTACTTTAAACATCTCTTTTTTTCCTGAGCCGTGATATAGGCCCTGTCAAAACCAGGGCCAATTACTGCCATTAGGTTCCCATTATGTCACTGCCTCTCCCCCCATTATGAAGGTCTCCGGCGCACAGAGCTATAATCTTTCCTCACTCTCGCTCCATCACTCCCAGAAGGAACAAAATTGTTTAAAAAAAAAAAAAAGCCTTTATTTTGCCCCTGTCAACTCTGAAAACGAAAGAAGGGGAGAAAAAGGAGAGAGAATGAAAGCAACTGGTAAAATTTTAACCATGAGGTTGCCAAAATGACCAGCTGATAAGGCTGCAGGGCTGCTAGCTTCAGAGTCGCCCAAACCGGAAGGGACCATTGCAATCATGGAATCTGATCTCCTGCACACGCAGGCTGTGGGACTGGAGCATAGCTCTGAGATGTGTATCTTGACTTAAATACTCTAAGCAACGGCAAGTCCATCACTTCCCTGGTAAGCAATTCCTGCGTTCAGTCAGATTCACTACCAGGAAGTTGAGCCTTCTTTGGTTTGACTAACGTCCACTTCTAGCCATAGGTGCTTGTGATACTTCTGTTTGCAAAACTGAGGAAACTATTATGTAATGGCTTTTCCATGTTCAAGACTCCATTGAGACAAGAGATGAAGGTTGCAATCCACAAACCGCTTACTCCAGAGTAGGAGTAAGGGCTTCAGTGGGGCTTCTCCAGAGTAAGCGGTTTGTGATTCAGGGCCAAAGTAGTTAAGATGCGACTCCTACTTTGTCTCTTCTCTCTCACATTTGGGACCAACATGCAACCCCATTCTAGATAGGTCTATGTAAGCAGTGACTGCGCCAACTTTCCCAACTGAACGGATTGACTTCCGTCAATCTGACTAGCCCCTAGATCACTCCAAGGGGTCCTTCTTTTGGAGCATAGCTGGGGCCATGGATAACCAACTGATGGTGAATGTTTGTTCTCCACTGTCACAAAGGCAGAACAAGAGGGAATGGGATAAACTGCAGCAATGCAGATTTTAGTTAAATATTAGGGAAAACTTCCTAACTATGAGAACTGTTGGGCGATGGAATAAGGTGATGGAATCTCCCTCCTTGGATGTTTTCAAAACCCATCTGGACAAGCATCTGTCCATGATGCCACATTAATATTCTGCCTTGAAGCAGGAGTTTGACTAGATGGGCTAGGAGTCCCTTCCAACTCTACAGTTCTGTGGTTCTCTGATTCCTCTGCTGATCCAGTCTCAAGCTAAACTAGAGCCCACCTTTGTGGAGTCAGGAATCCCCTCGGGCTGCCAAGCTAAAACTGACCCAATTGCCCTAGCACTCTGTTCCAAGGCTGCCCACCCAAACTAGGCCATCTGCTGCTTCAAGAGAATCAACCCGCCAACACGTGCCTCCGCCATTTTAGCTGTATTGTCAGGGAGAACTGCAGGAGAGCCTGTAGGCCTCATGTGTGTGCATGAGAATGGTGGTGATGCTCAAGTTTAGTATTGGGCACGTTTAGCACAATAGTGGGTTCAAGCCACCCTGAGCCTTTTAAAGGAAGGGCGGGATAAAAATTTAAATTAATAAATAAACAAATAAGTTTAGTTTGGGACTGGATGAGCAGAGGAATCAGAGAACCACAGAATTGTAATCCAACTCCTGTTTCAAGGCCCAAGATGGCAGAGCAGAGGGAGAAGCCAGCAAACCTGTGTCCTTACTTCCCCTCTCCCTGTGTGACACTGACAGCATCCATCTTCCCACCTCACTGGACTAACGAAATGGTTGCCCGAGGCCCTCTGCTAATACTGTCATCCACTTAAGAAGCTCCACAGCTGTCCCGAGGACCCCTGGTAGCTGGGGGCTTCCCTCATGGAGCCCACATCTGGATGCTGAGCTACAAAAAGAAGGCATGCCAATTCCCGGTAATGTCCCCATCACGTCCAGGGACTGCCTCAGAGTCTGGGCACACCTGCTACTCCCATAGGGGGCATCACCTTAGACGCCCCAGTGTCCCCAAACAAAGGCAGCTCCAGCCCTTGGCAAGGTATTTTGGGGCCCAACACTAAAGTTAATGGAACACAAAATGGCTCCATAAAATACAAGCAAGAGACATGGACAAATGGCAGCTGCATTCAGACCCTGAACACCATGCACCCACTGCCCTGGGAGCTACTCCTGGGGCTTTGGACCTGGCTGCTAGTCTGCTACTGGAAGCAGAAATTATGCAGAGAAGGGGAAGTCATTAGGGAGAGCTAGACCTGGCCTGGATTCTTAGACCAAACCAGTAGCTAGACACAAGCAGGTGCGCTGGGTAGAGTCTCAATAGGACAGAACTGGCCCACGCTAGACAGACTAGATCCTTTCCACGGTCCCTTCCTACAGGGGTACGACTGGCCTCCAAGCATAGCCTCCGTTTCACTCATCCCACCCCCCTCACGCTGGGAGGAAAGGGACCTCCCAGAGGCATTGCCGCTTTGAATGCAAAGGTCTCGCCCACTCCTCCACGGAGAGAAAGAAAAGCAGAAAGTGACGGACACTTTGGCTCCCATCAGCAAAAGGCTGAGCCAGCAGAATGAAAGCACTTAGCCTGTGTGTGTGTGTGAGACAGAGAGAGACGGGGGGCCTCGGCCCGCCAATGGACCAGCCTGCCAGTGAGACCCCTTTTGTTTTTGTTTAAATCAAATCAAGGGTGGCTTGAAGCAATTTGCTGAGGGTTTCCTCCCTTCTCTCGACCCCGTCACCGTGCCTGCAGCGGCCCATGGTAACTGGAGCCTGTCCCTATGCAAAGGGAGAGACTCCACAAGGCAGGGTGAGCCAGTGGCTAGGGCACCAGACTGGGACTTGTGACGACCCAGCTTCTAAACCCTTCTCTGCCCCAACCATAAGCAAGTCACTCTCGCTCTCTAAGCCTCCATTCTGTCCCGACTATTCAGACTGTAAGTTCTTTGGGGCCGGGAATGACTCAGGGTCTGAATTACCCAGCATATCAGGGCTCTGATCTCAGCCAGGACCTCTGCAAGCTGCTCCAACAAGAACAAGGCATCCCGCAAGCCAACCATGTAAGGACAGCCCTGATAAAAGGAAATGTCACCCCTGCCTGGCTAAAGGGACTCTGGCACTTGCCTATTCGCTGTTGTCTGGGAACTGAGAGCTGAGCTTTGCCACCCCAGAATGGTAGGGCGCGGTGCTTGAATCCACAAGATGCCTGTCCTCGGTTGGGGAGGCCAACCCTGATCTGTGCTAGGAGAGGATACAGCAGCCCTGCAAGGGAGAGGCTGCTACACTCTAATTGGCACTGGGGGGGGGGGGGTAGGCATGGAAGGATGTGGGCAGAAACAGCAGAAGAGTGGAGCAGGAGGGCTACTATGGGTTAAACTGTGGCAATGCCAGGAGGGGGCGCGTCCAGGGCTACTTTACCAGTGGCCTCTCTGGCCTGAAGGAAAGCTACTGCCACACAAAAGGGAAGCGTGAGGGGCTGTTTGGCAGCAGGGATGCCAGAGACATTGGGAATGACCCAGAGAGAGAAACCCACACTAGGGACAGGCCTTGTGCTGTTTGGTTGGTGGTGAGGAGAAGGGCCCCCCCATCCCTAACAGCCAAGGACACAGATAATGGTTGGGCCCTTGTGCAGGGAAGGCTCCTCAATTCGTATTCCCCACCACACAGACCCAAGCACAGGGGGTGTGTGTGTGTGTCCTAGCAGCCCAACCAGTCCCCACAGCCAGGACAGGGCTCTCCTCTTCACCCACACTTCCCAAACTCATTCAAACAGTTATGCAGACCATTAGGAAAAGGCTCCCTTCCCCATATCAGAATCTGTCTGGAAAGGCCAGCCCAGCCCAGCCCTCCGAGCTGGGACTCCTTAAGGATGGACTGACCACAGGAACTGGCTTCTCCTCTACTCGATTGGCTAGAAGATTAGGAGGCAGGTAGAGGCAATGGATGCCAGCTGGAAGGGGAAGCTGTATAGAAGGGAACCCAAGTGGCACAGTGACTGCAAGAGCCATCCCAGACCATCCTGGCTACAGACCCACAGCTGGGAACCCGACCTGGCATCTGGCTGGAGAGGGCTTCCCAGAAACCCTCCGAGGATGGCCTGAATAGCCAAGATGCAACGATTGCCTTGAGCCAGCCTGTGTTGCAGGAGGTACATGACCCTTTCCAGAGGTGTGAAGGAGGGTACACCCCAACCAGCAGATGAACTAAGGAATAAACAAGCCCCCAAGTCCAGCAGGGGTGCACCCCAGAGTTCTAGGGGGCTCACAGATGATGGATGGGGTGTGTGTGTGTGAATGGTTAGCAAATCAACCAGCCTCTTGTGAAGCTCTGAAGGGTGGCAAATTCTTTCACTATTTTAAAATGAAACAGCAAAGGCAACCTTGGGAGCCATAGAGCAGGGAACTTGCTTCTCGAGCAGGTAAAGAAACTGGCTGAGACAATTAAAGGAGACAATCACAGTGGTGACAGGGATAGCTCTTGCAAAAGAAAGTCGACTGGCTCTTCATATAGCGGAATTCTATGAGCCTGTCAGCCAAACAGCGCACAAAGGAAGAGAACTAGTTGACATAATTCATTGGAACTTTCCAAAAGCCTCTGGCAAAGTCCCTCCCAAGAGTAACAATGATGCAGCCGTGGGATATGGGGCAAAGTATTGTCAAGGATCAAAAAGTGGCTAAGAGGAAAAACCCAAAGAGAGGGACTAAATGGTCATTTGCAGCCTCTCCTCCTCTCCCTTCACTGGCTCCCCCTTCCTGAACGTATCCTGTTTAAACTCCTGGTTTTCATGTTCAAATCGCTCCACAACCAAGCTCCCCCTTACCTCTCGGACCTAATTTCCCTACGCACTCCTGCACGCGCTCTCCGCTCTTCCTTTGTCCCTGTCTCTTATACACATCTAGATGTGTATAAGAGACAGCCCTTCCGTTTCTCCTGCTCACCTAACCACCTTCGACCCTTCTCCCTCACTGCCCCCCATGCCTGGAACTCCCTCCCTACCCACATCCGCCTTGCCTCCTCCCTCCGCTCCTTCAAATCCCTCCTCAAGACCCACCTTTTCCTTGCTGCCTTTCCCAACGCCTGCTAGTCTTTCCCCGTACACTTACTGTCGGCCCTCCTCTGCAGACTGCTGCAACCAACCTCTTTGTAACCAAGCCAAGCACACGCACCTGAGACTTCTCATCTGCTTGAATGTTTGTTTGTCTTCTCCCCTGTCTCTCCCACTGTCCCCTCTCCCTGTCTCCCCCACCCCTTTTTGTCTTTTAGATTGTAAGCCTCCGGCAGGGACCGCATCTAATTCTATGTTCTGTACAGCACCAGGCCACACGACTGGCGCTATATAAATGTTTATAATAATAATAATAATAATGGCAAAAGGTTAACAGTGGAGCGCCCTGGGCTCCACGCTAGGGACCAGTGCTCTCCGTGACCAGAAAACGGGGACAAGAGCTGAGGTGACAAATCTACAGCTCAGAAAAAAATGACTTAGGAATGTGGGGTGCAAGGGCCTTATCAGCAAGGCCCTTGCAAATTGCCTGCAGCCGTCCCAGGGAACCATATTAAACAGCAGAATTTACAATTCACCAGCAACTTCCATCTCACTAATCTTACTCAATAAAAGGGGAGATAAGAATGTCACTGCTACAAACTCAGGACTTGTTTGCATTAAATTGCCTTTAGAGTGTTGTCAATGAAAAGTTGGATGATAAGGGGGTACACAGGTCCGCAAGAGATTTTGAGGGTTGGGTTTGTTCTTCCAAAGAGTTTGGGATCCCCTGGTTTAGGGACTAAAGTGGGAGGGGATGGAGAGGAACCAAGCCAAGGGATGGGCAACATGAGGACAGCAGAGATTCAGTGCTGACAAATGTACAGTAGAGCATGCCGGGAGGAATAATTTGAGCCACTCATTCATAATGGTGGGATTCCCAATTGACTGACATCCACTCAGGAAAAAAGGCCTGGGAATCACTCTGGGCAGCTTGGATGGTGCAACCCTCAATTCAACGTGAAGCAGCAAGAAGAAAAAAAATCAGGGTCACTCTGGGAGGGGGAGCAATTAAAAAGATATCAATGTATTATAATTTGTTGTTTTTATTCCTATTAAAGCCATTTTGTAATGCCTTCAGAGGAGTGATATTTATACAATGTTGGAAGGTCCAAGGACAGCTCTCCTACCGCCACCAATATGGACCAAGTCCAGCAGCGTCAGGACAAGAGCTCTCCCTCCTTCTCCTGATCCTGCTGCCTCGTCCAAAATGGCAGCTGCAGCAGGACATCACAGCGTGGCTGCTATTTTGGACGGGGCAGCTCCAGCTGTGGCGGGGAGACAGGTCAGGAAATCCATGCCTGTTCAGAAATTGGGTACGAGTGGCAGGTCTCCTCGACTGGCAAGCGTGGGGGACACATGCTTCATTCTCCTATTTTTACATCAGGGTCACGGTGTTCAGTTACTGTTGCCTCATGTCATTCAGAATGCAAAAGAAACAGACAAAGATTCGAAGATGGGGGAAGAAATCATCAGGAATGAGAGAAAGGACCAGCTCTTTCGAGAGTGGGAAGGCAGGCCAATGAATGAAATGGCAAGAGGCCATTTCTCTCTCCCTCTTCCTACAATAAGTACAAGGGGGAAAGACCACTAACGTAAAACTGAAGTAAATCACTTCCTTGCCCAATGTACAATTCACACTTGGAACATGCTGCCACAAGAGATCACTGGGGCCAAGGATTTTGTCCGTGTCTTTGAAGAATGGGAACAGCCGCAGTTACTTCAAGTGTGTGCATCTGTCACAGCCCAACTATAATGCCAGGCTTGTCAATGCAAGCTTCCAGTCCTGGAGATCCTTGGCTTCATTTCTGTGCATCAGCCAAGGTGGCGGCTGTCACACAGGCATACCTGCCTCAGGGTGAGGGCCAGTCAAAGGGATGCTTCTCCTTGGGCAAACACAGCCTGTAATTATCCTCTGTGGTAGCTTTGCACCTTCTGCTTAGGTCTGGGCTGCATGGACCATGGGGCTGATTCAGTCTGGCAATTCATGGGGTTTCTAGTACTCCAGTTCCCAACTAACTCAAGGGGCTATCTTAAAAGCCAACACCTGATGCATCATCCCTCCTGCCCCAGTGGCTTTTAAAGGGTTAAAATGAAAGTTCCACACAGAACTGGGGAGGGGGGGGGGGGAGAAAATGGCACCACAGAGAGAGAGAGAAAGTTAATTGAAAATGCTGTTTAATTTTTCAGCTCCACTGGACTACACCCCGGCACAGATGGTTCATCAAGACAGCCTCTGTCTGTATCGCTGTGTCCGACCCAGCCTCTCTCTCCCCCTCCCCGCATGCCTAGAAGGGGGGGGGGGGGGGAGCACAGCAGGCAGTAGCTCAGAAAAGGGGAAAGAAGGCAAGTTAACACAAAAGAGCATTCTGTGCAGCTCTTTTCAAGGCGCTGGGACAATGCTCCCAACTTGATCCTTTCATAAAGAGAATGTTTCGGGGTCAGAAAACAGGACACATTAAGCTTGGAGAGGCAGCACTGGCCATTTTACTGCTGACTTTGGTGGGCTCTAATGGAGCTGGTCTTCTTTAGTTATTTATTTATTTTTTTAAATTTATTTTTTAAAAAGCCCCCTTTTTCTCTCTTCTGAAGGGCACTCCAGCTCTGGAGTTGCCTAGAAGACACTCCTCCTCTTGCTCTGCCTGTCTCCCCGCTCATCACATTTCCCATCCAGGCAGACAGCACCGAAACCAAGATGAAAGGAACGGCAGCCCCTCTAAATGGATTACTCCAAGGAGCCACCAAATGAAAGAGACCAAGAAGCGTCTCATTAAAGCTGGGAGATACAAATCCTCCTTGGCCCATTCTCATCCACCCTGCCGCCCAGGCGCTTTCATTCATTACCCCGCCGTCCCTGATCCGCGTGGCAAAAGGGGGCCTGGCTTGCCCACCCAATCCCATCTCTACCATCCATTTACTTTTTCCGGCCCTGCAAACCCATCAATTGTCTGGGCAAAATAGACAATTAACACTTTTTAATTAAAACAACCCTCTGGTCCCAAGGAAAGAAAACAATATTCTCCTGTTGTGTAACAATTTGTTCTGCTAATCAAACCATTTCCCAGGGATGCAGGAAGCCTGGCTTTCCACTGCCAGCCAGTTTTGTACCCACAAAGGTTGAATGGGCAGATCTTTTGCGGCTGCAGCTGGAGGCAAAGAGTTCAAATACAGGCTGGATCCCAACGCAAACTATTTTGCAGGTAACAGGCACTGTGTTTCGGTTTGTCCGTGTGTCTGGTGTCAGGTGGGAACAAAAGGGTTGAAATACCCCAAGGCAGGTATTCCAGAGATGCCAGGAGAAGCTTGCCGGCATCACAGAAACCAAACCCAGCCCCACCAACGCTCTGTACCCACAAGACTCGAGGTGATTTCTGCTCAGACCTTCCAAAAGGCTGCTGGGGAAGAGGCAGGTGGGGCAATCGCATCTCATCAACCATTTTGGGGTGTGCGATGTGTCACATTCTGAACCAGATGGACCTTACTTGTGCTGGCGAACCGTTGGCTTCCCAGCCAGCAGAGCTTCTTCGTGGATGCCATGTAGGTGGAGTGGGAGGACAGCAGGCCTTGGGGAAGCATTTATGAACACCACTGATCTTTTAGGGTTCAGTAGGGGCTCCAGTGCAGACTGGAACTTTTCTCTTAAAGCTGCTTGCAAGCACCTATTAAACGAGGTCTTGCCCCCCCTCCCAATCTGCCAGTTAGGAGTTACCCCTATTTTACAAAGGGGGGACAGAGACAAAAGAGCGCTTCACCAGCTCATCCAAGATCCCCTCTTGTATCTAGGGCAGAACTGTGACGAGAACTAGAGCCGGGCTCTGAGCAGCAGCCAGACCTCTTCCTCGTCAGCCCTAAGCCTTACAGGGGAAACAGTGCCATGAGCTATTCAGGGTGGCAGGCCGGAACGGGCACAGGAAGAGTCAGGCTGACATGCCACTGGGTGTTTTCCTGCTGCTGGGACCTTCCACTGTCTGTGGTTCAACTGCAGCTGCCTTTTATGATTAAGGAAAGTTTTGCATGAAAAGGATTGCAAAGCCACGTTTCCTTGTTCCCAACAAGGCAATTACTGCACATGCTGGGACAACGGAAAACCTAGTAATCACACCGATGACTTTGTGCCACTCCCCCTGGCATGTGCCGCAGTGCTTACCCATACCACCAAGGGGCGGGGAAACACCTTTCTGCCCACAAACATTATCCTTGGGCTGGGACTGGCTCCAACATCGGGCTGTGATGGGCACATCTGGCTCTGGATTGGGTGGCACCTCTCCCCCACTTATTATTTTTGCCTCTGAATGAGATACACCAGCCTCCACTCTGACTTGGCTGTTATTTGCCTTCTCATCGTACAAGAATCGAGGTTCTAGGGGTGCCCAGGATGCAGAGCTGAAGTAAAAGGAAGCACTTTTACAGACATCATGCTCCAGCATCCAGCTGGAGGTGGAGAAGATCCCTTCCAATCTGCATGCACTCCTCCTCCCCAAACTCTCCTGACTGTTGCTTCCTGGAGTGGATGGTGTGGGCTACCAGGGGCAGTCCAGGAAGGATTAGTGCTCTGGATGCAGCCAGCCAGCCAGCCACAGGGCACTGTCTCACATTTCCTGTCCACTCTGCCCCGTCCCCCTGCAAGCTACCTCTTCTGGGAAGCAAACCACAGCTGAAAGGGTGCAACGTGGGGGAGGGCCAGGGAGCGTGTATGGTGACATGACCACAGAGCGAAGGTCGGGAACACTCCCCCGACCCCACCTGTCCTTATGTCGTTCCTGGTTGCACCTGTGATCATACTCCTGGCCTGTGGAACTCACTGTCATGAGATGTTGCAAAGACCAATTGTAAACCTGGGTTTTAAAAATGACCAGACAAATTTGAGAATACAGCTACTGACTGCGATTAGCTAAGAGTGGCAAGAGATGCAGCCTCATGCCCCAAAACCTCTGTAAGATTAGTGAAAAACATGGGGTGGATTGCTCTAAAATTACCCTGTAGTTTCTTCTCTGTTTTACTTCAGTGTCTCTCTCCAATGTCAGAGATGGGAAACTGGGCTGGGCAGCCCATTGGCCTGGTGCCATGGGGCAGCTCTTACACTAAGAAGGTGCAGAGAGGTCGGAGCGGTGCAAGAACCAGTGCAGGGCTGAGAGCAAGAAAGGGGGAGGGGGAGGGGGGAGGTCGGGAGAGGAACGAAGAAAGAGAAAAGAAAAGAAAAACCCAGCAGTGCTCCATGTTGCATTGTTCACGCTCAGACCTTCAATTTGCTCTCTGCATTCTCCTGCAGCGGGGAGAATGTTACGCTGGCTTAAGAGACAAATCGGACACAAAATAAAGACCAAGCACTCAGCAGTAAAGCAATTATCGCACCATTTTATGCCGGAGCTGTTCCTTTTGAAGGCAGCCTGGTGCTGCCCGCATGTACCTTAACCCGTTCCTAATAACCATAAAGTCACCATTATTTACGGTACAAGGCATTAAATAAATAATGAAAAAAGCTGCCGGCGATGGAGTGAGGGAAGTGGGGCTTGCCGGAGAATACCCTGGCATGGGTTTAACCTGCCCCACAGGAAGCAACTCGGGAGGCGGTATCCTTGATGCAGGAACCCTGTCAGTCCAGAAGGCACAGGAAAAATAATGGTGACAATAAGAAATAAAGGCAAAGGAGGGCGTGGAGTATCCCCACTAAATAGTCCACTGGACCCCGGACCAAATGCCACGAGGTCGGTTTCCCATCTCCCCTAGGTAGAGCGGCCAACCCCAAACACTCAAGCATCATGGTTGAGGTCCTGCAAAAATATGAGTTTGTTTTAAAAATTCTAAGATTTTTTAAAATAAGCTAGTAAAATATGGGCTATTTTTTGTCTGCATGCTGGCTCTGGAGTCTGCAGCATTACGGCGCAGCCACATTTCTAAACTCTGCTCAGAAGCCACTGCTTAGTGCTTTGTATGAAAATGAAAGCTGAAATGTTCATGATTGTAGCAAATGAGGTTTTAAGGAAACCCATCAAAGGGGGAGATTTGTGACGGCAATCTCCAGCTCTGGCAGCCCAGTTTATGCCAACCTAAGCTGCGCTGTCATTAGTAGATTCACTGTAGTGACACACTGGCACGGACAAACTAGAAACTGGCCCATGGCAGGTGGATGCTTGGTTGGGTCTTGATTAGATTCAGAGAGAAACTGGATTTGGATTCAACTGTGCAACTAAAGAGAGGTGTGGGCAGGCATCCTTCCCCCTTTCTCACCCCTCGTCTACCCTTGTTCTTGTTAAAAATAAAACCAGTCGTATTTCTATGGGAAGAGAAGGTAGGAGAAAGGCCCACAATTCCATTTGACAAACATCATCCTGCTTCATTGGTCACCACCAGATCCTGGTAAAATTAAGGTTATGGCCATAAGATGGAAACTCCCCAATTAACCAAGCCCTTGAAGAGTGAGCCCCTACCCTGATATAGTTAGCTATCTAGGGCCCCGTCCCAACAAACAGTATTAAACCAAAGTCAATAATTACTTTGATTGACTTTATTCAATCAAAGTAATGACTCCATTTCAGGAGCATTCATATGAACAGTGTGAACCAAAGGAGTCCATTGTCAATTTCCCTCTAGCAGAGATTAAATAATCACCAAACTGGAGTTGCCACCCTCACACTGACAAGTGTCCACATAATCAATTATTTCAAAATACAGACCAAAGGAGAGTAAGGACTCCTAATTTTTCAGGAGAACACATTTCTCTTCCTACTCCTGAATAGACTGATTTTGCTTTCTGTTCATGTGAACACTTCAGGTGTAAAACAGAAGTGAGGTCCAACTACATCGAACTAATGTGGCCTAAGTCAGAGCTAAAATACAGCAAAATGTTCTCCTGAGTGTCCAAACAAACACCCTGGTCTTGTCAAGGCCCAAGTCTCTAGAACTGAAACCAATTGGTGTTTTCATATTGGTTTAAAATATTATTTGTATTTCTGGATAGCCCATCAAATCCTCAAATAATAATCCGCCACAGAAATAATAGTCACTTCCACATTTATTTGATTATCTGGATCACTTGCATATTTTGGTAATTTGGTCACTTTGGTATTTTTGGCACTAGACTACGACTGCGGGACCTGGCAGGGGTGTGCGGGATCGCTCTTGAATGGTTCCATTTGTTCCTGTCGGGGAGGTCCCAGCAGGTGGTGATGGGAGATTGCTTGTCGTCCCCCCTGTGGTGTCCTGCAGGGTTCCATCTTGTCACCCCTTTCGTTCAATGTGTGTCTGAGGCCACTGAGCGGAATCATTCAGAGGTTTGGAATGAAGTGTCATTGGTACGCTGATGACACCTAGCTCTACCTCTCTTTTTCATCTGACTCAGGTCCAGTCTCCGTGCTTACCCAATGCCTAGCTGCTGTTGGGGACCGTAGGAGAGTGAGCCGACTGAAGCTGAATCTAGATAAGACTGAAGTGATGGTGAATGGCCAATCCTGTATCTTGGAGGGGACTGGGACCCCTGTTATTGAGGGGAGTCTGGCCCTCTCTGGTTCCCCAGGTTCACAGCCTTGGAGCGCTTCTGGATCCCTTGTTGCGCCTGGATCATCAGGTTGTGGCGGCGGCCAGGAGCATTTTCACCAACTCCCATCTGGTGAGGAGGCTGTGGCCCTTTCTTTCTGACTCAGATCTGGCCACCATCATCCCTGCTTTCATTCCCTCGCGCTAGATGACTGCAATGCGCTCTACGTGGAACTGCCCTTGGTGACTCTTCAGAAGCTGCAGCTGGTGCAGAATGTGACAGCCCGGCCCCTTTCAGGGGTGGGTCACCGGAAGCTAGGGTTGCCATCTTCTGTGTTTTTCTACCTGACACTTCCATTTTGGCCTATGGGAGTGTCAGGTAAAAAACCACCAGAGGTGGCACAACCCTACCATGAGCATATTCCACCTGAGTTCTATGATCTGCACTGGCTTCCTATAACTTTCCGGGCACAATTCAAGGGGCTGGTTTTGACCTTTAAAGCCCTAACCAGTCTGGGCCCCACCTATCTGAGAGACCAACCTTCCTTCTGTGCTCCACCCCAGCCCCTGCGGTCGGCCGGGAGAGCTCTTGCAGGTACCACGAGCCAATCTTGTCTGAACGACAAGCGCCCACGGCGAGGCGTTCTCGGGTGTTGCCCCGGTGTTAGGGAGAAGGTAGCCTGGGAACAGCTGGAGAGAGCACACAATTACTGCATTCACTACCATGCCAGGGAGGATTATGGGTAAACTCTCTCTCATCCAGGCAAGGAGAAACTGCTAGGGATGTCCCCAAAGGAGCAAGTAGCTTGGACTGAGGCAACAAGAATAATGGTCAAGTCAATAAGTGTTTATTAATTATTATTATTATTATAATAAGCATTTATATAGCATCAGCAATGTACCTGGTGCTTTACAGAGAATAAGATAGACATGGTCCGTGCCCGAGAGCTTACAATCTAAAGACAGGGGGAGGGGGAGACAGGGAAGGGGGAACAGAGGGAGAGACAAGGGATGCAACATTCATGAGGATGCGAGAGCTCAGGTACACGTTCTTGGCTTGGTTACAGTACATTGGGAGTTTGCAGATAACAGGTGGGGGATAATCTTGGGTGGGGGTGATTAGCAGGAGTTAGGAAGGGTGGAGTGGAAGAGGTGGGTTTTGAGGCGGGACTTGAAGGTGTGGAGGGTGGGGGCCAGGCAGAGGAGGGCAGGGAGGGAGTTCCAGGCGTGCGGGGCAGCAAGAGAGAAGGGACGAAGGCGGTTGGGGGAGCAGGGGAGGCGTGGGAGGGTGAGGGAGGGGATGGAAGAGGAGCGGAGTTCTCAAGCAGGGGTACAGAGGGAGATCAGGGCAGAGAGGTAGGGGGGAGCGAGGTTGTGAAAGGCTTTGTAGGTGAAGATGAGGAGCTTGTGCAGAACACGCTCGGGAAGGGGGAGCCAGTGGGGAGAGGAGAGGAGAGGCTGCACGTGGTCAAAGCGACGGGCTAGGTGAATGATCCTGCAGCAGAGTTTTGAACAGAGATAAGGGAAGAAAGGTGTATTGGTGTATATTGTGTAAGCCACTACGAGACACCTGTGGTGTAGTCTGCTGGATACAAAATAAAAAAAATTAAATTGAAATATTATGGAACTCCCTTCTCCCAGAGGTCTATCAGAGCCCGAGCATATCTCGAAGGCAGCGTAAAACATTTCCCTTTGGCAAAGTATTTGGCAGGCAGGGTTACGGGTTGGGATGGGGTTAGGGTGGATTTTTCTTTTAATGAGGTTTTTTTAAAAGGGGGTTTAATTGTATTTCTATTTTGTGCATTTTAATTAAGTTAAGCAGCCCCAAACCATAGGGGAAGGGCAGGGTAGAAATCTGAATAAAATAAATAAAAAACAAAGAAACAAACAGCACTCATAACGCCGGAACAAAGTAACCACAATACCAAAGTGACTGAAATAACCAAAATGAAAGAACCGAAACACTGAAGTAACTAAAATGAATCTTCATTTCTGGAAACAAAGCAGGAAGCGAATAGCAGTTCGTATCCACTTCGCCGGAACTGAGAAAGGGGGGAGATGCGGCCTTGGGACAAAGAGCACGTCTCCCCCATTCTTCAGAGTTCGCTGCCATTTTGATAAGAACTCTCCCTAAAGGCAATATCGGTTTGGGCATTTAGCGCTGCCACCCGTTTCCAGTTGGATCGTTACAGCAGCAGTTTTGGAGATGGGTTTCACTTTGGAAACTAGGGATGGGACTTGGGGCAAATTCTCAGTATCAGCTGTAGATCAGTATCAGATCCCCATTGATGTTTCTATTGGTATCAGATCTTTAACACTGTGGTTTCGCCAATGACGCAATGTTCAAAATCCAATCATGTAAAAGAACCGATACTGCCGATAGCAAATATTGTTGGATTAGAACCGAGAGGGCCATTATCGGCCACTCTCTGTTCTCGGCAAGGAAACCAAAGCACCAAGGGGCAACCTGATTTGTGGTTTCTGGCTCCCAAAGGTTCACTCCTCCTTCATGGAATGGCAAATTAATCAGCGACAGAATTTGCTCAGCGATGGGTAGTGTTACGTACGGTCGTTTTTAGTGAATTTCACAACAGAGGTTAGGGAGAGAGGGCAGTTGCGGGTTCAGTAAAAAGTCACCAAATAACAGTTTTCACTACATCAGCATACACTAGAGCTTTTTAGTAGTAAAAACCTTGGTTTTTAAAAGGTTGATCAATGCTAATATACGTACAATTCAAATCATTCACACACAATAGCTTTTGACTTCTGACAAGTCTAACTGTAGCTTTGGAGCACAGAATACGATTCAAGTTTTCCGTGATTGTGAAACAGTATTTTGTACATTGTGAGGCTGTCATCCTCGATTCCATACATCATCTTTACAGAAATCTTTATAAAGAGAAAGCGATCTCACGCACTCGGGACCATTAATAGATACCCAGAGCTTTTTCAGGCAGGCTTGTAATTCAGAAAAATTCAAGTGAATTCATGATTTCCACTCCTACTATAACCCTCGCCCCGCAGAACAAGACTGTAGCCCTAGCAATGGCCAGCTCCACAGTGGCAACACCCACTGCAGGACTCGCCCCACTGATAACAAGGCAAAATCCTACAACAACTAGTAGCCAAACCAGAAATCCGTGGACTCTCCTTTCCTCCGCCACACAGACCCCTGCTGGTGAGGAGTAGCTACGTTCTACCGCTGAACAAACCACCTCTAAACACCAGCACTTACTTGCATTTTGGAGGGTAGACCTATAACTTTGAAAACTGTCTTTTCCCTAGGATTTTGCAGGCCATGATTAACTTGCTGTAGGGAAATAGGACAAAGTCTCAGAATCTCAGCTGTCCCCAAAGAGGCCTTGTAGGTCGCCAAACAGAGGGTCAGACTAGATGACCCTCAAGGATCCTTCTATTTGGACATTCTATGATTCTTTGTCTCACTGACCCAGGAGTAGATTGCCACAGTTGTTGGATCAACAAATCACTCAAACTACCCATCAACCCTCAACATTTCTTGTAGGCCCCCCAAGAATCTGCCAGAGATGGCCATGGCCTCATCATGCATCATGCACAAAGCGGGTGGCTTCAGTCTACATCCACTCCTCTCTCTCTCTACAGGGACAGAAGCCTGGGTCTCCTCACTCCATCTGAGTCAGCAAGGATGTTGTAGCCATGGCTGGTCCTCTAGACCACATGGTCCATGGAACACAGTTTGGATCCACTGCCGTAGCCCATGCATTTCAGTCACAGTGAAATTTCTCAGGAGGGGCCAAGCCTCCCCTTGCCCTGCCCTCAGACTTCTCCTAATTAGAGAGCACTGAAACTCAGCCAAGCCACTCAGCAGTTGACATGGATACCTTGGCAGCGAGCAGCTGAGCACACTAAGCTAACTAGTGGAAAGGCTACTAAAGGATGTGGAAAAGCAGAAGAGAAGATTAAATCTACTTGTGCCGGGCACCTCGATAACTTTGAAGAAGCATTTTAATTCACGTGGAGCAAAACCCAGTGCTGGTTAGATGATCCCACTTCACACTGAAAAGGTACGAGATGTCTTGCATCACTCAAGCACGTCTTAACCCGACAGCATGGCAAAAATTGCTGCCACCTCACCAGGGAAGAAAACCGGCAGTGCTAATTTGCATAACTTTGCATGTGTTTGCTTTATGTAAATGTATGCAAATTTAAAATACTGAAGCTCTTCTCGGCTCGGGCACAAAAGCCACCTGCAGGTCACCACTGCTGCCACCATGGCCCCTGCCCTGCCTGAGTCTCAATGTAGCAGGGCTTGTGGGGATCCGGAAGACACACAGAGAATATGAAGGCCTGTTCTAAACTCAGTATTGCACATCCACTTCATGCTTTGGCTACAGGTATCTGCACAGCCATGTCATATGATGCATCTAGAAAACCCCCTTAGATTGTCTACTCTGCTCACTAACTGTCTTCACCAGAACTGCCTCTAACCCTCCAAATCTATGGGCAGCCTTAAAGAGGCACCTTGCCTGAACTAAAATCATGATGAGAACTGGTTCTTTCTTTCCCTTTACTGTGGAATTTCTTCCCAAAATTATTGGACCCCCATCAATGACTTTGGGGCATTATGCTGCGACCCACCAAGAGTAGGAATGGGAGCTTAATAGTGTTAGAAAATTCGGAAGAAATGGGAGATTTTGAGTTAAGGATTTTGCTTCTTGTACAGGCACCATGCAAAGTATCGGTCATTCTCTAAACTGGAATCTTTTTGTTTCTTTCTCCTTCCTAAGGCTGTACGCTTGGACGGTGCAACCACGATGCAATGGTGGAGGGATACAAAAATAGAGCCACTTTTTAAAACTAGGACATTTCCAGAAGAATTCCACAAACGCCCTCACACGTAAAACATGCAGATAGAATGTGCAAACTACACGATGGCTCAAGGTGGGATGAGGTTTTGTTGGCACATGCACCAAAGCTGCGTGTAGCAAATACAGAATTTAATGGAGGCAGATTTGCTTAGAGAAACCGGCAGACCATCCAGCCGTTCACTATAACAAGTCTTGGATCCTGGGCCAGAAATTGCTGCTCTGAGATGACTCCTCTCTCTGATTAGGGAGAGACAGGTGGGGAAATAAATCTGTTTGCAGCAAGTTCTTTTGATTTTGTTTCTTTTTTTAAAAGGCAGCTGCTTGAAGCTGCTCTGAGTTCTGAACAGAAACAGCCTCAGAAGCAATGAGCAGAGTGAAGGAGAGGTGGCCGAAAGTGCAAGATAAACGCTGGGGCTCCGCTGACGAGCAGAGGATGGAGAAATAAAGAACTTATTCTTGCGGTATCAAGAGCACAGGTGGCTGAAGCCACTTCTCCCTCTGAAACCTACAAACTACATGTGCATGCACGCAGCGTACTCAATGTGGGACCCAGGAACACCCTGCCTTGGCTGTGCTTTAAGAACCAGACTGCAGGCCTCAAGAATGAAGTATTTAAGCCGAGTTTGGGCTACTATCGTATCCAAGTTAGGGAATGGCTGCCCTGAGAGATGATCTAGTTTCCTCTTCATCGTCCCCATTAGCCAGCCTTTCTTCTTCATTTCAACTCTTTGTTTGTCTGGGTACAATGCAGCAGGGAGGGAAAGAGCAGATCTGGGAGTGAGGAGCTGGGCTTGCATTTAAGAGCATGAGGCGTGTGTCTGAACCGACCACATTTGCAGAGCTGAGAGGGGGCTTCTTTGGCATGGGCTTTTTTAAACAAGTCTACCCAAAACAAAGGAAAATAACTTCTCAGGCGGTTGAATGGGAGAGTCAAGCAGAGACACAAAGGATGACAGGGCCATCTGCACCGAGCATCTGACACAAGTGCTTGGAAAGTGAGGCGGGTTTTATACCCAAAGGAGGAGCGTGCAGCCCTCAACAGAACTGCAGGGCGTGTGTACCATGGGTGTCTTTGGGCCTTGTAGTTTAAGAAAGAGGTAGATAAATGGGAAGTGGGGGCTCACAGGACAGAGACAAGAAACTGAGAAAGCAAGACCTGCAGGGAAAGGGTGAAGAAAGAGGATAGGAACTGTCTCAAAAAGAGAATGCAGAAAGGAGACACAATAACACTTTTCAAATCTGTACGGGTCGTTATACAGAGGCTAGAGATGAGTCAATCTCTACGGCCACTGAGGAAGGACTAGCGGGAATGGGCACAAGTAACAGGTACATTTAGGTTAAATGTTTGGGAAACCTTTCTGCACATTCAAACAGTTGGATGATTAATCAAGTTGCCAATGGAGGTGGTGGAATCTGCCTTACTGGAGGTTTCTAAAAGAAGGCTGGAAAACCATTAGTTGGGTCTGGTTTGGATTTTAGTGCAGGGGGTTGGACTGGGGGTATTTTTAGACGTTACAAAATCAAGCTCAACCACAGTGAACCACGGTCAATCCTGCGGTGGGGCCAAAGCGCCCTGAACATCTGTTTTCCGGCCCCAGATGTTCACCACAGTCAATACCCACATGGGGTCAAAATCAACCACGCTTCCAGAGCTCTCCGCCGGACCATCTCTGAAAGCGTGGTCAAAGAGATTCCCGATGGGAACCAACAAAAAGTACCGTCTGGCCGGCAACCACTGGCCGGAATCAATTTAAACGATTCCCAGCTGGGGACAAAGCATGCAGCGTCGCTGCCAGGCAACCAGCAACAACACAGGCTGGGGAGGGAGATTTAAAGGGCACACAACAGCAGCCGGGACGAGCCGCCCCAGCGCCTTCCGGGTGCTTTGACCACGGCACGGCACGGGATCGGCGTAACATCTGTTGCGCTGCCCCGGGCCGTGATCTGGCGGCCTGATTCCCTGCCGTGGTCCCGGTCCCATCACGTCTATTCGGGGCTTTTTTTGACCACGGGGGGTGGTTGTTCGGTTCACCCCTGCCGGGAATCCACTGTGGTGAATCGGGACCGCATAACGTCTGAAATCACCCTGGATGACCCTTGAACTCTCTTCCAGCCATGGGATTCTAAGTTTCCAAGGGAGGCTGTGGAATCCACATCACTGGAAGAGTTGTTTTGCAAAACAGTTTGAGATAAATACCTGGTCAACAGGCAGGGACAGACTAGATGGCTTCTAATCTAATTGCCCCTTTCAGCACTACTTCTCTGTGATTACAGTCAACACACAATAGAAGTGACCCACACGCAGGGCTCCATTCCCCTCCCCTCTTCAAACCTCCTCACAACGAATCTGGTCATGCACAGCGGGCACTGGCTATTTCTATATTCTTCTGCACTGAAGAGGGAGCTTGGGGACGAAGATGGCTTGCCTGCACCGTAGCACGCTGCACTGTGATTTGGGCTCCCTTGCCATGCTGGTGCAAGACTGGAGATGTCATCCTGCCCAGCCAGGGGGGTTTGGCACATCAGGACAAAGAAGCCTGCTCTGCAGTGGGAGCTGGACCCTCGCAGCAGTTAGCTGCTGCCCCACATGTTCTGTGTGTCCAGCCTCCCAGTCAGGGGGAGGGAGAAACCAAACCTGAGCTCTCTGCCCCAGAAGCTTTAACACCACCCTCCACTCCACTCCGCTCGAGCACTAGGGCGGACCGCCGCCACCACCATGAAGCAGGCAGCTGCTACCCAAGACCTGGCCCGTTTCATTTCTCAGCAAAGGGGAGGAGACGGGTTTCTAGGCTTGGGTGGCTTCATTCTTTGCCGGCTTAGACAAGTCAAAGCTGCCGTCATCCGGGAGAAAGCGAGGAAAGCCAGCTCTGACTGGGAGTGGGAGTGGGACAAGGCCATTCAGACAGGCCTGGGTTTCACACAGCCAGCTCCACACACCTGCCACCTTTGCTAGAAAGTGACCCCGAAGCGGCTGTGCCCCTGCTGCCAGGGCCCAGAAGCTAGGAGTCCCTGGTGAACTACTAGCCCTACTGCCGCAGAAACCCTCCCAGCCCGCCCTCCTCACTCCCAGCCTCAGCTGGGATGCAACTTCTTCTTTCCCTCCCTTAACAAAAAAACAAAACTCTTTCAAAGCCCAACCTGATTGAAATTCAAAAACTCTTCGGCCCCGCTCCCTCCTCCCCACCTTGAAAAGAGAGTGTATAAAACCGGAGGACAAAGCACCCCCGCCCCACACAGCCCACCCCCTGGCATTGTGTCTGCCTACGAGGAAAGCCCAGTCCTGCGCTGGGACCATTGTGCCTTCCGCTGCTGACTGCAGCAAAGGGGGCTCCGGCGAGCTGGAGAACACCCCACACGCACCAAAAATAAAACACTCGGCGCCTTTGTGAGTGGCACAAAGGAAGGAGGGCTGGCCCCGCAGTGATAGAGCCAGGCTGCATGATTTACTCACCTGCCTCTCAGGCCTTTGCTTTGAGAGAGACCCCGATTTGGCTATTGTTGCTGCTGGACGGCTCCCTCTTTCCGTCAGCACCTTCTGGGGGATCTGCTAAGCCAAGGATGGGGAATAAATGTGGCCCCATAGCCTTTTTAGTTCCTGGATCCAGTTCCTACACCCCAGCCCAGAAAAACTTAACTCAGGGTAAGGGAGCAGAGAAGAGGGCGTGCACACAAAGATAGAGGACAGATCCATGGCACATGAACTGGACCTTCCTTTTCTTAAGTACTGCCCTTAAGTGCCCCTGCCCTCACATCCTATGAGGCCCTCGGAGCCGGTACTAATTTTCAAAGTGGCCCCTGGGAGAGAAACAGTTTCCTTGCCCCTGTGCTAAGTGGACATAACCTTCACTTGCTGGCTGAGAGCAAGCACAGCTAACACAGCAGGCCAATGAGTTTCATCATCTCCTGGAAGAGACCATGTTGGTCATCAAGCCTGAACATGGGATTTATCCCAGCTAGATTAGAGTGCAGCTTTTAGGAAGACATCCAGTCTTAAAGACATCAAGGCCGCATTCACACATGCAAAACTAAACCAATTTACTAAAGCTGAAGCAGTTATTCAGGTTTAACTAACTCACTTCAGTATGTTCACACGACATTCTCACCAATTTAGTAGCACTACCATCTGCCCCCGGTGGCTGTGTCTGAAAGTGCACGGGATGGTACCTATCCCTTCGTGCTTTGCAAATGAGGCCCTTGGAGCATTCCAGGATGAAGTCCACCGAGTTCTTGGCAGGAGAGACACTTTGCGCTGTAGCCTGGGAATGAGTTGACCCCAGTGCTCCGGGCTCTGCACTGGCTGCCTATAAAGCACCGGGCCAGGTTCAAGGGGCTGGTTTTAACCTTTAAAGCCCTTCACGGCCTGGGCCCTGCTTATCTGCGGGACCGCCTCACTCCATGGGCCCGTGTGACCCCTGAGATCGTCTGTGGGAGCCTTTTTGGAGGTTCCCCGGGCAAGGCTGGTGGCCACCGATGTTAGATCTTTTTCGGTGGCTGCCCCCGTGCTTTGGAATTCGCTCCCGGAGGAGGCTCGGCTGGCTCCCACTCTCCTGCTATTTCAGCGTCTATGTAAGACCTGGCTGTTCCGCCAGGCTTTTGGTGAGGGGTAGGGGCGGGGGTTTCCGCACATATTGTATTTTTAAATTGTTTTTTAAAAATGTATTGTTTTTATTGGTTGTCGTTCGCTGCCCCGGGCAGGAGGGACAGGATATAAATTTTAAATAAATAAATAAATAAATAAAATTAATTTATCACTAAACAAACATGGAAAAGTTATTCCAGAGCACATGCTTCGCCGCCTCCTACTGAATCCTGTCACCTGATGTGAACAAACGAGGCACCTGCAATTTAAGGACATAAACCGATTTTCCTGTTCGTCCGAACGTGGCCTAAGTTACAGTGAGTTCTCCCGCCCACCCAGTGAGGAATTCTGATTTTAATACTGCACCTTATTGAATTTGTCTCACTTCAAATACCAGGCCCTGGATCTTGCTTTGAAAGGAGCAGCCTTCCTCACACTGGGTTGGTTTGAAGCAAAGCCACTTCAACCGCTTCTCTCTACGTCCGTCCAAAAGGTTCCTTCAACTCTTCTTTGTAATCTGGTGGGGCTACAGCCTGTCCCTCGACCACCCCCACTTCTGAATGCAAGTCAGCTACTCCAGCCCAGCTGAGCCCTCCTGGAGGCAGCCCTGGCTCAGTTCTTCCTAGTGGACACAAGAACTCTCGGATGGGATATATTAGTCAAAGAGAAAGGGCTTATCTCCTGGCTCATCTAATGCATCCAAGGAGACAGGGGTGGGCCCTACACACAACTTTCTAGAGGTGGCCACTAGGGTCTTTATTACCACCTTGATTTACTCTGAGGGACTGAATGGAAATGAATCAACTGGTGCCTCATCTATTCTAGGGGAAACAAGGATCTCCAAAGGTCCATCAACGAGCAGGCAATTCTGCCACTAACTTCCACCTTGAAATAAAGGTTGTGATCGCCAAGCCACTTACTCTGGAGTAAGTGGTTTGAGAATCATGGCTAAAATCACCAGTGAGCAAAGGAGAGAGGGCACCAAGCAAGATCTCTCTTCTGTTTTCTATAAAGAGCTCTTCTCTCCTGGGGCTCTTGCTTTGGGATCTCTCTTTCCCAGCAAACTTTATAACAAAGGGGTGTCTTCTAAAAGGGGAGAGGTGGCAGGGTCTAATGGGCAGGCAACCTCCTTATGTGCCCCTATACCCAGCTCCGCCTTGAACAAGTCACTGACCGCCTTGGCACCCCTCCATGAGAACATAGTCAGGGCCATACCGGGTCAGACCCATGGCCCATCGAGCCCAGCATCCTGTGGCCAGCTACAGTCGCTCAAGAGAACTACATGGACCGGTCATGGAGAAGTGACCCATCTCCTGCTGGCCACTCCCAATTACCGGTACTCAGGGGTTTAAGCCCCAACTAGTAAACATTTATGGCTGTATCCTCTAAGAATGGATCTAGTTTCTGTTTGAAGCTCGTTCTGGTGCTGGCTTTCACTGCCTCCTCTGGCAACAAGTGCCACAACTGTATTGTCCGCTGTGTGAAAAAATCCTTCCTTTTCTTCATTTTAAATCTGCTGTCATTTGTCCCCTTGTTCTCTTATTGTGAGAAAGGGCAAACAACAGATTCCTATTGACTTTTTCCACACCGCTCATGATTTTATAAATTTCTATCATATCCCCCCTTAATCGCCCCTTCTTCCATGCTTAACAGCCCTAACCTGTTCAGCTTCTTGTATGGAAGTCGAGCCATCCCTTCTATCATCCTTCTTGTCCTTCTCTGAACTTTTCCCAGTTCTATTAGATTGTTTCTAAGATGGGGCGACCAGAACTGCACAGAGTATTCAAGGTGGGGTCGTACCAAAGATCGATACAGCGGCATTAGGATATTTCCCCTTTTATTCTCTATTCCTTTTGCAATAATGCCTAGCGTTCAGTTCGCTTTTGTGACTGGTGCTGCACACTGATGTCCTCAAGGAACTATCCACGACGACTCCGAGCTCCTTCTCCTGCGTGGTTACACCCGGATCAGAACCCAGCATCGTGTACGTAGAGTGAGGATTATTTTTCCCCGTGTGCATCACCTTGCACTTATCAACCCTGAATTTCATTTGACATTTTATTGCCCATTCACCTAGCCAGGCAAGATCCCTCTGTAGTTCCTCACAGTCTGCCTGGGTTACTCCTATCTGTTATTGGGTGCTATAATTTGGTGTCATGTGCAAATTTAGCCACCGCACTCTTTACCCCTTTTTCCAGATCATTAATGAATATGTTAATTAATACTGGTCCCAGTACTGACCCTGAGGCACCCCGCTATCTACCTCACTCCAGCTTGAAAAATGACCACTTATTCCTACCCTTTGTTTCCTACCTTTAACCAGCTACCAATCCATGCCAGGACGCTTCCTCTTACCCCATAGCTATTTGCTCAGGAGTCTCTGGTGAGAGACTTTGCCAAAAGCTTTTCGAAAATCGAAATATATTATATCAAGTGGATCACCCCTATCCACGTGCTTATTAACAATCTCATAAGAGGCATGACTTCCCTTTGCTAAAGCCAGGCTGGTTTTTACCCATCAAACCATGCTTGTCAATATGCCTAGTAATTCTGTTTTTAACAATGGTCTCCACCGGTTTGCCCGGTACTGATGTCAGGCTCACCAGTGTCTGTAGTTCCAGGGTCACCTCTAGAACCCTTCTTAAAAATTGGGGTTACACTTGCTAGGCTCCAACGTTCTGGCACAGAGGAGGATTGTAGCGATATGTTACCTAGGGTTGATAGTAGTTCAGCATTTTCAGGTTTGAGTTCTGTCAGTACCCTTGGATGAATACCATCAGGTCCGAGTGACTTGCTACTGTATCAATATGCAATAAAACCTCTTCTGGAGTGACACTAATTTCAGATCATTCCTCAGATTTCTCACCAACAAAAAATAGTTCTGGTGTGAGTATCACCCCAAAATCCTCTGCAGTAAAAGCTGATGCCAAGAACTGATTTCATTTCTCCGCAGTGACCTTGTCATCTTTGAGTGTCCCCCTTTGTTCCCTGATCATCTAGTAGACCAACTGCCTCTCTAGCAGGTTTTCTGTCTCTGATGTACTGGAAAAATAATTTGCTATTGGATTTGGTATCCGTAGCAAGTTGTTCCTCAAAATCCCTCTTGGTCTGCCTTATCATGGCGTTACACTTTCTCTGCTAGTGTCTGTGCTCATTCCTATTTACTTCATTTTTTGAAGGACATGGATTCAGCAAAGGTAAGTCATGCCTCACTAATCTGTTGGAATTCTTTGAGGGTGTAAAAAACTCAAGAAAATTAAGAAGTCATGGGATAGGATGTAGTGACTTACTATGGATCAGTAACTGGTTAAAGGACAGGAAGCAAAGAGTAGGGACTAAATGGTCAGTTAGTTTTCACAATGGAGAGATGTAAAAAGTGGTGCGTCTCAGGAATCTGTCCTGGGACCGGTGCTGTTTAATGTATTCATTAATGATCTGGAAAAGGGTGCTGAAAGTGAGGTGATCAAATTTGCAGATAACACCAAGTTATTCAAGGTAGTTAAAACATGAGCAGGCTGTGAAGAACTGCAGCAGGATCTGATGAGACTGGGTACCTGGGTATCTAAATGGCAGATTAGATTTAATGTGGGCAAGTGAAAAGTGATGCACATTGGGGAAAATATTCCAAACTATGAGTACACAATGCTGGGTACTAAGCTAGGAGTTACCACTCAGGAAAAGGATCTAGGAGCGATTGTGGACAATACACTAAATCTTCAGTCCAGTGCGCCGCAGCAGTCAAAAAACCAAACAGAACGTTAGGAGTTATTCGCAAAGGGATAGAGAATAAAACTGAGGATGTCATAATGCCTCTATACAAATCAATGGAAAATAATCCAAACTATGCGTACACAATGCTGGGTACTAAACTAGGAGTTACCACTCAGGAAAAGGATCTGGGGGTGGTTGTGGACAATACACTAAATCTTCAGTCCAGTGCGCCGCAGCAGTCAAAAAACCAAACAGAACGTTAGGAGTTATTCGCAAAGGGACAGAGAATAAAACTGAGGATGTCATAATGCCTCTATACAAATCAATGGTGCGACCGCACCTGGAATATTGTGTACAGTTCTGGTCGCCCCATCTCAACAAAGACATCGCTGAACTAGAAAAGGTGCAGAGAAGGGCAACGAGAATGATAAAGGGTATGGAACGGTTTCCGTACAAAGAGAGGCTTGACAAGCTGGGTCTCTTCAGCTTAGAGAAGAGAAGACTGAGAGGGGACATGACAGAGGTTTATAAAATCTTGAGTGGTGTGAAACGAGTAGATCGGGAACGGTTATTTACCCTCTCAAATAGTACAAGAACTAGGGGACACTCCATGAAACTAGCTGTTGGCAGATTTAAAACAAATAAAAGGAAGTACTTTTTCACTCAACGCGTAATTAACCTATGGAATTTGTTGCCAGAGGACGTTGTCAGGGCCAGTAGTATAGCTGGGATTAAAGAAGGACTGGATAAGTTCTTGGAGAGTAGGTCCATTAATGGCTATTAACCAAGGAACTTACGGGATGAACTTCTTACTGTCAGGAGCTTTACTTTTAATTTACAAAACATTTTTATCCCACAACCCTTTTGCACATAGGCAACCCAGGGCGGCGTAAAACACAGTTATGACATAATAGAAAACAACAATAACATCAGTGAAATACAATATATCACATCTAAACAGATACAATAAATAAAATGAGCACATAATATAAAATCTATAATAGTGGCTACAAAAAAAATACCCCCCAACCCTACCCCCCCAAAGGCCCGACAGAACAACCAGGTCTTACAGCTTCTGCGGAAAGAGGGGCGGTCTGGGGAAAGGCGGGCCTCCTTCCCCCAGAGCTGGGAGTGAACAACGGGGAATGGATTGCCCATGGTTCTTCTCCCGTGCATTCGAGACTGGCCACTGTCGGAGGATGGGATGCCGGGCTTGATGGACCATTGGTCTGACTCAGTACAGCACTGCTTATGTTCTTCATTTTTTGACTCTGATAGCCTCTTTAATTTTACCATTTAGCCATGCAGGTATTTGTTTGGGTTTTTTACTTGTGGTATAGATTAAACTGGGCATCTGAGGTAGTAGACCCTTGTTTCCCTTCCTTTCCTTCATTTGTCATCCCTACTCAGATGGCTAGATCTTTGGGGCAGGATCAGGGCCGGACTTAGGATTTTTGCACCCCTAGGCAACTCAAGATGCTGGCCTCCCCCCCGCCCGCCGAGCACCAGTGAGCACGTGGACTGCGGTCTGAGGCAGGGAGGGAGACAATGGCGATGCCCAGTACAGAAGCAATCTCATCCTCTATGTGTGGCACCTCTGCAGAGCGCGTTTGTAGGAGACTTGGGGGCAGAACGGGGCTCATCCAGGTGGGAATGGATGGGTGCCTCCCCCCAGATCCATCTGATCTGAACCCCCACGGGGCTGGGAGCAGGTAGATGTGGGGGTGTACCCCTAGGAAAGTTGCAGTTGTGGGCAGCCCCACGTCCATCTGAAAGCACCCCATTTCATCCTTCAGAATCACTTCTCAGCTCCATGAATGTATTCCTGCCCCTCCTTATGTACTCCATCCCTTATCCATTGTAGAGTGTAAGCCGCTGGGGGCAGAGACTTGTCTCAGTAAGCACAATTGTTCAGTGCCAAGCACAGTGCTTGCATTGTAAGAAATAATGATGCTGATAAAGTGGGGAGTGTCATCGGTTTGGAGGTCCGCACCCCCACTTTACCGGGTTTGAGTGACTCAGTTTCCCTTGCGCACAGTTCTCTTGAATCAGTTCTCTCTCTGGCTAATTCAAGTCTGCCACAATGAAACTCCTTTGTCACACAAGGGCCCGATCCTTCCCGTTTACAGACTCTTTACTCTCTGGGTTCGCAAGAGCTTGAGGGCTCTTGTAGCTCACTTGTGTTCCAATATTAGACA
>QEPC01012035.1:2486136-2497708 GCA_003113815.1 Sphenodon punctatus | reverse complement strand
GATGGCTACCTTCATTAGCATTGTTGATGTCCCTGGCCATCCGTCTGGGGCCAGGGTTTCCCCAATACACATCCGTGTCTCCTTGTATTTGCTGTAGGCTGGTGACGTGTAAAAGCTCTATCTCAAGTTGTACAATTCTCAGAGTCCTAATTTGGGTTTTACAGTTCTCAATGTCAACATTACAAACATGTGGAACCTTTGACATTACATAGTGTACATGTATAGTAACATTACATCCATGTGAAACCCTTGGCACCACACATTTACCAAACATGTAGTCCCGTGTTACACGTGTGTGACCATGTTTCTCCGTGACAGGGAGGGCTACTCTTTCTGATCAGCCCTTGGAAAGTGCTTTGAGATCTGCAGATGCATTGACAGAAAAGGAATCTCTGTTGCATATGCAGCACTGCAGCCTCCACTCCAGCAGCACCCCTGACTCAGTCGCTTACCCACACGCAGGCTGATAAATCATGTAAAGGCTCCGTGCAAGAGCAGCCTTCCATTTTAGTTAATGACTGGGGTTGGGGGTAGGCTGTGAGTCATCTCCTGCCTCTCGGCTGTTGTTTTGGGCACGGTACACTTCGGCACATATCAACTCCCTGCATACGGGTCTACTTAACCAAGGGGCAGGGAGTCGATACAGGAGCGTGAAAGCGAGGCCAATCCTGGGGCAGCAGGGTTAAGCGATGGGACCCTGGCTGGAAGGGCAAGAGCAAAGTCGGATGTGTCCCAGCACAGGCCTTCTCCTTGTGACATTACCAGTGCCTCCCGCTGTGCTTTGGGACCCCAGCTCCAGCCAGTTTATGGGCAGATCTGCTCATCTGCAAAATGGGTACATCCAGGATGCACCCACCTTTGCTAGGCCTCAGATCCCAGATTTGTAGGGCAGGGAAGAACCCTTGACCAGGATAGCCAAGGATGCACTGCTGCATGGAGTTGGGACTGGCTCCCTTTCTAAGAGAGCCTTTCATCCATGGAGGGGCAACAGTCAAACAGTTCTGCTCCCCTGCCCCCCAAAGCTGAGCCCTCAATTCGCCATGTCATAATGAGGGGAAACATTCCTTCCCTCCCAGCCAAGTCTGAGGTGCAGAGAACATCGGGGCCAGACAGGGTAAATGCCAGCTCTCGGCACCACTCGTGATTTTATAGACCTCTCTCCTTTCCCTCCTTTCCAGTCATTAGAACCCCGCTGGTCTGGAAGCTGTTCCATCTCCTTGACCATCCCTGCTGCCCTTCCCTAACTGGACTCTAGCCTTTCGGAAGTGGGGCACGCAGAACTAAAACCAATTGTCCGGGTGTGGGTGTGCCCAGGATTAAAACAGTGGCCTGGTACTGTGACATTCACGCAATTTTAGGGTAAAACACGCAATGAGAATCGGTTAATACGCACGGCGGCAAACCATCCCTGTTTGCCTCAGACGTAATGTACTTTTTTGAGGTAGTCAGAAGACTAATGGACTGGTCAATTAACTCCCAACTGCCTGGAGCGTTTTTCATGAACTCTCCGTGTACCCGTACCCAGTCTGAACATTGCAGTCAGCCACCGTTCCCATCCCTGAGTGGGCTACAGGAGATACCATTAGTCCTTAAGCTATTCCCTTCCCCGTCCAGAAAGCATCCAGGTCAAAACTGCGTCCTTAGGACACCAAAATAACCCAGAAATGAATCAATAAAGCGCAAGGGCGAGGCCCAACCAAGTCTGACAGGTTGAAGTGTGAGCAAAGGAAAGAGCAAGCCGGGAGCCAAAGGCAGCCGTCCCGGAGAGGAAGGATTTCTGCATCAGCTCCCGCGTGCCATTCCAGAGAGACCCTTTCTCAACAGCTTGGCCGATACCATTCTCAGAAGTCACTCACTTCCTCCTTCATTCCTGCCACTTTAGTGTTTAAACCTTCACTGTTTGGTCCAGAGCATTAAGCTTTTCACTGTTTGGTCCAGAGCAAGCATGAGGAGTGAGAAGGGGGAGGGAAAACACTTCAAACTCAAACATAAGGTTATTTTTAAAAGGAAGAAAAGAAAGGGGGGGGAGGGGGATGTATTTTCCGTCTGCTAAAAAGAGGTCTCATATTTTCATTTTGTTTTTTACCCTGACTTGGAAAGTCCCATGGCCCCATATTCTTCCTGAATGAGCCTTGGATTTCTCTCTGCCTGTTGCACTCGCTCGGGAAAGGTGAAGAGGCCTACGCTTAGGCCCAAGAGAGCCAATCTCTCCTTTTGTTCTCGGCAAAAGCCTTTGCTAATTGCCACTGGGCGCGTTGTACGTTGTTGGTTGCTGCTCGGCAAGGGGAGAGGGCGGCAGTGGTGGTAGCTTTGGTACTATTACTAATAAGAATAGTAATAGAAATATAGAGAGAGAAGCATCTCTCTGAGAGCAGCAAGCGTGAGATGCAGAGTCCTAAAAAGAGGCAAAAGGCAGAGAACACGAGGCCTCAAAACTAAATAAATGGGCAGTGGCAGCTTCGAAGAGGCCCAGTCTCTCCTATCAGCTTTTACAGGGGGCAATACATTTTATTCATTGCCAGGTCTGACTTATCACAGCCTTGTTTTTAATGAGGTATAATAAGGAGAACATTTTGTAACAACACGGTTCCTCTATTTTATCCGACAAACAGCTGTGTCATGGCCGTCGCCGGGAGAATGAATCATATCTCCCTGCCTGCATATGCTAACTCCCATGTAATTACCCTCGCATCTTAAATAAAGCAGGCCCTAAACCTGTCGCTCAGATTACAAGCAAACGGTGCAACCCTCGTAACTGGGGCCTCTATCATTACAATTAATTTATCACAGGAGCGGCTGAGATTAGAGGCTGGAATTAAAACCCAGAGCATGGAGGGTGCCGCCGTGCTGACAGCGAGGGGAGAGAGGAATCAGGAGAGGAGCTTTATTGCAGAGGCTGGGCCGGCTAATTCCTTAACTGGAGCAACGCGGGGGGCTCTTGCCTTAAAATTAGTCACTCGGATTTTAACCAGGCTATTGCAGGGCATCATTCTCCCTGCAAATGTCAGGGAAGAGAACAGGATCTTTGCCTCATCGAGTGCCTATCCCCGGAAAGGGTCCCTGTTCAAGCACACCCAGTTGGTCTGTGTGCTTATTCCCACAAATAGAGGGAGACAGAATCTTTTACTGAAGCAACTTTTGTATATAACTATAGATTAGGGGCACGCACACACAATTCCTCAGAAGCTGGAAAGCGACACCTTTCATCCACTCAGGTTTTCTTTCCTTCACTCCTCCATGAGCCCAGTTTACTCCACGGCTCCCGCAGATGATGTCCTACACACACTGGGTTGTTACTGAAGGGCCGCTGTACTCATGAGTGAGCACTGGCCTTTTCTCATTCATTTTTGTTTTGTTTTCCCTTAAAGGGAAAAGAGAACACGATGCAACACAAAGATTCACAGGGATCTCTTTGAGGCCAAATTCTGAGGTTTGCACCCAGCCCCCTAACCCTCCTATCCCTGGCTTCCAAGTGTTCCCAGGGACCTGGCCCCCAGGAATACGCAAACCAGGCACTGGTCACCCTCTTCAATCTTACAACAGTGTCCTTTGTGCCCCCTTGCCTGCATCACACAGTCAAAATCCAGAGTCAATGGGGCAAGTACTCCAGCTGCTGGGGCAGTATATACACCACCTCCTGCCTGCAGGCGGGCAGGGGACAGACGAGTGTAAGGAGAGCATCCCCCTTATAAATAGAGAACTCTCTCTTGCACCCCCCACACAGCCCCAAGGAAGCTAAATGGATCTAATGGCAGACCCAGGCCCACACCAGAGGAATGTAGCATGTGTCTATAGGCTGGGAGGGGGCTGCCTGGCTTTTAAAATACATCAGGTCGCTGGCCTCTCTCTCGATCTCTATTTCCAGCAACACCAGAGATTATTGCAATCGAAAGCATTTTGAAAATCTAATTTGCTTCACGCTGTTGATGCTGGTTTGTATTTTCTGCATTTCTCCCAGTTTGGAGAAGGAAAATAGATTTGTCGGTTTCCCTTTGACTTCAAGTCAGTTTCTGGCTGATTCCACTTTCAGGTTCTCATGCCCTGGCGCTGGAGGCTCCCGGCACAGCACGCGAGATGAGAGGGAAAACATTGCCAGTGGATTGATTTCAACGTTTATTTCAGTTCATAGAAACTTTCCCGTTCTCGGGATTTATAAAGGCTCTGGAGCCAATCCGACCCTGCTGTGTCTCTAGAGCAGAGCAGGGTAAGTATTTGGAAACCTGTCACTCAGAGGCACGGCTGCACTTTAGCTAGCAAGGGGGAGTCTCTCCGGAAGATCAGGCCCGTCCAAGCTCACTGCCCTGCCTCCAATGGCAGCCAGAGCCATACCTTTCAGAAAGCAGGGCCAAGACCCCATGGGGTCAATGACGGGCTAGCCTGTCTGCAGTTTGCTGGTTCCCAAACAGCTCTCTTGCACGTCAGCACACACCTGCGGCCCCATGCATGCTCATTGCAGCCAGCAGCAGCTGTACAAGGGGGGCAGCTTGAGTTCCTTCAGGTGTCACAGGGATCTTTGGGGGGAGACCCTGGGGTGCACAAGGCCATGGTAAGTGCCGGTTCACAGCTGGCCTAGGAAATGGTCCTGGGCACAGCAAAGCAGCTCCCTGCCTCCCCTGCTCTCCTGTGTGGAGGGCTCAGGTTCCCCCTGGCAGCACAGCTGGTCCTTGGGGTATGGGAGGGAGGGAGGGAGGAAGGAAGTCAGTCAGTCAGTCAGTCAGTCAGGCAAAAGACCACATGCATTTAGTGGCTTCCCCAATCCAGCATGGGAGCATTATTACAGGCACCTCTCCCTCTCCCTGGGACACAGCCACCGCCACACCAGTGACGCGCCAAACCAGTTCTGAGGCCCAGACGTGCCCTGCTGCTGACCGTAGCCTCCGATATCACCAAGAGGGCACGGAACCCCTGCTCTGAGGGGAGGTTCCTGCTGTGACACAGGGAAGTTGGTGAGAGAAATACAGAGCCCCAAACCTGTGGAATGATGCTCTATTGGGTTTTTCTATTATATTCAACAGAATCACTAGCTGCTCCGGGAGGGCAAGCTGCATACTGCTCCCATGCCCTCAAAACCACAACGCTGCCAGGAAACTTTACAAAGTGTCAGTTGGACGAGCCAGGCCTGGAGAAGGCTAAGCTCTTCTGCCAGTTAAAAATGGAAGCTCCCCAGCTCTCACTTTCCCCTGGGGATATTTCTCTTTGTGAAGCACTCGCTTAACCACCCTTCCCCAATCTCATCACAGCCCCTGCAGTCAGCTAGGAGCACCTGCTTGCATGTGCCATTGGCGGGTCAACTCCACGCAACAAAGATGTGCAGAGAGACATTCTTGGGGGCTGCTCCAGTGATGGAGGTTTTCTTTCGCAGGCAATGCAAGATTTTCTTTTATTTGGCCAAGCATCTACCAGGTGGGGATAGGGGTGTGGGGACGTCGGGGGGTGGGGGGGTAGGACTCTTCCCCCAAAAGACTCAGGACAGTGTACAATAGACTAAGAATCCGTCAAGACAATTACAGAGTAAAACCATCAAAAATACTGCATAAAAATATATTAAAAATCCCTTCGAAATCCCCACCCCAACTCCTATCCCTGGCTGCCATTTCTCTTTAGCCCCATTAATGCCATCAATGAAAATCATCACCCCACATTACAAATAATACACAACTTCCCCAAATACCAACCCATCCATATCCCACACTCTTGCCTTTCTTCTCTCGGCCCTGACTAGGGTTGCTACCTAGGCCAATTTTTAAGGAACCCTTATGAAAAATACATGTTGCAGGGCCTGCACTGGTGACAATGCAGGCCCTGCAACATGTATTTTTCATAATTGTTCCTTAAAAATGTGCATAGGTGGTAACCCTAGCCCTGACCCACTTGCCCCATATTTCCACAGCCCCCATTCCTGGTGGCTCTGGCCTTGCTCAATTTTAAACACAAAGCAACCTATCTAAAACTTCCCCTCCCCGGCACAGCTCCACCCCTCCAGCCACAAATGGCCACCAAACAGCCAAAACCTTTGGCAGCCTCCTGCTCCTCAAGGAGGCGTTTCTGGAAGCCAAAGTGATGGGAGTTAGGGAAGCCCGAGCTGGGAAAAGACCTCAGGCCTTGCAGCTCCATCAGCTCCTCCTCCTCTGCCACTGAAGGAGGCCTTTGTGGAAGACATGGGTTATGCAAGTATAATTATTTTATCTATTTCTATGTAGGTTGTACCCACCCTGAGTCCCAGGGAAAGGATGGAATAGAGACGGAAATGGATAAACTTGTGAACAAACCAACCAATAAGTAAAATCATGATGAGCTAGGGAAGCAGAGGGCTGGGGGTGAACTCTCTGTGTCTGGAAAATGGGGGCCGATGGAGGAGTCAAGGATGAGTGAGACAAAGGATCCCAAGAAGATGCAGTCAGTGGAGAGGCCAGGCCGGAGTCACCAGGGATGGGGCCTGTGGATGTAACATGTCCTCTCAGTGAGGTGTGGGGTTAGCGGGGGATATCCTACCAGCTTGGCAGAAGCGGTTCTTCAAATCCTACCAGAACATACACAAAGGGAGGGGGGGGGCAATTCCACTCTTACAAAACCGGCTGTTTGATATCATCCCTGTGTGGGGCGCTACTGGAGTGGGCTTGAGGGGGGTCACCTCATTCAGGGGAAGTAGAAAGCACCGTTCTAGCCTCCGTGTCATAATCAGTGGAGTCTTCCCCACCCACCTGAGCTCACCCTGCAGGGGTTTAAAATGCAGCCAGCAGTGAGCTGCAAATGAGGGAGACTTCTGTCTCCTACTGAAAGTCTCCCAGCGGAGCAGCAGCCTCCGGCAGACCACCCGAGGTCATGTAAATTCAGCAGATTATCCATCCATAACTCTCCTCATCTATCACCCGCCTCCGCTATCGATCCATTCCTCCGAGTACGCGGGGCCCGCGCTGCCCACTGCTGAGTCCTGCAAATCCAGCCAGACGTTTGTGTGACTGCCAGGGAGAGTAAGGAGGACAGGCTCAATAAGGCTGGGTTACCATCACCGCACAGCCTGACCTACTGGCTCAGGCTTTGGGGCAGGATTACCAGATGCCCACCTCTCGGGACAGCACTAACGCAATGGGCATCACGAGCAGCAGCCTCCCCTCTGAGGCGTGAAGCACTGGCCCCAGGGGAATGAAACAGGACACCGGATTGGACCACAAGCTCCTAAAGAATGTGCCACCATGCCAGGCCTTGCCACGCGGTGCCGGGAGGGAGGCTCAACAACTCCAAGCCTAAAAGAGGCAGGACTGGATTCTCATTGCCTGCATGTCCAATAGCAGACCAATGACTTCAGTGCAGCTGGAGGTATCAGAACTGAAGGGCAGGAGGGGACCTCTGGAGGTTATCCAGTTCATCCCCACTCAGCAGAATCAGGGTCTCTTGCTGCAGCTTGTGATAGTTCCAGCCAGTCATCTCCCACAGAAAACACAAACCAGGTGCAACCGACGCACTCCTGCCTTCCTGAGTCTGCAGACAGCCTGAAATGCTGGCATGAGCTCGCCCACTCATCTCAGTGGTGGCATGCTCATAGAAACACAAAGCTGGGAGGAATCTCAGGGGTTGAAGCAGGGTTGGTTGGCAGTGCCTAATTATTCCACTATCCTTGTAGTTAGAAACATTTTCCTAATGCTTAGCCTAAATCTTTTCTCCTTTCCCTCAGTGACCAGAGAGAACAACTGGGCACCAATTTGCCTCCAGCAGCCTTTTATACATTTGAAAACTGTCATTGGTCATTTCCTAAGGCTAAACATTCCCAGTTCTTTCCCTCTCTCCCTTGGCTGCAATCCTCTGAACCCTCTCCAGCGTCTCAACGCGAGCTGCCCCACCTGGACACAGTATCTAGGAGATGAAGCCAGGCCAGAGTCGTATTAAGCAGGTTAACTCTAGTCATCAGCCACTAGGAAATGGGCAGTTTGCTCCTTTTTAGGCAAAGCCCTCATTAGCACCTTGTTAGCACCCTGCTGGCTAAGGAGCAGCTGGTCATATGGACTCCCAGTCCAGGAGCAATCTCACAACTGCTCCAAGGAGCAGCTCATTGCTGAAGAGCATCAGGCAGCAGCACAGCTCACACAATCTGCCACTTTGCAGCAGCCAGGCAGTTTTCAGAGGGTGGGATGAGGTCAACGCTCACCCTCACGCTGTGCAAAATGCCTCCCGCAGACAGCAGCACACCAGGCCCTGATCACAGGGCTACGGGACCAGAGCAGCTAGTGAAGGAACAGGCTTGTGTGCCCATCCGACTCCTATCCTACCATCACAGGACTGGACAGATTGTGCAGGCACCAGCCCCTTGAAGGCAGCTTGCTCGTCACCTTGGACCTGCCCTCCTGACACTGTATTTCCTAGTCTACTTTCATAGGGCACAAGAAATGGGACTTTTGGCTAATAGGATCCAGTGTTCCCTATTACTACCAAAGAGGAAACGGCAGTGAACAAGGGTCCCTGAGTGTAGGTAATCTCAGAGAGTGAGATTCCAGGTAGGAATGAGTCTACCTTTCCTGTAACTCCCTCCCATTGCTCTCAGCTCCATGCTAAGTACTTCCTTGGTGCCTGCAGGAGTCACTGCTCTCAGTGGGTAAGGTTTCCCAATCACATAGGTAGGAGGAGGCAAAATGTCGTCCCCGCCTCCCCTCCCCCCCCCATACTGGGGCACCCCACAGGAGACAGCACCACACAAACAGAAAGGCCCTTTCCTGATGGGCCTAAGCAAAATCGGACCCTGTGGAGAGGAAAGCCACCAGCATGCAAGCAGGGCTCAAACCGCAGAATCAAGAATTCCAACTGCCTCAAACACACATCAGCAATAAACAAGAGAGTTAGCCATTTATTTAATTTAATTAATTAATTAATTAATTAAAATGTTTATCCCACCCTATCCCAAGGGCCTAGGGGCAACGTGATACGACCGGGGGGCGGGGAGGGGGAAGGCTAATGTAATGTTAGGCTGTGTTAAGAGAAGCCTTGTCTCCAAGTGAGTGGAATTCCACTTTATTGAGCACTGATCAGAGCTCAGCTGGAGCACTGTGTTCAGTTGGGGGCGCTTCATTGACGAATTTGAGCAGAGGCGGCCCACAAAGATGATAAAGGGTCCGGAAAGGAAGTCTTAAGAGGAAAGGCTGAAGGGACTGGGTATGTTTAGCCCTAGCGAAAGGAAGGTGAAGGGGAGACATGAGAGCAGTCTTCAACTATGTAAAGAAATGCCACCAAGAAGATGGCAAAGAACTGTTCTTCCTGGCTACAGGAGTAGAAAGAATGGGCTTAAATTACCAGAAGGAAGATTTTGGTTAAGTATCCAGAAAATCTTGCCGACAGTCTGAGCCGTGCAGCAATGGAACAAGGTGCCCGGGGAGGTCGCAGACTCGCTGTCGCTGGAGGGTTTCAAGCAGAGGCTGGATGCAGCCACTTGTCGGGGACGCTGTCGCTGTCCTCATCCTGCATCCAAGCAGGGGGTTGGACTAGATGGCCTTCGCGGTCCCTTCCAACTCCCTGTTTTTGATGATTCTCTGATGTAAAATGCAAACTAAATAGGCACCAAACTGGTCTAGCTGGAAGGAGGAGTAAAGAGAGACGTTGGAGCCACCCCAAGTCTCCCCCGAGGAGCCTGGATTAACAAGGGGAAGGTCTGACTTTAATTACAAAGACAGGGCAGGACCCTCTCCCCGCCGCCGCCACCGCCAAACCCACCCTATTCACTGAATGGCGCTGAAACCAAAACAAACCAGGCAACCCCATATGTCATAAGAATTAAAGGCACGGTTCCCACTTTGTAATGACGCTTTTACAGAAACTGTTCCACTGTAAAAGTTTATGATATGGATCTTTATAGCCGCCAGCAGAGCACATGTTTGCTGCCTTAATCTCAGCAGAATCTGGCACTTTCCAGCCCCCTTTTTAGATAATAAATAATAAAAATTATTGTTATTATTTATATATACAGCGCTCCTCCGCCAGATGGCGCTTGGAGTGCTTTACAGCATTAAAATAAATATATAAAATCAATTTAAAACAATGTAAAGGGGAATGTTAAAATTTGCCTTTGTCTTTCAGCCCCAGTCCTCTTCAGGTTGGGGACAACACTGAAGCTGGGGACAGGAAGGTGTGAGCTGGGCCCTCACCCCCTCCGTTTCCTCTTTAAGAAAGAGAGAACTTAGGAGTCCTGCCTCCCGCCCCTTCTCCCCATCTAATCTAGTTGGTCCCAACCCTTTAACAGAGAACTCGGGACTCCTGGCTTCCAGCCTCTCCCCCCCCACTCTAAGCCAGTAGGCTGCACTCCCTTCACAAGCAACTCAATAGTCCTGGTTCCCAGCCTGTTCTCCTCTCCCCTGCTCAGCTCTCAACCTTGTAAGAGACAAGCCAGAAGTTCTGGGTCCAAGTCGCCCCTCTAGCCCCCACTCCCCTCAAAGAGAATTCAAAAGCTCTGGGAGAAATACAGTGAGTGTTTATCTGTGTGTGTCATATGGAACAGAAGTAAGGGGGGGTGTGGAATGCCAAAAAGAAAACAAACAGGCGAGGAAGTGGAATAACTGGGAGGGAGGCTACTGGGACTCACAGGATAGGGTGTCAGCGATGGTAAAAGGATTAAACAATAGGGCTGCTCCCCCTGGCATCCCATCAGGCTTCCAAATCAGTCATTTCACTCAGAACCTTGCTGTTGTAACTATTTCTAATTCCTCCTGTCATTCCACTCACTTAATATTGCACACTCTTGCTATTTTCCCCTGTCATTCCAACCATTCCACTTACTGCATCTGGTGGCTTCCTTGGCATTTCACATCCTCCTGCTGCCTTCCCCACGGGCTCCCAAAGATGCAGCTGGGTTGTATTATTGCACAGTCACTTCACTGGAGGTTGGAATGACAATAGTACTATTTATTTAGAAACTGGCACTGCTGTTGCCTCCATTCCTTCCAATGGCCATTCTATTTCATTCATTTCAACGTGTACCCAACTGAAAGTTTAAATTAAACATTAGCATATGACTGTACCAAGCTTCACTGTGCTCTGGGAGGGCAGTGGAGACTAGTGGGTAAGAGGGAGGGTTGTGAGACATTACTCAGATGTCCCATTCTCCCCAACCGACAAGAAAGAATAGAGGGAAAGGAGGGGGTGAGGGCCAGCTCACGCTATCCTGTCCCCAGCTTCAGTGTTGCCCCCAACCTGTAGAGGAAGAGGACTAGGGCTGAAAGACAAAGGCAAAGTGTGGGTGCATGGAGCCTAAGTTGTAAACGAGCACAATATGTGAGACTGTACAATGTCTTCACTACTAACATGGCATGGAAGTTAGAGCAGGGGCCTTAACTTGCAATTTCTATGCTTTTTAGTGCATGAGTGAATTTGCAAGAGCCTTAACTCTTCTTGTAAACTGGAGGTTTTTTGACTATGGAATACCCACGTTTTTGTTAAATACAAAGCGCCCCCCCTCACTCCCTTGCCCCTCGCCTCCCCCACATCCAAAGCACCCCCGTTGCCCTCACTTCCTTGCCTCCCCCCACCCAAAACGTCCCACACATGCCCCCCTCTTCCCCCCCACCCAAAGCACCCCCCTGCCCTGGCTCCCTTG
>QEPC01012035.1:2460980-2476485 GCA_003113815.1 Sphenodon punctatus | reverse complement strand
TGTCCCCTCCAAGGTTTGCCCCCCCCATCATACCACGGTGCCCCACCTCAGAACCTCCCCCCTCCCTAATTCAATTCCCCCTCTCCCCCACTGGGGTTGAGATCCCAATCCGAAAGGCCATCCCCCAACCACCCCACTGTTCCCCTTAATCTAATGGACTGGGGTTCAGTCCCTAAGCCAAGTAATAAACTAGAATTACAATAATAATAATCATGAAAATAGCTGTTCTTTCAAGGACTTCATTCCAGGCTGCACGTCCAAGTTGTCACCAGCTGCTGCAACACATCTGAGGGGCTTCTGGAAGGGGGGGGGCTCCCTACACCTCCTGCCCACCTAACGGCCGGCCGCCCCTGGGAGCTAGGGCTCCTCTTGCAGGCAGCAGCTTTTTACCTGGGGGGGGGGGTGGGTGGAGGAGAGGAAGGCTCCAATCAGGGAGACAGGTGGCTTTAATGACGTCCTCCCCAGACTCCCCACCAACCCCAGCCCCTGGGGTTAGAGGGGGCCTATCACAGTCTCCCCACCCCAAACAATCAGTCACTCTAAACATACAGCACAAGAGGGCTTTCTCGCTGCTCTCGGTCAGGATAACAAAAGACAACACTGCCTCCTCCAGAGCCAGGTTCGGTTGTCTGAGAGCGGTGCTGAGCTGACCCCACACAGAGAGGCAACACAACCCAGTGTATAGGACACTGGCCTGGGGACTCGGAGGGCCTGGATTCTACTCCCAGCTCTGCCACTGCTCTGCTGTGCAGTTATGGGCAAATCCATTCTCCCTTCCATGACTCTGTTTCCCCTGCCACCCTCTTTTTATTTTGTAAGCTGTCTGAGTCAGGGACTGTTTTGCACTGTGTCTGTGCAGCACCCAGCATAAAAGGGCTGTGATCGAAGTTGGGGACTGTGATGAAGCAGACAGCTGCCCCTTAAGGGAGCATGCTCACCACCTTGGACCCGCCCCCTCTGGTGGCTATAAGAAAAGCAGACTCCAGAACTGCAGCAATCTGCAGAAAGAAACTGAACAGGAAGGAGCTCCCAGAGTTGCCTCAGCAGAAGGAAAGGGCTCCAAGGCCACAGGCACCCTGATACTAGGGGGCAGAAAAGTCAAGGGAGCTGGGCTTGTCCCAATGCTAATAAGGAAAGCAGTTTGATGTACCTGAGAAACCAGGCTGCAGAGAAGCCCCAGGAAGGAGAGGGCCTACTGAAAGCTACGAGTGAGGTAACGGCCTAGGTGAGGCTGCTCAGACTGTGACGTTGGCCAATTTGTCTTTATGTTAATGGGGTTCATCTGCCTGGGAGTATGATAACAACGCCTCATTACAGAAACGAACCCTGAAGTTGATCTCACTGGCTGTTAGCCTGTCCTTGGACTGGCCTGCTCCTACTACAACCTATCCTGCAGAAGAAGGAACTGAGTTACAGGCCATAGGGGCTTCTGCAATACAAATAACTAATATGGGCCCCACAGGGCTGGTCCCCCTGCTCCCCCAGACACTGGCTGTTGCTGCCAGAGTGGGGAGCAGAGTTCAGCCAAGCATGAATCAGCAAACAAATCTGAATTTCAAGTGAATGAGGTAAGTAAAGGTCTCTGTCCCTCTCTTTTCCTGTTGAGCAGGTGCAAGAGGGAGGAATGCTATTTGGACTGTGGTATTGTCCCTATGTGCATGGCCTGCAACTCTGCCGCTTTGCAGGAACAGAGTACATGGTGTGCAGCCAGGGTCTTGGTGACCATGATCTGGCTGAGCATCAGTGCAGTCCAAGGTTCTCCATAAGAACATTAGTAGTGTCATACTGGGTCAGACCAATGGTCCATCAAGCCCAGCATCCTGTCTCCGACAATGGCCAATCTCTGTCTCTTGGGAGAAGTACCCGACAGGTCACAATGGGCAATCCATTCCCTGTGGTTCCAACTCCCAACAGTAAGAGGTTATGGTCCCAAAACCTACTTGGCAAATAGTCATTAGTGGAAAATAGCCTCCCAGAACTTATCCAATCCCTTTTTAAAACTAGCTACACTACTGGTCCTGCCTAACTGCAACCAAGCCAAGCACGTGCACCTGAGACCTCGCATCCGCTTGAATGTTATTTATCCCTTCTCTCCCTATGTCCCCTCTCCGTGTCTATTCGATTGTAAGCCGTAGGCAGGGACCGCATCATTCTTATTCTTCTGTAAAGTGCCAGGTACACAGCTGGCGCTATACAAATGCTTATAATAATAATAATTTCCTCTGGCATTACTTAATTGTGTGCTGAATGAAAAAATACTTTCTCTTATTTGTTTATCTCATGGAGTGTCCCCCTTGTTCTAGTACTATTTGTAAGGGTAAATAACTGCTCCCTATTTACGTGTTCCACACCACTCATTTTATAAACGATTGTATCCCCTCTGTCATCTCTTCTCCAAGCTGAAGAGCCCTAACATTTCAAGTCTCTCCTCATATGGGAGCCGTTCCAGACCCTTGATCATTTTTGTTCCCCTTCTATGTATCCTGCCTAGTTCTACTATGTCTTTTTTGAGATGGGGCGACCAGAACTGCACACAATACTCCAGGTGCGGTCATACCATAGCTTTATATAGAGGCATTACAATATTCTCAGTTTTATTCTCTATCCCTTTCCAAATAATTCCTAACACTCTGTTTGCTTTTTTGATGGTCCTCTATCGCCTGCTCTCTCCCCCATAGCCTCCTCCTTTGATCTCCGCCTCTGGACTGATTCCCCCACCCACACCGATGGCCACTCTCACGACCTCATCTTCTCCAGAAACTGTCCTGTTGCTGACCTCTCCTTTGACCTTTGTCCCATACCCGACCATTACCTTGCTTCCTTCAACCTCTCCCATCAACCCCCATCTTCGTCCCCAGCTCCATGCCCCTTCCGTGATTTGCAAGCTATTAACCCTTTAGACTTTGCTTCCTCCCTCTCCCCTCTCCTTCCTCCTGTCTTCTCCTCCTCCTCTTCCCCTGACACTGCCATCTCTTTCACCGCCTCTCTCACCACGACCCTCGACTCTCTTGCCCCCCTCTCCTTCCGCCCCGCTCGGTCCCTTAACCCCCGTCCTTGGCTCACCCCTACTATCCACTACTTCCGCTCCTGCACCCGAGCTGCTGAACGCCTCTGGCGCAAATCCCGCTCCCACCCTGACTTCCTCCACTATAAATTCTCCCTTTCCTCCCTCTCTTCTGGTATCTTCCTGGCGAGGCAAGACTACTATGCCTCCCGGGTTGAATCCTACTCTCGTGACCCTCGCCACCTCTTCTCCACCTTTGACTCCTTTCTCAAGCTCCCCTGCCCCCCTCCACCCTCTTCCCTTTCTGCTCAGGATCTCACGTCATTCTTCACCTCAAAGATTGACAGGATCCGCCAGGACATTGCTTCCCACCCATCTCCTCTCCTCTCCCTGCTCCGTCACCGTCCCTCCCCCTCTCCTCCTTCTCTCTTGCCTCCCTTGAGGAAATCTCCTCTTTGCTCTCTTCCTCCAACCCCTCCACCTGCCCTCTCGACCCAATCCCCTCCCGCCACCTGACTTCCATTGCTCCCACTGTCGCCCCCCATCCCTTTTTACATGTCATTAATTTCTCCCTCTCCACTGGCTCCTTCCCCTCTGCCTTCAAGCATCCCACTGTCTCTCCCATCCTCAAAACGTCCACCCTCGACCCTTATGACCCCTCTAGTTACCAGCCGGTCTTCCTTCTACCCTTCGCCTCTAAGCTTCTGGAACGTGTTGTCTACTCCCGCTGCCTGGATCTCCTCTCTGACGACTTCTCCCTGGACCCTCTCCAATCTGGCTTCCACCCCCTTCACTCCACTGAAACTGCCTTTGCCAAGATCACCAATGATCTACTTGTAGCTAAATCTAAGCGCCTTTACTCCATTCTTGTCCTCCTTGACCTCTCTGCTGCCTTTGACACTGTCGACCACACACTCCTACTGGACTCCCTTCGCTCCCTAGGCTTCTGCGGCTCTGTCCTTGACTGGTTCTCCTCCTACCTCTCTGACCACTCCTTTAATGCGTCTCTTCCCAATTCCAAATCCTCCCCCCTCCCCCTCTCAGTTGGGGTTACCCAAGGCTCTGTCCTGGGCCCTCTCCTCTTCTCTATCTATACCCTGTCCCTTGGCAAACTCATTGCCTCCCACGGCTTCCAACACCACCTTTATGCTGATGACGCTCAACTCTAGCTCTCCACCCCCTCTCTCTCCCCATCTGTCCAAGGTTGCCTCATCAACTGTCTCTCTGATATCTCCGCCTGGATGTCCCAACGTCAGCTCAAGCTCAACATGGCTAAGACTGAACTCCTTATCTTTCCTCCCTTCCCTTCCTCTCCCTCTTCCCTGTGAATCCTTATTGATGGGGTCACCATCCTCCCCATTCCCCAAGCCCGTAGCTTGGGCTTCGTCTTCTAAACTCGCCTTTCCTTTAAACCTTACATCGACACTGATGCCAAGTCCTGTCGCTTCACACTCCACAACATTGCTCGGATTCGCCCCTTTCTCTCCATCTCCTCAGCCAAAACCCTTGTTCACGCCATGGTCATCTCTTGCCTTGACTACTGTAACCTCCTCCTTACTGGCCTCCCCCGCTCTCTCCTGTCCCCCCTTATCTCCATCCAAAACTCCGCTGCTAGGGTCATCCACTCTGCCCGTCGCTTCGACCACGTGCAGCCTCTCCTTTCCTTGCTTCACTGGCTCCCCCTTCCACAATGCATCCTTCACAAACTCCTGGTGTTCACGTAGAAATCCCTTCACAACCTGGCTCCCTCTTACCTCTCAGCCCTAGTCTCCTTACACACCCCTGTAAACACTCTTCACTCCTCCTCTGTCCCCTCCCTTGCTCCCCCTCATCTCCCCTGCTCCCCTAACCGCCTTCGTCCCTTCTCCCTCGCTGCCCCCCATGACTGGAACTCCCTCCCTCCCCACATCCGCCTCGCCCCCTCCCTCCACACCTTCAGATTCCTCCTCAAAACCCACCTTTTCCTCGACGCCTTTCCCGACGCCTACTAGAACTTGCCTTCAATATTTACTGTCTGCCCTCAGCGCAAACTCCTGCCTAACTGTAACCAAGTCAAGTATGTGCACCTGAGACTTCGCATCCACTGAATTTACCCCATGTCTCTCCCTATGTCCCCTCTCCTTGTCTCCCCCCTCCGTGTCTATTAGATTGTAAGGCATAGACAGGGAACACGTCTATCTTATTGTTCTGTAAAGCGCCAGATACACAGCTGGTGCTATACAAATGCTTATAATAATAATAATTAATTAATTAAATTTCATCTGCCATTTGGATGCCCAGTCACCCAGTCTCGCAAGATTTTCTTGCAATTCTTCACAGTCCGCTTCTGTTTTAACTACCTTGAATAACTTTGTCATCTGCGAAGTTGATCACCTCAGTCTTTCCTCCCTTCTCCAGCTCATTAATGAATATATTAAACAACACCGGTCCCAGTACAGATCGCTGGGGCACTCTGCTCAGCTAGTTACTTTGCTCCATTGTGAAAACTGCCCATTTAGTCCTACTCTTTTGTTTCCTATCTTTTAACCAGTTGCCAATCCATAGTTCCAATGGGTTATGGAGGTTAACTGACTTGGAAGGCAAAAGCACCTTGTGACAGTGCCTAGGGTCCTCCTTCAGTGCAATCCTCCTTCAACATCCTTGTATGGGGAATTAGTTGGCTTACTGTCACTCAGTGCTCAATTTAGCCCCTTGGGTCTGAACCCTGTTTGGCCTGGCCAGGTTGGCTTTTTTTTTTTTTTTTTTTAATTTATTTTTTATTTTATCCTTTAACATGTTAGCAATATTACATTTATTTTCTTGGTTGCTGAACATGTGCCATTGTGTCCCTCCCTCCCCTACTCCCTCCCCCTCCATCAACTTCAATGTTTGTTGTGCACTCCTCCAACTCTCCTCCTTCTCCCTTTTTTGCTAGTGTCAGTTTGGTCACAGCAAAAAGTCAAATCGGTAGGTACGCTGGTCATCATCCGTGTTTGGTTTCTGCATTCGTTCCAAGCATTGGAACCATTTGGCATTGAAGTCCTCAGTCCTGTCCTTCATGGTCGCCATAGCTTTTTCCATGGAAAACAAGTACCACATATTGTTCATCCACTCTCGGGTGCTTGGTGCTCACTCCTCAATCCAGTGTTGTAGTATTGCTTTGAGTGCTGCAGCTATCATTGTGGTGCATATAGGCTTTTTATTCTTCAATAAAGGAACTGAGGGATATATTCCAAGCAACGCTATCTTGGGTTTAAATGGTATTGTCCCTTTAGTTACATACTGCATGTTTTCCCATACCATTAACCCAAACCCCTGAATCCTGGGGCACTCCCACCACACATGTAGGTATGTCGCCTTTTGCCCGCACCCTCTCAGGCACTTGTCTGAGCCTTTATCCCTGATTTTAAATAATCTACTTGGGTCGAGGTAGTAGAACATGATGGTTTTGATGACAGATTCTCGTACCTCTAGCGAGCTTGAACACCCTATCATGTGTGCCCTAATCTCCTCCTTTTGCCCCTCTTCCCATTTTTCCCCCAATAGTTTTTCCCATCTATTTATATAGCTCGGTTCCCGCTTGTACCATTCCTTCTGTAACGCTCTGTAAAGTCTCGCTACTATCCCTTTGTTTGTTCCCTTGGAGAAAAGCTCTATTTCTATAGATTTCTGTGGTCTGGTGTAATGTGGTATTAGGTGCTCCTGTTTGATTTCTCCTCTGAGTTGGTAATATTGAAAACTATCAATTGTCTGCTGGATTAAACCTTGTATATCCTCTATGTTCATGAATTGATCTCCCCGAAACAATTGAGAGATTTTGGTGATTGCCTTTTCCCTCAGTTGTTTCCTCAACTTTGTTGTAATCCCTTTTTTGGTCATACTCTCGTTATCTATCAATGTTTCGGGCATGGCTGTTCTGTGTATATCTGCCCTTTTTTTTACTACTGCCCATGCTGCCAGAACCACTCCTGCAAAGGGATGTTGCTTCCATTCCCTCACCTCCTTTTCACCATTATCACTCACTACCTGTTCAAATTTATTAACTTTTAGGATCTCCTTTTCCAGATTTACCCAATGTGTGTCTTTCCGTGGAGTATACCAATCTTTAATCGCTCTAAGGGTGGCTGCTTTGTGGTATAAATTTATATTTGGCATGTTAACCCCTCCTTTTTCTCTTGGTCTTTATAGAATCTCTTTTTTAATGCGCGCTTTCTTGTTATTCCAAATGAAGTCAAGCATAATTTTGTTGTGCGTTTGCCCAAATGTTTTGGGTATTCTAATGGGTAGCGCTATGATCCTATATAGAATCTTAGGTAACAGTTTCATTTTATATAAATTAATTCTGCCCAGCCATGAGGCTGTAATATTGGTCCATTTTTCTGTCTCTTTTTTAATTTGCGTGAGGGCTTCTATATAATTTTCTTTGTAGAGATCTTTAGGGTCTCTTGTTAACTGGATTCCCAGGTATTTAAATGTGTCTTTTGTCTCTGTGAACGGTTGTATTTCTTTGATCTGTTGGTATAGGCTTGTGTTTGGGGCAAATATCATAGCTAAGGATTTTTGTACATTTATTTTATACCCTGATACCTGGCTATATTCTGTTACTGTAGTTAGCAACTCTGGGATTGACTTTTCTGGTTCTGCTAGGTATAGCAACATGTCATCTGCAAAAAGTGATACCTTGACTTCTTGCTTCCCTATTTGGATCCCCTTGATTTTATCATTTTGTCAGACAGCACTTGCTAGTGGCTCTAAGGTGAGATCACACAGTAAGGGTGACAGGGGCAGCCCTGGCGTGTGCCTCTGGTCAATTTGAATTGTCTGGTTTTCGCCCATTTATTATCAAACTGGCTCTGGGCTGCTGATATATAGCCGATAACCACTCACAAAAGTTCCCTTCGACCCCTATTTTATCCAAGATCAGGTGTGTACACTGCATTTCTAGACGATCAAAGGCTTTCTCCGCGTCGGCCAAGATTAGTATTGCTGGTGTTTTAGTTTTATTTAGGTGGTACATTATATTTACTGTCTTTCTTATGTTATCGGATCCCATCCTGTTAGGTAGGAAGCCCACCTGATCTTGATGTATGACTGTTCCAATAATCCCTGCCAGTCTGTTTGCTAACGTCTTTGTGAAAATGTTTAAATCTAAATTTAATAGCGAAATAGGGCGATAGCTTTCACATAAGGAGTGATCTTTATCTGGTTTGGGTATTAAAATTATCTGAGCGTCGTAAAAAGAATTTGGCAAACCCTTTTCCACTGATGTTGCATTATATATCTTGACCAGTTGTGGGACTATCACCTCTTTAAATTTCTGGTAAAACTCTGCCGGAAATCCATCCAGTGCCGATGTTTTATTTCTAGCTAAACCTTTGATGGTGTGTTATTTCCTTTTCTGTGAAGGGTGAGTTAAGGTACTGCACTTGCGCCTGATTAAATTTTGGCATTTTAATTTTATTAAGGAACGCTTTTATCTTGTCTGGGTCTGGGTTCTCTGATTGGTATAGTTTTTCATAGAACTGCACAAAAGATTCCTGTATCTGTTCAGGTTCTGTACATGTCTCCCTCTGGTGGTTTTTTATACTCGTTATAACTCCCTTATTTTTTCTTATCTGTACCATTCTAGCAAGGGTCCTACCAGCTTTGTTTCCCCGATCAAAATAAAAACATATCACTCTCTTTAATTGTCTAATTGTGTTTTGTTTTTCTATGACGTCTATTTCCCCCCTAATTTGCGTAATCCCTTCTCTTAATTTGGGGCAATCTCTTATCTTAGCTTTGGTCTCTAATTCCCTTAGTTCCTGATACAGCTCCCTGAGCCTCGCTTTCCTTTGTTTATTTATATTTGCTTTGATAGCAATTATTTTTCCTCTAATCACCGCCTTTGCTGCATCCCATAATGTAAAAATAGATTTTACTGATCCCTCATTCATATCAAAATAGCTTTTTATCTCCTCTTGAATTTGGGTTACTGCCTCTGGGTTAGTCAGCAAGGCCGTGACTGTCTAGTCTCCATACTTGGTTTTGGTTTTCCCCTATTTCCCCCCATTTCCATATTGTACATATTGCGTAGTGATCTGATGCCACTAGGGGTAGTATTGTACATTTTTTTACTGACTGTATTTCCAATTTTGCCACCCAGCAGTGGTCTATGCGGGAAAATGTACCATGTAATGTTGAAAAATAAGTGTATTCCCTTATCTGTTTATTCAAGGTTCTCCAGCCAGCCACCAACCCCATTTTTGCCAGTTCCTCTGCTATCTCTTTCTGCCACCTTGCTATCTTTGTTTTCCCTGAGGTATCCAACTCTGAGAAGTAGGTGTTGAAATCTCCTTGGATTATTATGTTCCCCTCCGCCTCTTCTCTAATTCTTTTCAATACCCCCTTCCGAAACTGTTTTTTCTTTTCATTACATTCACCAGAGCTAGTTTTTCCCCTTTTAATTCTACGTTTACTATTAGATATCTGCCGTCCTGATCTCTTATTATCTTATTGATTTTTGGTTCTAGTTCCTCCCTCATTCCTATTAGAACCCCTGCTTTTTTTTTTTGAACCACATGCTGCTACTATGATCCCAGCATTCCTTGTTGCAAACCTGTTTACGTCTCTTTTTAATAAGTGGATTTCCTGCAGGAAATCTATATCCACTTTTTGTTCCCTTAAAATGTTTTTTAGCCTTTTCCTTTTAACTGGATGGTTTCGTCCCCTTAGATTCAGTGTGACAGGTTTTAGCTGTGGTGTCATGGGCCTGCCTCTGTAATACTGACTCTTCTAGCTTAAGCCTGGTGTACTTCTATTGTTGATGGTTTCCCCCCCTTACCCCCAATTATCCCCCTCTCTTGTTTTATTCCCTTCCCTTAGCCCTAATCTGGGCCTGCTTCCCCTGCACGCTTGGAGCGCTATCTCTCCTACCCCTTCCCTGCAGCAATTTTCTTTGCCTCTGCCTTTACTTGGACTCTTCTTCCCTTTGCTCCCATTGGAAATAAGTCTTTTGTCAGTTGTTTCCCACCCTCCCCAGGATTGCCTTTTACAACTGAGTTATTTGACCCCCTCTGTGTCTAACCCACAACCAATCTTCTTATAACAATTTGAAAACAAAACATTCAACATTTCTCTTATCTTATTTTCTTACTGTCCTGTTAGACTTCAAACCTCAACTTTGTTTCTTTTCTTTTTTTTCCCTTTTGTGAGAACTATCCCCTCAGGGTCTTCCTTTGAGTCTCTGCAGGAAGTTTTCCAGCTCGTCAGGCTCCTCGAAGAATTTTCTCTTGTTATCCATCCATATTGTCATCTTGGCTGGAAAACGCACTTGTGGCTTCAGACCCATTTGCTGTAATTTCATGTAGTATCTCGCCCATCTTTTCCTCTTTTGTGTGGCTTCGAATGCATAGTCTGGGTAGATCCTGATGTTGTTTCCTTTGAATTGTAGTTGTTGTTTTCCTCTGGCTAATTTTAGGATTTGTTCCTTATCCTTGTAGCGCAGAAATTTTATAATTATTGTTCGTGGTTGCTCTTTCTCTTTCGGCTTGGGGCGCAGTGCTCGATGAGCTCGTTCAATTTCTGGGGGTGATGCGAACCTTTCCCCTGGGAAGTTCTCTTTGATCAATTGCTCTATAAGGGATTCCATCCCTTCTGTCTCTTCCCCCTCTGGGACCCCCACAATCCTCGGATTTGAGCGCCAGGACCTATTTTCCATGTCTTCCACCCTTTCTTTTAAGGTCTGGATTGTTTTTTGCGTGTGTGCAATGTCGTTCTCATGGCTAACCGCCTGATCCTCTGCTCTGGTCATTCTCTCTTCTAGGGATTGGACATTTTTTGCCAAATTCTCAAGTTTGATATTGGTTTCTTCTGTTACTTGCTGCACTTTACTTATTTTATTAAACAATTTGTCCCTATGCACACTTGCCTTTTGTAATTCTGCTTTCAAATCAGTTTTCATTTCCTCTATTAAAATTTGAATTGATTGTAGGCCTTTTCCTCCCTCATGCCCAGCCTCCTCTAGGCCCCGCGGCTCCGCTCCAGCCGCCATCTTGCCCTCCGCTTCCTGCCCCACGTGGTCACCCTCCTGGCTGTTTTTTGCTCTGCAAAAACCTCGGAGCATTCCTTTCTCGGCCGATTTAGCTGGGGGGGGATTCCCCTGTTTGGGCATTTTACTTTTGGGAGTCTGTTTGGGGCTTTACCGGGTGTTCCCGGGGCGGGAATTCAGCGTCTTGTCGGAGCTGTCAGCGGGAGCGTCCTCTCACTCCTCGCGCATGCGCAGTCCCCCAGGTTGGCTTTTTAATGGCTGGCCTCCCAGATCCTGTTCTCTCAGGTTAGGGGTTTCTCCCACGAACAGCTGCGTCTCCAGGGGTTTCCTCCCCAAACAGCTCTAGCCCAGCCAAGCCAACCACTGTAGCCCAGCTGGATCATACCTGTTGTCCAGGCTCTGTTTGCAGGTTGAGTTAGCTAGGAATAGCTGCTCCAACAACTCTCGGTTATCCGTTAGCCCTCTCTCCAGAACTTTCAGCTCTCCTGTCCCGCTGGCCACCACGGTGTACAAGCCACACACTGGCAGACTACTGGCTTCTGGGCTTTTTCTTCCACTGCCTCTGGCTTCCCCAGGTGCTGGTCAGGTGATTCATTAGCTCCACTGCTTCAGACTCTTAAAGGGCAAATGTTCCATTCCACTAGAGCCCATTCTCAGGGTACTTACCCTGCCAGTCCCTGTAACCCTGTTACATACCTTCCTTTGTTTCAGTTTGGGCACTCAAGCTAGCATTGTTGTTTGTTTATTAGCATTTTACCTCGCCCTTTTCTGAAGGCTGTTACTAACAACTAAGTGGCTTCTCTGCAGATTTTCTCAAAAGCAACGCGAGACTCTTTCCTACTGTGAAGCAAATGCATTCCCAGTCTGGTGGGCCTTCGTCTCCCAGCCCTTTCACCTCGCACCCATCTTCTAGTGACCATGATGGAGCACAAGACTTTCTCTCTCAATGATTTTGTTGTGTTCAGCTCTGCAGCAATGAACGTACTTTGGAATGGACAGAGATTACAGATACATGCTTTTGGAGTGTCCATCTAGGGCATGAATTTAGAGGATTACCTTGCCTTTCTGGAATGGGCAATACTGACTGGGGTGTCGCATACAATACTCCCAAGTTTGGAGAAACTATGAGTGAAGGTGACAGGAATTAAAATGGGCGACCTCAATTCAAATATCAAGTTGAAGGCAGCTCGAAGGATGGCTTCCAGGAACACCAGTTTAAGTACAGTTTCCAGTGGGGACGTAAACTGGAGTTACAAAGCATAAAGAATTTTACACCCAGTGCTGGTCAAGCAGCCATCAGCCTTTGATATCCATGTGTAGTCATGATTATTTGACAAGTCACAAGCAGCTATTGATTAAACTGGAGCAAGCGGCTACTCAACGTGCTGTTCTGCATTCTGGGACATATCCCAGGATGTAACATGGCTGGCTGGTAGGTGGAAAAGCAGCCACTTTCTACTGTAGGAAGATGTGTGGAAACTGCTACTCGGCCAGTTGTCACTTGACTAATATTGGTTGGGGGAAATGCCCCTAGAAACTCACTTATCGGCAGAGACCCATGTTTACTGTCTTGCTCCAATTTGCAGTGGTTTTTTCAGAATGTATCAATCCCCACAGTGACAGGCTGAAGTTATGGTGAAGCTGTACTGGGCGCTATGGGAGGGCTCTTTAAATCCTGGCTCAGGCTCCACCCTGTTGTCTGAGCCCAGCCTGGACCTGCTGCTGCCACAGCTGCTGTCTGTGATGGCCCCAATCCTGGTGAAAGGGGCCCCAAGGAGTTGATACTTATGGGGAGGGCAACTGAGGCTAGAAATTGGCTGGGAGTCAGTTTCAAGTGGTGTGGAGGCCTGTGGGCTTTGGGAATCAGGCAAGGGGGCACTAGGAGTTGAGACCTGTGGGTACAACCTGCGAATTGGAGGGGGGAATCATGAGGCTTTGAGTTTTGGTGATGGGGCACCTGGGGCTCCCATACTGAGTGGAAAGTCTGGGATGCTAAGATCCCAGAGGATATGATGAGGCGTCATTCCCCTTTTTCCAGTCCATATATTAGGACTCGTCTGAGGGGCGTTCCCTTCCACCTTTTTGTTGTTCCTTTGCTACATTCATTTTCTTTTTTGCTGTGTGTATTTTAGGGCCGGTATCTTTATTTTTTGCTGTAGGTACTGCTAGTTTTTTATGTATTTGTGTGTCTTGCATGTACAATGCAATTAATGTCAAAAACCTAAAGCTCAACTTAGCTATCTTTTGCGTGGGACCCAGTGTTTTTATGGCAAAAATCTGTTGCAAGTACATGCTGTAAAGCATATTTACGTATTATGAAACGTGCACCGATTTTTGATTTACAAGTCGTAATCTGGTCTGTAAATTGTGATTTTTAAAGAAATAATAATAATTGTGATGTATTTACGAGGGCGGATGCGCAGGCGAGGGCTTTGTGTATTTTTACCTTTTCTATGTGGAAATGGGTGAATATTAGTAATTATGCAAATTAGACACCATATGCAATTTTTTATTTGTAGCAAACTTGCAGAATTTGGCTTTCTTGGATGCAGAATGTAGGATTTTTGGTGCTGTAAACACAGGTCTCTGCTCACAGAAGAACCTTCTAGCGGTGTCCGTCCCAACAGCAGCTGCTGGGGGGCCAGTGGTGGGATCTGTTTGCAATGCACAATGCCTTTTATTCCAAAGGGAAAGAGAGTCTGAGTTCAGTGGATCTGATTTTGGTTTCTCCTCCCTGCTTCACTGCAAGGCCATGGACGTTTTGTGGCGCCCATCACTGCTGAGGAACAGCTGCAGGAGCCTTTTCTCAGAACCTAAGTAGAGCTGGCCAGTGTGGGTGTGGGCCCAGGTAGCCCAGGGGTTTCCATGACACTAGGACCCGTGCAGTGAGGTGGATGGGAAAGAACCTGGGAGGTCACGGTCATTGGGATGGTGCCTCATGATGGAGATGAAGCTGCTAGCATGGTGTACATTTCTCCTGTCTAAAGCATGAGAGAGGACACCGGGAAACTTTATTTTATTGATTTGTTTATTTCCTTTTATACCCCGCCCTTCCCCGAAGACCCTGGCTTTGGGGTGACAGGGGAGGCAGCCAGGGTCAGGACAGGAAGCCCATCACCACAACTCCAGGCTGTCTATACTGGCATCATCCTCTTGTCACACCCAAGTCTGCCGCTGTCACTTACTCCTCTAGCCCTGGTGCTGCCGCTCAGCCAGGCTGACATCCCATCCCCCCTTGACACAGAGTTCCCAAAGGAAGGCCAGTCTCCCTTCTGTCGTGCTAAACGGAGACATGGCCTCTTTGAAGAGAACAGAGAGCCCTGCTACCTCATACCCACCCTAACCAAGGTGTTAGCCATATCACAGACACAGGAGCTGCCCTTCTGGGTTAGACCCATAGTCCACACAGCCCAGCATCCTGTCTTCGACGGCAGCAGCACTCACTGCTTCAGGGAGAGGCACCCCCACACCAGGCAGGTAAAGCTTATGCATCATGAGGAAGATGCCATCAAGGCTGATGTGACCTCCCTGCAGTTTCTCCCAGCGCTGCAGAGAACCCATGACTCAGTGTGGAGGGGCCTTCATTGGGAGGATGCCCTTTTGGAGGGTCTAGGTGCCTAGAGCCCACTGGGCCTCACCTGTCACAGGTATCACATCCAAGTCACCAGGAGAAAACCTCCCCGAGTTTCTTCTCCAGGCCCTCTTGGCTGGAGTCCAAAAAGCTTTCATTCTTCAAGGAAGGCCAAGACGTTCTTTGTTTCCTGGTTTGTGCAGGGAACTTTCCCTTCTGTACCTCTGATGCGCGCTGTGACATGGAGCTCTCTGGAGAGCAGGGTGAACATTCTCTTCCCCCCCCCCCCCCTGTTTCCTGTTTAGAGTCTGAGTTGTTGGGATTTCATCCTTTGATTTGCCTCCCAACACATCTTGGAGGACATACCTTAGACCTCATGTTTTGTAGGGGTGAGACTTCCGGATCTTCCGGTATCTGATACTGCCCGGTATTTCGTGTACCGGCAGTATCGGATTAAACCCGGTAATCCGGGTAATTTACTGTATTCCCCCCGTACCGGATTTTTTACATTGCGGCCATTCAAATGAATGGCTGCAATGTAAAAAAAAAAACCACACAAACCCCCCCCACTTTCCCTCCCCAGTCCAGGGACACCCCCCACCCACCCTGCCCAGCCTGGCAGTGGCTTTAAAAAAAATAAAAAATTCCCCCGAAGTCCCTGCTAGTGCGGGCTCCGGGCTGCTGCCGGCGACCCAGAGCCCGCACCAGCAGGTAGGTACGTAGGTTCGGTTGTACTGATCCCTGGGGTGGGGGGTGATTTAACACACACACCCCACCCCAGGGATCACCTACCTTCCCACCCAGGGATCGCCTACCTTGCGCTCCGGGTGGCGGCGGCGGTCCGACTCCGGCGGCTTCAGCGCTGGCTGTGGCTGCCGGCTTCAGTGCTACTAAGCCTTCCGGTGAACTTCCGGGTTTCCCC
>QEPC01012035.1:2391949-2459910 GCA_003113815.1 Sphenodon punctatus | reverse complement strand
TGGAGTTGAGTCATCATCTGCCCGCTGTGACCTTTTTGCAGATTATTTTGCGGAGAAAATCGCTCGTATTCACCAAGACCTCAATGCTGCACTTAATACAGTGGAGGAGGTAGAGGTGGTCCTTGTCTGATTCTGTGGGATCAGTTTCAGTTGGTGACACCCGCTGATGTGGTGGAAGTGCTGCTGGGGGCTGTTCGTGCCACCTCTTGTGAACTAGATCCATGCCCGTCCTGGCTGATTAAGACCTGCCGGGAGACAATGGGGCCATTGCTGGCTGGGGTAGTCAACACCTCCCAGTAGGAGGGCAGAGTGCCGGGCTGCCTCAAGGAGGTAGTGGTGCGGCCTCTGCTCAAGAAACCATCGCTTGACGTTGACTCCCCCGCCAGCTATCGGCCTGTCTCTAACCTTTTTAGGGAAGGTTATTGAATGGGTAGTGGCTCAGCAGCTACAAGGGCACCGGTTATCTGGATCCCTCGCAGTCTGGCTTTCGTCCGGGGCATGGCACTGAGACAGCATTGGTGACTTTGGTTGATGATCTGCGCCGTGAAAAGGATAAGGGTCGGTCGACCCTTTTGGTCCTATTAGATCTGTCGGCTGCATTTGATACCGTTGGCCATGAGATGTTGGTGACGCGTCTCTGGAACAGTGCAGGGGTGGGCGGGATCGTTCTTGAATGGTTCCGCTCATTCCTGACCGGGAGAACTCAGCGAGTGGTACGCGGTGATTATTTTTCATCTCACCGAGACCTCTTGTGTGGGGTCCCGCAGGGTTCAGTTCTGTCCCCTCTCCTGTTCAACATGTACATGCAGCCGCTCAGCGAGGTGATCAGGAGGTACAGGGTGAGGTGTCATCAATATGTAGATGACACCCAACTGTACCTCTCATTTTCAACCGACCCAGGCCCGGCTGTCTTGGTGCTTACTCGGTGTTTGGCAGCTGTGGGGGACTGGATGAGGGCTAATCGACTGCGACTGAATCCTGACAAGACAGAGATGATGTTAGTGGGTAAGTCGATGGAGATGGCGACCCCCTTGGTTGAGGGGGTCTGCCCTCCATTGACTTCCCAGGTGTGGAACTTGGGGGTACTCCTCGATGCGCAGCTCTGCCTGGATCTCCAGGTGGAGGCTGTGGCAAGGAGTGCCTTCCGCCAATTACATCTGATGCGGCAGCTTCGGCCACTGGTTTCAGTTCTGGACCTGGCCACAATCATCCATGCCTTTATCACCTCTCTGTTAGACTATGGTAACGCAGTCTACGTGGGGCTACCTATGGTTACGGCTCGGAAGCTGCAGCTGGTGCAGAATGCAGCAACCCGGTTCCTGGTGGGGCTGGGCCGCCGGGAGCACATTACACCAGTGCTCCGATCTCTGCACTGGCTGCCTATAGTCTTCCAGGCCCGATTCAAAGTGTAAGACCTGGCTGTTCCATCAGGTGTTTGGCGAGGGGTAAGGGTGGATGGGGTGGTGGTGATTCAGGGTTTTTTCTCCCCATTCTTATTGTTTTATTGTTTGTTTTTGCTATTTAATGTTATATATATTTTATATTGTATTTTTTACTGATTGACTTTGTTAGCCACCCCGGGCTGCCTGTGGAGGGGCGGGGTATAAATGTTTTAAATAAATAAATAAATAAGGGTTGGGTGTGGTCAGACACCAGGCAAACTCACAGCCCTTCTTTTAGACCTGGGAGGAGGAGGAGGAGAACAGCTTCCCAAACTGACCCCAGATGAGGCATTGCCATCTGCACAGAGGTCACCATCTTAATCCATGCAGTATTATTTGTTATACTTTGTGCATCTCTGTTGCCATCTGGAGATGCAGGATTATGTATGTGTGGTCATGCAGGCTAACCATTTCGGGACCACTGATCTAGGAGATGTGTCAGATCGATCCCATCAGCAACCCATGTAAAGATGGGAGTCCTCTGGAAAACCTTTGAGAGACATGCCATCGACTACCCCTCTTTATCCTGAGGAGAAGCTAATGGACGCTGTAGGCAACTGCCAAGGTACAGCTCCCTATAGTGAGCAGTGCTGTGAAGGCCAGCCCAGCCCTGTATCACTGACTGACTAGGGATCGGCAGAGAGGAGGAGCTAGCCTCTTCACCACTTCTCTGCTGAGCCCTGACTGGCACTTCAAGAAGGATGCTGACAAACTGGAGAAGATTCAATAGGAGAGCAGCTAGGAGGATAAAGGGGCTGGAAGACTAGTCCTATGAGGAAAGGCTGAAAAAACTGCGGATGTTCAGCCTGGAGAGAAGATGATTAAGGGCGGGGTCATGATCATGTTTTTTAAATATCTACAAGGATGCCACAAAAAATATGGTGAATGTTTATTTTCCACTGTCATGAACAACAGAACAAGAGGAAAAGGGCTTTCATTGTAGCAATGTAGATTTCAGTTAGATATTAGGGAAAAAATCTTAACTTGGAAGAAATGTTTAGCACAGAATATGTTGCCTACGGAGGTTTTGGGATCTCCTTCCCTAACTGTTTTCAAAACCTGGCTGGATGAGTCTCTGTCCGCGGTGGATGCTGCCTACAGGTGTGTGCACCTCTGCTGCTGCTGCAGGCGGGGAATCTCCTGCTGTGGAGCAGGGAAGGGGTGGAGCTAGATGGCCCCTGGGATCCCTTCCAGTCATACAATATGGGGATTTTATTTCTGATCTCTCTTGTACGCAGGACCGATATGGCAATCGCACTCTAAACGTCACTGAATCTAGGCAGGGTGGACAATGGCTTGTTTTCTTTTTCTTTTCTTTTTTTACCTTGGCAACAAATTAACAGAAACACAAAGCTCTAAATTAAAAGGTAATCAATCAAATATACTGGAGTGGAGTGGCACTGCCCCCTAACACAGCCCAGCAGAGATAAAAGGGTTAGAGTGCCCCTAGAAATGATCCTGCCTGCGTTCGGCCCTGAGGTAGCTCATACTTACAAATTATAGTGATGATGGCCAGCCCAGAACCGCCACCGACCGACCGACCAACTGTCCTGCTAATTGTAAAGTAGGGGAAGTATTTATCTGTCATAACCCCTAGTGGAGTCTCCCACCAACTGAGACGGCTATTGGATCAGGTCCTTAAATGCCGATTCCCGTCAGAGAGACCCCCTACTTTTCCTTAGTCCATAGAAGCCCTCTAGTGACGGACATGTCAACTGGCACTAGTGCCACCATAAGTGTGTGTGCGTTTGCACACACACACACCGTGTAGCAGAGTGTGAGTGTGCTTGCAATGTAGGAGCAAGCAAAAGAGAGTGCCAGCAGCAACACAGGTAAGACAGGGGCATGCCCATTTATTAAGATTTATAGCCTAACCTTTCCTGAAGGGTCAGAGCCAGTAACAAAACACAAATACATACAATGAAATGATTAAAAACACAACTGTAAAGGAAACATCTGTATTTTTAAACACAGCATCCTGGACCCTATCCCCGCTTGCCGAAAGCCTGGGCAACTAAACCGGTCTTACGTTGCCTCCAAACAATGCTCGGGCTGTGGAAAACCTCCGGGGGAAGGGAATGCCCATAGCCTGCAGTTTCCTGCTCTGCCCAGCTGACAGCACTCAAGTCCAGACCCAAACAGAGGTGCCTGCCTCCGCGGCAATAGCCAACTCGCCAGATGGGTTGTCCCTTGCAGGCACTGGTTCCCCTTTGGGCATAACATTGCAATGAGGCCATGCAGGCACGTGGCGCTAGGTGGGGAAGGGGGAACATTCAGTAATCTGGATGTTGCACCACAATTCAGGCCCAAGAAAGATGGGTATGAGCATGGAAAGCACGTGAGCTGCTGACTTACAAGTGTTTGTAGGCTTGTTAGCCCCTGCTACCCAAATAACCTCCTAAGAGCCTCCATGGTGTGGCTTCTGCATCCTGGGGGTTACAAGGTACCTACCCAGGGTACGAAGCAAATATTTCAACGGTTGGCATTACGCTCCGGCGTACAGCACAGAGCTTGCCTGCCACGGGGAACGCGTACGGAAAACGCCACCTCAAACCCCTCTCGATCTGCAGAGAAGATGGCTGCCTCCAGAGGGCTCTCTCGCCAGTCAATAATGCAAAGCCCAAACCCCCCAGGCACAAAAATGTGGTGGCGTTTCAAGGCAGCAATGACAGCTGGTGTCTGCAGCTCAAGATGAGTCACCTTCACTCAGGCAGGGGCCCTGGCTCCAGGAAACGTTGATCTTTTTTCTTTTCTTTTTTTAACCCTTTGAGATTCCCTGGGATGATATGTCACCAGGGTTATTAGCATTTCTCCCTAGATATCGACAGCTTGTCTTTCCTCCCTTCCAACCAGTGAGTGATTTCTTCACACGCTCACCAAATATAGCCAAATCACCATGGTAAACGTATCGACAGAATCATATTAACAGCTGCTGAGCATTTACAGGGCTGTAAGTTATACAGAGAGGGGAAAACACGCATGGAAATCAACCAGCTTGGATCAGCAGTGACAAGCCTTTATTTAGGAGTCACTGCTTTAATTTTTTTATGCTTTAATTGCTAATTATAGGCTCTTGCGAAAGGGCAGCCTTAGATCAAATTATCCACTGATCCTCCTCAAAACCTGAGTACTTGTGGTTCAGGTACTTGGTTCTGTGCATGACCCAACTGGTTGTATCCCAAAGTGAGGACAGAAAAAATTATCTAAAAATTCACTCCACACCTTCCTTTTTAAAACATTCCCTCCCTTTACTCATAATTATAATGAGACCTGGTTCCCTTTTGAAGTAAATAAATAAATACAGACATACATAATCAAGTTTGCTTTAGAAATTTCAAATTCAGAAATGTCCAACTTAAAAAGACTTTGCTGAAATTTTATTTCTATAACAACATTTTTTGCATGAAAAACACATTCAGGTTCTGGATTTTGTCATTTTTTACATTTGTCATTTCAATGAGGATTTCATAAGCTCATAGAAATCAGGCAAACATTCAATGCCATCAAAATCATATTAGACATATAGACATACACATACATATACTGTTTAAAACTTTCCTTTTCATTATGAAATTTTGACCCAGCTCTGATTCGAATCGCTTGTAGCACTTTTCTCTCAGGGCTTCTTCTACCATTCAGATAGCAATGCTTATCCCCGAGAGGAGATTTGCAGGTGTCTATCTCCTACCTAGCTGGACTTGGCAAACCTGTCCCAATTTGGTAGCTACTCTGCCAAGCTGCACCCTGCTAACCCTTTCAGTTTGAAGCCCCTCACTCCGGTGCCCTGAAAAACCTCCCTTCCTTTCTGAACTCCCTTCAGTTTGTCAGCGTTTTCAAGCACAAATCCATTGCCTGGTGTGATGTAAATTTGCCTCTTTCTAACCTTGACGCCCCACGTGTGAGCTAGACAAACTACTAGAAGCCTGGAGTAACCCTATGGGGAACGCTGGCACCTTGAGTGGAAATAAGACTTTTGCAGAGATTGTTGCTCTTTTCTATGCACTTTCTCTAAAAAATAGGACAGCACTCCTGCTACAGGAAATCTCATTCATTCCCCAACTGCCAGGAAGAGTGCAGAGAAGAGCTACAAGAATGATCCACAGGTGAAAAGCAAGCCTTAAGATGCTAACAAATGAGATGGGAGCCCGCACCGGGGGGGGTGGGGTGGGGTGTCCACCTGCTCGTTTATTTGGTGTTTGCCATGCAGCCCCTACTCACAGCGGGGTCCTAGAGCCTGCGTAGCCTGCTGTGCGGGCGAATGGGTCTGTGTCCCCATCCCGTCAATTAGCTCACGCACACCCTCCTCACATCCAGCTCTGCCAGCACCAGCGCGTCATGAGTGCACCACAGAGCTATCACTTCCAGCCCCTTCTCCCACCTCTCACTCTCACCGGCACACATGTGACGTCGGCCTTAAAAGCCCAATGCGGCAATTTTCAAACATGTGTTCTCCCAGCTCTTCCTGGTTGGCAGTGCCTGCCTAGCAACACTTATTCTTTCCCAGCTACTGCATTCTCCATTACCATCGCCGAGGCCATGGCTCAAACCAACAGCCAGGCAACAACCAGCACCTCTACAACCACTGGCCAATCTGCCACAACCTGACTATAGGCACACCTTTGGCAAATGCTTCACCAGAGTTGGATCTGCAGGAGGAGGATCAGGAAAATGTTCCCCTGCTCCTCCCGCCACTCAAATGATCATGCTAAGCTGCCCCCAAAAGGAGCAGGCGCATGAAGAAAGAGTTTGGTGGTGGTGGTGGTGTTTTTTTAAATAAAGTTCTTTTATTTTTCATAATCCATGCTTTCTGTGCTGCTTTGGATGTTTGGGGGGGAGGGGAATGTTGAGAATGGCGGTATGGCATAATGATATGCTGCTTTGCGGGCTGGGGATTGGAAGGGAAGGGGGGTGAGTGCACCTAAAACGGGGGGGGGGGGGAGAGAAGCCGCTGGCCATGCACTTGAGCGTGACAGGGGGGAGAGGCTTGGGGAAGGGCCATAGTACCCCAACAGGGAAAAGTCTCCAACAGAGTGCAAAGGGAATGGCCATAGGAAAGCCACAGGCAAAGGCCGGGTGCTGGTCATTTGCAGAGTAGCCACCTGTGCCCCTGCGTTTCCTATTGCCATTCCTAGACCCAGCTAGGCTGCGAATGCCAACAGGGTGGGAGCGCATGGGCTTGCAGCTGGGTACTATGGGAATGCCAATGGGTAAACGCACATGGAAAAGCTGCCGGCCGGCCAGTTGCTACGGGGGAGGCGGCGAGGCCAGAGGGAAACACTGTGACAGACAAGAAACATTTTAAAAGCCTTTATTGATACCACAAAAAAATCATTTGCCTCCCGGAGTGACAGCCTGGAAGAAAGAAACAGCTGAGGTGGCTCCTTCTTCCCATGGTTCACCGTGGCAGGAGGTGGGAGACTGAGAAGCGGGGAGCATGGCGGGGAAGAGTGTCTGCCCATTTATTAGGCCAGTGACGTCACGCTAAACCTGCGCGCGGGGGCTCTATGGACGCACAACCACTACATCCAAGGGGCTCTACACACTAAACATAGGAATGGGGGCTACGCGGGCGGACCAAACCCAGACTCCAGCAGGCTACCCTCTCATGGAGCGAGCTCATTCTGTTCAGCTTAACAAAGAAGGTCCAGAGGTGAATCAATGTCATGGAGTCGAAGTGCACCTTGCCACAGCGAAAGCACCAGGTGCTAAGGGGTTCTTTAATTCGGCAGGGGGAGGCAGGACAGAAGCCAGCAGCTGGGTGTTAAAGCTTGACAAATTCAATGTAGAACTAAGTCACCATTTATCTTTAACCATGTGGGTGACTAGCCACTGGGACAAGCTGTCCAAAGAGGTGGATCTTTCCTTAAGTGCAGCATGAGCCATGCAGCAGTTTCGAAAAGCTTCTATACTGTCTGTAGTGATTGCACAACAAAGGGGACAATCTTAAATCATAATGAATGATGATTATTATTATAAACATTTGTACAGCACCAGCCGTGTACCTGGTGCTTTACAGAACAAAGATAAAGACGCGGTCCCTGCCTACGGCTAGACAAGGAGAGGGGACAAAGGGAAGCCAAGGGAGAAGCAAACAAGCATGCAAGCGGCTGTGAAGTCTCAGGTGCGCGTGCTTGGCTTGGTTACAGTTAGGCAGGAGTCTGCAAAGGAGGGCAGACTGTAAGTAATTGGGGGAAAGCAACTAGCAGGCATTGGGAAAGGCGGCACGGATTTACTTAATTCATTTCAAAGAAATTACTTGATTAAATCTGAGGTAAGGAGGGTTGCAAAAAAACTTCCTCTCCTATTGCACAGACAATTGACCGGCTGCCCTAAACTAAGACATAGCAGGCACCAGAGACGGCGGCAGCCTCGCCAGCCGTGGATGTGTTGGAGTCACTGCCGGCTACATACTGGGACACGCCATCCTGCGAGCCCGCTGCCTGGTCTCGCAAAGCTTGTGTGCCACAAAAGCCAGGGGAAGCTCCTCCTCCTCCACCCCAAGGAGCCTCCTTTTGAGTTTCCCAAATGCACCCTTCACGGTTTGTCCAGCACCTGCTAAGGGTTCCATTGAAAGACGCCCACCCACACCTTGGAGACAGCAGCGGAGAGGGGTGAAAGGCCTCAGGGTGATTCCTTCTGTCTCTCTCCTTTGAAACAGGAGAGAGTCACAGAAGACTCTCGCATTGTGGACCTTGCCAAACCACCCAAGAGATAGGTAAGCAAATTCATTTAATTAAGTTCATTTTAATTGCTTTAATTAAATCAAAGTGACTACTCCACTTTGATAGCATTCGGACTAACAGCTCCAGAAAGCGGAGAATGATTCCCGAACCATCTGTTGCCATCCTCATGCTGATAAGTCTTCTTATGGACAGTTACTTTGATCTACAAACCAAAAGGGGTATGTACCCCAGATTTTTCTTCCCACTCCTGAATAACACGTTTAGTGCTCTGTTCATGTGACTACTTCAGGAGCAAAACCAAAGGCCCAAGTACACTGAATTAACCAATGACTCAGAGTCTCACCTCTTTATGCCACTGAGAGAGATCCTAATTTCTCTCTGCTTTCCAGGCCCTTCTGCTGGAACCACATTTATTCCTAAGCTGCTATTTTATCGATGGGGAGCTATGGAGAGAGGAAGGGTTGAAGAGCAAGGAGAGATCCCAAGAGCGGGGAGGAAGGAGCAGCGGTTCTGGGTGCTTCTCTACCTCGTCCTCCTGAGAAGCATTTGAAAGCACCTAATAATGCTAGTAGCTTTCACTGTCCGAAAGCAGGAGTGAGGGACCCTGGCTGCCACAACCCCCCACCCCTCTCACTCCACTCACTCTTCCTTCCAGTACACTTAGCAAAGTAAACTCCTTAGGGACAGGACTGAAAGAGAGAGAGAAACCCCCTTAATCTCCCTGGCTCTTAGAAGTTAGAATGCTGCTAAAGAAAGGGAGACCCTGCCAAGTGGCTTAGGAAGGGCCGTGGGGGGATTGCAGGGAGGGGGAGATGGCAGTAGCAGCAATAGCAGCAGCAGCTTTGGCTCCAATCAAGGGGTGGAAGTTACCAGCGAGGGCCTGAGGCTTTGGCCATGTTTGGTGGCAGCCTGTTTTGATCCACCAGGGCAGATCTCAGAACCTCAACTGCTTTGCACTCTGCTCCGGGAGCCATTTTTCTTCCTTTTTTTCAGGGGGATGTTCACACTGCAAAGCCCCAGGGAGGGAGAGGCTTGCAATGATGGCCCAGCAGTGAATTCCAGGCATTCTGCCATCCTCCTGCCATTTCCTAGGAGTAAACACTGGCCCCAGCCCACTCCACACAAACTGGGGCAGAGGGCTCATGGGGCTGCAAGGACAGCTAACTCTGAGCCGCAGGGCCGTCCCCTGGCGCACGATGTGGGGAGCTTTACGGCCCTGGAAGAATAATGATTATTTGGTCCCTCTTAGAGCCAGCAATTTCCAGGAGACGCCACCTCGCTGGCACAAGGAGGGACTGTCCTCCCTAAACAGGGGCCACCACAAAGTCTCCTATCAAAAATCAGAAAAAGCAATGATTAACATGCACCCCCCCCCCCACTAGTTAGAGATGGGGATTTGCTCCAACCCCACCCAGGCAGGTGGGGGAACGCACCCTGACCCCACCCCAAGAGCAAGGACTCTCCCCAACAGTGGTAAGTGACTGTGGGTGGAGAAAGCCCAGGGACAAGGGGAGGTGCTCCAAGGTAAAGGGGCGAGGTTTATGAAGGATCCCGATATAAACCCTTCTTACTTGTGCCCCAAAAGATCAGCGCATCTCTCTTACCCATGCTAGATGGGACAGGGCAGTGTTCACACAAAACAGAGCTCTTGCTTGTGCTATGGTACTGGGGCAGGAGGCAAGCGTCTCTCATCACACACAAGCCTCGGTCATGGACCTCCCTGTGGGTTTTAAAGGAAGCTGGGTTTGGGGCTCTAGCTGAGCAATGAAGGGCCCAGCTATGGCTTCCTGATCCAGTCTTAAACTTTCCTGAGGGACCTATGGGAGGGGGTGGCTAAGACGACCCATCTCTGTTTCCATGTGCTTCTCCTATCATCAGCCTTAACCCACGCACTCTACACAATGCACAACTCACCTGTGCCCAAAGAAAGGAATGTTCCGTTCATTTATATCCTGGACACCTTCACTTGAAATGCAGCCAGCTGGGTCTTTCCAAGGAGGAATCACTGGTTCACATGGGGACCAGTGAATTAGCATCTTGGCAACAGAGCAGCTTGTTCAACAACCAACATAAGAGCATTTTCCAATGAGGAGGAGTAACACCCTCTCTTCCGATATTTCTCTGAATTGCCTTCCTGCATTGACTTGGGCCCTTCCAGATGATCCAGGTCTTCCCAGAACACGGGATGTGGGAAAAGGTATCTGGCCCCTTGACAGCTGTGACTGATCTGGAAGGAGAGAAGCCTTCACTGTTTGTGTGAGCACACGCAGACACACACACACACACCAGCAACAAAATTTCCACAACACCTTCCAGACACAGGGCCCTCAAAAGACTTTGGCCCTTTTTAAATGGGTGGTGGCTGAGGGGTGCGGCCCATGGGCGTGCGTGCACAGGGGTGCATCCCCATCCCCCACACATCCCCATGCACGCCCCCGCATGGAGCAACCTGCGTTTTCGCTGGCTGCTCCGTGCGGGGACGATGGGTGGAGGTGCGGGCTGTGCAGGAGCGTACACGCACACCCACCCCCCGCTGCTTTCAAACAGGATGCACCCACTTCTGTCCACTGCATGGGCATGCTTGGGCACGAGTGGTTGCATCTCGTCTAAAGAGGGCCCAAGCCTGGCTTCTACTTCGGCCACAAAAGATCAGGGCTGTACTGCAACAATGAAAGCAGATCTCCCATCCCTAGCGGGCATTTCCTACCTGCAAACAAAGCTGGGACACACCAGGAAAAAATCTGCAAGAGACACTGTCACAGTGACAGACACATCAAAAATTAAAACCCTGACTGTAGAAAGTCAAGGCTGTGCAGGCGAGGAGCTGGCTGTCTGTAAGAGAGCTCCCTCTAGGTTATGCATGCAGGTATTTCAGAAAGCATGGCTCAGTCCTGCTGCCAATTCCTACAGCTTCTGAGAAGGGCAAACTGCCATTCAGGTCAAAGACCCGTTTGTTTCCTGTGCGGCCTGTGCTCTGTCTGACGCTACGCAACACCTCACTTCTGCTGATGCAGATGGGGCCAGCACTGGAGCTAACACCACTTGCTCCTATAGAGTTCCCCTGGGTTGACGCCAGTGCAATCAAGATCAGAATCTGGCTTGTTGTGTTTCTCTGCTCCCCGCCAGGCACATGCAGCATTTCAACGCAAAAGCTACTCGCGTTCACCAAGGTGCCGCAATTGACTCTGTTATGAAACCTAAAAGGAGAGGGGAGATACAGGAAGAACAGCAGGACACCATGAGTTCACACGATGTCACAGAAGTGGAGCAAAGACTGGGAGTTAAAATCAAAGTAGAAATAAGGCACCACCTTATTTTTTAAAACAGTGAGAGGGATTAACCATTGAAACAGACTGCCAAAGGAGCGAGTGGAGATCAAGAGTCTCAATGTGGCGATCAAGATTCACACCCTTTAGAAGATGCACTTTAGCCAAACACAGAAGTTTGAGGGTCCGGTCTAGTGATAAATAGAGGAAAGTCATTCACTTGTGCTACCCAAGGAAATAGAACAGATTAACTCCACCACCCCTTCTTATTTGAAACCTATTAATGTGTTAAAGTCAGAGATGGGGGAAATGCTCGCTGACTTCATCAAGCACCGCTGGTTCCTTTCCCTTCTCTGGACCTTTCAGCAAACTTGTTTTAAGTTTCTCCATCTTCAGCCACAAACTTCCTGTTTTGTTTTCATTTTACCTGCCCCAGCACTTCTTAATAAGCATGCAGCCTGCTCGATTGAGAGCAGCAGGTAGCTCCCGTTTAACAGGCGCCCGTAAGTGTCTGCCATCCTCATTACCCCGGCTCGGCTCTGCAGTAGGATGTTTACAATAAAACGCACGCTGTATTCACAACGGCAGCCCAGCTGCTCCTCCAGGACGTGCTGCGCATTAAGGGAATCAATCCCGAGAACAGGAACCACTTTACACAAAAATACAACTGAAATTAGGCCTCCCACAGTATCGCTTTCATCTCCCGTACATTCCTCCTGCCTGCCCTTATGGCTTGCTAGTTTAGCAGGGCTTCTCTCTCGGCAACTAGAGCCCTATATAGATTTCCTAACCTTCCAGCATGTTGCATTGTTGTTCTATTGGCTACACTTTTCTACAGAAGCTCAGGGATCCCTCAGACCCGTGGCCTATCTCGTGCACTCAGTGGCTACAGTTTAGATTTCAGGTCAACTAAGCACAGAGGGTCGTTCATTCGAGTCCACAATGGCGTCAGTGATGATACTATGACTTTTCTATTTACACAGTGGGTTTTGCAGGAGGCTGCTGGGGCACTGGGCAAAGTATTGTCCATTTCTCTGACAAGGGGAAATCTCACAATAGGACAGGACATCTCTAGGGAGGGTAAGACTCCCCTGGGCTAGGAAAGTTAATGCTCTGATATTCTGAAGGGATGTAAACCTCCTGCTTAAGAGCGAATGCCAATCTTCAGCTACTAGAGTTTAGGGCAAGATCTTCCTGGCAGAGAGGCGAGTCAATTCCTGTGCTCCCAACGGGGGCATAGCAAGAGGAAGTGATCCATCCAATGTATCTATTCAGGAGTCCTGGCTTCCAGGCCCTGCTCTTGCCACCAGACCTTGCTTGCTCCCAGATTTCATTCATGTAGGGCACTGCTGCAAATGTCCGCCTTATGGGAGCAACTCTCCGAAGGGCTATTGATGGTGGGTGCAAGTGGGAACCCCACAGGTGTCTGCTGTGAATTCACTCCTTGCTCTTCATCCGCTTGGCAGGAGGGATTTGCACCCAGCGATCAAGCCCTTTTCACCCCGAGGTTTTGTTTTAGCATAAGAAGAAAGGCAGGCGGGGCAATGCTCAGCTCAGCTGCCCCATTTAGACAGACTGAGCGGTCGAGACATGGCAGCTGGCGGGAGCCTCAGTGAGTGAGCCAGGACCAGGGGACCAGGCTTTTCACATCTGGTTAAGTACCACTAAACCCTCCGACGAGCTGCCTAATTATGACAACACTTCTGCCGAAAAATGATCATGCTCAGCAAGCATGCTGGGGCAGGGGAGAAGGGGGAGCAGCTGGCAAAGCTGAGCACACCAAGGAAAGGGGCGTGTGGCATAAGTGTTGGAGCAAGGGAAGCGGCAGAGCGTTGCCCCTCGGCCTGCTGGGACATCAGCTGCTTCCACACTGCTCCCTGTCCATCTTAGTAACTTGCACAGGGCCGACTGATTGATTTACTTACTTATTTAAATGGTTTCTATCCCGCCCCTCTCGCACAAGGCAACTCGAGGTGGCTCACAGAATATAAAAATACAAAAAAAACCCAACAATAAGATAAATACTAAAATAACAACCAATAAGACAAAAAATATTTCATAGTCATAAAATTCCCAGCAGTTTGTAAAACTCCTAACTAATCCCCTAACCCATCTCACCCACTTCCTCCCCCTGCCAAACGCCTGGCGGAAAAGCCAGGTCTTACAACTTTGCCAGAAGGCAAAGACATTCGGGCTGAGGTGGATTTCCACCGGGAGGACATTCCAAAGCAACGGTGCGGCTGCCGGGAACGCCCTCCTGCCTGTACGGACCCGCCGGAAATGTGGGACCCCCAGGAGAGCACTCTCGGCTGACCGCAGAGGCCACCCGGGGGGCGAGGCGATCTTTTAGAGAAGCAGGACCCCAGATAGTTTAGCGCTTTATAGGTTAAGACCAGCACCTTAAATCGGGCCCAGAAGTCAATAGGCAGCCGGTGCAAAGCTTGGAGCACTGGTGTAATGTGTACGCTACGGCCCGGCCTGGTCAGGAGACAGGCCGCAGCATTTTGCATCAGTTGCAACTTCCGAACCGTCACCAAGGGCAGCCCCACAGAGAGCGCATTACAGTAGTACAGTCTTGAGGTGACAAATGCATGGATGAGAGTGGCAAAGTCTGAGTCCAAGACATATTATTATTATTATTATTATTATTAACAAACATTTATATAGCGCCAGCAGTGTACCTGGCGCTTTACAAAGTAATAAAATAGACAGGGTCCCTGCCCCTAGGGCTTACAATCTGAGAGACATATGGGCGAAGCCATCTCACCTACTCATCCACCAGCACCTTGCACTCACAGGGTGCATTCATGCAACATAGAGCCAAACGGGGGTCTTACCCCCAGGTATTGGCCTGGGAGTTAAGCTGTTTTTTGTGGCTGTTCCTACTTGGGAGATAATTAACCTCTGCCACTGGGACCAGATTTAGGGGAATGACACTATCCTGGGGGTAATGTGTGGTAATCTACCTCCAAGTAAACGTTACCGCACGTTAACGTCTTGTGTGGCTGCTTCCATTCAATAACATGGCATGAGGGTGGGAGTGACAACGGAGGGGAGACTGAGTGACATGCCCAAGGTCACACAGGGATACTGTGGTGGAGCAGGGAACCGAAACCAGGTCTCCTGGGTCCCAGGCTACCGTTCCAGCCACTGGGTCTTTCTTATCAAGCTCCCCTTCTGTTAAACTGGGTGTTGAACCTACCCTCCCATTTCATTAAAACCCATCCAGTCCGGTATCCTACCTCCAACGGTGGGAGGCCACCCTGAGCCTAAGGGAAAGGATGGGATACAAATTTAAATAAATGCTTACTAATAATAATAATAATAATAATAAAAAAAAAATAATAATAACAACAGCAACGAAGGTTTTGCACCCAAACTGTGTTGTTTTTCAATCCGCCCTGGCCCTTAGAGCCTTCATTTTTCCAAAGCTGTGCCCAGACACTAGCTCGTGAACCCTGGGGTGTCCTAGCTAGTGAAGGTGCCCTCCCTCCACTGGATGGAGAAGAGGAGCTGGCTTTCCTAACGAAGCCTGAGGGGGCAATGGGAAGGTCATTTCAGTGCCAAGCCAGCTACCCTGCATCACCTTTCCCTATATTCCACACAAAGCTAACCTCTTACACATACACACACAGAGGAAACGCAGTCCCACAGACCTCCCTGAGTTTATATGGGGTCCTGGCCAAAAGCAAATGCACAGGTGGGTAATTATTATTGTGGTGCATTCAGCTATCTTCATATTTGGGTCTGTTGTTAGCTCTTCAGCTAAAGCAGGAAAAGAGGGCTTAGTAGCTCAGGATCCGTACAAGCTGAAAACTGCCTTTTAATCCTTGTGAGAAGCTCCACTTTTCTATGCATCTTGTGTGTGTCCACCCCTCAGCATTGGTTTTAATTCAAAGTTTGGATTTCAGGATAAGGACCATCAGGTACCATCTTCTGCAACTGAAAACTTGTAACCAGGTAGCACTTGGGTCTCCTGAGCAGCCAAACCAAAGCTCAGGGAAAGAAAATTGCCTGCCAATGAAGATGCAAAGCTGATTTTTTTTAAGAAGCCAGAGAGGCTTCTAAAGCTGTGCAGCTCTGCAGGAATCCTTCTCTACACCCAGTAGACTGGCACTGTTGACTAGACACCAACTTCTTAATGAGAAACTTTGTTTTGGAGAGGTTCAGAGCAGCCTAGCCAGTCAGTGTCTACGGACACAGCAAATCATCCCAGTCCAAAGCAGCAACCTGCTCCTTTGGAAAATCCCAGACAAACTTTCAATCTTCTAAATCCAGGCTAAGAGTAGCCCCAGCAATGTGCTTTGTGAGCATTCAGAAGAGGGGAAAGTTGTTCTGTCTGAAGCAATTAGCTAAAACTTTTCAGCTCCAGGCTGGGCCCCAAACACCACTTCAAATTAGAATATTTTTAAGTACCTAAAACCAAATATTTTGCCAGCTGTTGAGAATTAAGCAGCAGCTTCAGAGCCCCACAGAGTGTGCGGAGCCTTGGGGAATTAGTGGCAGAATCGGCTTTCCCAATGCCCACCTCTTCAGCTCAAGCATGGGGGCTCTCTCCTCTCTTCTCCCCAACTATCCCGCTCTCCAGACTATGCTCTACACAGGCTTTTCCCATCTCTAAAGCCAATGATAAACCCAGGACACTGGTGAGGGATGGGGAGGAATGCACTTGATTTTTATCTGGACATAAGCAGTGCTGTACTGGGTCAGACCAATGGTCCATTGAGCCCAGCATCCTGTCTCTGACAGTGGCCAATCTCTGTCTCTTGGGAGAAGTACCCAACAGGTCACAATGGGCAATCCATTCCCTGTGGTTCCAACCCCCAACAGAAAGAGGTTATGTTCCCAAAACCTACTTGGCAAATAGCCATTGATGGACCTAACCTCCAAGAACGTATCCAATTACAACTAGCTACACTTTCTCTGGCAGTAAGTTCCACACTTTAATTGTGCGCTGAGTAAAAAAATACTTTCTTTTCTTTTTTAAAAAAATCTGCTGCCAGTTAATTTCATGGAGTGTCCCCTTATTCTAGTGCTGTTCGAGAGAGTAAATACTGCTCCCTGTTTACATGTTCCACACCACTCGTGATTTTATAAACTTCTATCCTATCCCCTCTCAGCCGTCTCCCTAACCTATCAAGCCTCTCCTCATACGGGAGCCATTCCAGACCCGTGATCATTTTTGTTGCCCTTCTCTGCACCTTTTCTAGTTCTCCTACGTCTTTTTTGAGATGGGTGAACCAGAACTGCACACAGTACTCCAGATGCAGTTGTACCACAGATCTATACAGAAGCGTTATGATATTTTCAGTTTTATTCTCTACCCTTTTCTGAATAATTCCTAACATTCTGTTTCCTTTTTTGACGGCTGCGACACACCGAGCTGAGGATTTCAATGTATTGTCCACAATCACTCCCAGATCCCTTTCCTGAGTGGTCACTCAAGTTAGAATGAGCCACGGTCACCGAGACACTTAACAGTCACGGTTAGGATTCCGAGTTAACAGGGCATGAAAGTGCTGTTTGTCCACTTCTTAAAGCCATTGTTTTGTGCGGCATTGGGCCACATCCAGAGAGCTTCCTGCATCACCACACAGGCTAGAAAGGTCATTTTTAATAATGAAAGCATCCATTTCCTGAAAAAAATGAGGAGGAGCCAATTGCACAACTCTTTGGCAGCAGAGTCACAAGCAAGAGATGAGGGGTCCCAATGCTCCTCCAGAGTTAAATCCTCTGGGTTTCATCTGTCTGTGGTGCTGTAGGAAGAGGAGAAGGGAGTTGGACTAGATGACCTGGCAGTTGTAGGATTCAATGTGTATTTTTAGATGGACACAGGGCTGGCCACCCTCGGACTGCTCTGGGGGTGCACCCTTGCGTCCAGCCCCACCTGGGTCGGGTTTAAACACACCTGGTGGGTTCCTGGGCCTGCGGTCTGCCTGTACAGCACCTCTCACTCTCTCACACACACACACCATAGAGTTGCGGGCAGATCGCCTGAAGCTCTAGGCTGCCACCCGCACCTCTATGGCATTGCCTGGAGCAACGGCCAGCCAGAAGCGGAGGTGCAGTGTAGAGCCACGAAGCAGACAGAATACAGCTCCGTGTCAGGCTGATGCCCTGGGTTTGGCCAGCCCACTCTACAGGCAGTGCTCCAGGATGTTCTGGAGCACCGCAAGTGGTGCTGGCGCTGCTCCGATTCCACATCTGGCAGGCCGCCTTTAGATGGAGGGGCTGCATGGGGGGCTGGAGTGGCCAGCACCAGGGTAGCCCATCCATCTAAAAACACCCTATGAAACAACTGGAAAGTTTAAGTTCCCAGAAGGGAAAAATAGAATAAACCCTTACAAAATTCAAGATGGGATCTGTGGGGAAACACTATGGGGGTAATTTATATTGCTGGCGCTATATAAATGCTTGCTAATAAATAATAATAATAATAATAATTTAGGAGGGGGGAAAGGGGGATTCTGATACACCTGTCCCCCTCCTCAGCTTGAAATGGGGGCTCTGTATCTCTTCCAAATTGGTGGTGAAAGGAAGGAGAGAAGCAACGGCCAGGTGGTTCGGGACATGAAGGAGGTTGGGGTAAATTCAGGGCAAACTATCCGAGAGCTGAGGAATGCGGGAATGGCCTGGGGAAGCTGGGACTAGTTGTTAGATGTACAAAGGGAAGAGGTGGGTTGTATGGGGCACAGGAGGGGAAGATGACGTTTGCTGAAGAGTTGGGGGGACAGTGTAGCTGAACTGGGAAGAGGTGAGGAGTCAGAATGTGGCTGTGCTGAGACTGGGGGGCTGGGATGCATGGGTGCTTCCAGGGGTATTGCAGGGAGGTGGTTGTGCTGGGGTGGGGGGCGCCGTCAATACCTGGGCCAGGGCACCACTGCAAGACATGCAGAAGGCAGGAAGGTCTCTCCTCAAAAACCTTACCTGAAGGAAAATTAAAATGCAAAGAATAGAAGCCAGTGGAAGAGCAGAAAGTTAAATACACCTGGGCTGATTTCTTCCAGGGGCTCTGATGCTAGAAAAATCATGTTGCCCTTTTGGGAGACCTTCCTTAGCCGTCTGAGCCGACAGAGTCAGATCCAAACCCAGCAGGAGAGGAGCGCTCTGTAGCTGAGTTTCCAAATGTCTAGAAAAGGGTTAAATTTCTTCCTCCTTCCCCCAGTCTGGCTCCACTTGGCCTGTAAATCAGCTGGCCACGACTGACTGCCGGTGAGGACACGCTGAAACACCGCGAGGCTGGGACCATCAGGAAGGAAACCAGCACGGCCAGAGTTTTGTTGTTCTAAGGACTTACCAAAAAAAAAAAAAAGAAGAAGAATTTTACGGCTAAGGAAGGAAGCCCAAGCGGAGCCTTCGCTTAGCCTCCAAGAATGTGGATTACTCATCCTTCCCTGCATTCTCTCTTTCATCTCTCTATCTACCTTGCTCCAAATCTTCCCCGTCTTTCTTGCCTCGCTGCTCTTCAGCCACTATTCTTGGTTCTTTTTCCAAATTCTTTTATTTTTTTTTAAGGGTGACAACCACCCTGCCCCCCATCCCTCGTTTCAACAATAAATTATTCTGACGACCATAACATTTGCTAAATGAGCTCCTTCTTTCTTACACACCCAACGAGCCAAGGCCTCCATCAACGTCGTGCCTCTATGCCTCGCAATCTTTAATGTATGAATCCTCACATCCCTGCTGGGAAGGAGGGAGGGAAGGACTGTTATCCCAACGAGCAGTTGGTAAACCAAGGCTATGCGACTTGCCCAAGGTCACGTAAGAAATCTGTGGCGAAGCTGGGCGTCAAACCTGGGTGCCCAATGGAAGTCCTTCTCGGTACAAGGATGGACACAGAGGGTGTACAACAGCCAGAAAAGTTAACAGAAGATGCACTCACTTATGCAGCAGGAGAGATGGGAGTGGGGGCACGTGCCCCCTAGATTTTCAGCAGATGCCCCTAGCAACTCACACGTATTTTCAATGTACAGCTCAGAGTGTACAGCTAAGGGGGTTTAAGACAAGAATGTGGTGTGGCTGATGGGCAGCTGACCTCTTCACCTTGCAACATTCCTGCCTCAGACACCTTTAGAACCAGAGAGTTAGAAGGGACCTTGAGGTCATCTATCCCAACCCCACTTGCCTGGCTGCAGGAGGACTACAGCTGTAACATCACCGACAGATGGCTGTCCGGCTTCTAGCTGTGTTCTCATGCTGATGCAATGAAAACAGAAGAGTGGGGGACAGTTCAGAGGGGCCTGCCTCAGATCGCCTGAGTCATGCTCCCCAACTTTCATCACCTAGGATTGAATCTGTCATAGCCAAGTGATGGGCCTGTTCGCAGCCTGCACAGCTAATACATTTCTAACCATTTAAACGTTATCAGTCATAAATTTCCTCCATAGGGGGCAGGGTTGTCTGGAAAGCTCCATGCCCATAAACAAGTGAGCAGTCAGAAACAATGCCTTCCTCCTGAAATCCTGTGCAACACACCTGCGCACCTGGTGGCTGTGGCAACGGTCCTATGAGCGGAGTGGAGTCCGGGGTTTAGATGGCTCAGCTGGGAAGGCAGGAGTCTTAACATGAGGAAATGCCACGCTTTCCTGCACATTCCCACAACTAACCCCTACCCTTGAGTGTGTGGGGACATTGCCTACTGCAGGGGGAAGGCACCTCCGGGCCAAATGTCAGCTGAAGCTCATTTTTATGTAGCCTCTTTCTAGTTCCTGGCGTCTGAATCCAGTCCCTCCTCCCAAGCACTAAAAGCCTGAGCTCGGGGCAAGGGAGCAGAGATGAGGGCATGTACGCAAAGACAGGGGAGAGACCCTTGATCTGGGCCTTCCTCTTCCTGAGCGCACCCCCACCCCCACCCCCCAGCACCCTCTGCCCCCAACATCTCTGTGGCCCTCAGAGCTTGTACTCATTTTCAAAGTGGCTCCTGGGAGGGAAAAGGTTCCCCCTCCCCTGTCCTACTGGACGGACTCGTGCCGGGTGATCGCACAAGCTGGACTGCCATGTCCTTCAGGGAATGTGACAGGGGAGAGTGAGCCTCTCCCAATGCCACAAGAGTCGTCGGGGTTTCACTGGCATCTGGGAGGGGCAGTCACCATGGGGCTTCCTCGTAGGTGTGTTGCACAGGATTTCAGGAGGAAGGCATTGTTTCTGACTGCTCACTTCTTTATGGGCACGGTGCTTTCCAGACAACCCTGCCCCCTATGGAGGAAATCTAGGACCGTTCACCCACAGACACCCCCTCCGATTTACACCAAAGCAAGAGGATAATCACGCCCTCCATCTGTCTTGCTAGGGCACGATTTGTACTTGGCCGGCAGGGATTAGGTCATTTCTTAAAGTGAAACTAAGCTTGAATGCTTCCCAGGAAGTCAGCCAATCCACAAGCCCACGCCTGGCGTCTCATCCCAAGGCCTGCTATTCTAGCCCTTGGCTCCCCCGAATCCATGCCATGAAATCCCAGCCTGACCCCAGGCCTAAACCCTACAAGAGCAGACAATGCCAGTTTGTTAGGGGAGGCCCCTTGTTATCTTCAAACAGGACTTGAACCCCAGGGTGAGTGAGAAGGGACACGGCCCCCATGCTACCCCGATGAGTTAATCATTGATTCATTCTATCAGCAGTGCCTGGAAAGCAGTTTGCCTCTTCAAAGCCTCAGCCCTGGCAGGCCACACACCTCCCCATCCCAGTCAGGCCGGCAGACTGGCCGATGGGGGTCTCTGGGATTGCTCCTCGGTCACACCCCATAAGAAGCAAGAGGCAGCAGCAGCAGCAGCAGTTCCCTCTGCTCCTTGCCAGTTCACTGCCCCTGGCAATTCGAAGGGCAATTCCTTTGGGCAAACATCACTGGAGGCAGAGCCCAAGCACAGCACTACGGCTGCCCTGACACACCTCCCTCTCCCTCTCTCACCCTCACAGTAGCAGCCTGGGCAACAGGGCCCTTTCCCGGCCCGGACACAGAAAAGTGATATCTGTCCCGGGGGAGAAAACAGCCTGTGTTCATCTTCATGTCTTCATTTATGCAAATACATGCAATTCAATTAGAACAATCAAATTAACCCACTACTTAACACTGAGGTTGGACTTAAAAACTTCAGGGCCTGCAGGGACTCAGCAGGTGTTTGGCTGGGGCCAGTCCCCTGAGGAGCAGCCTGCCGTTGCCCTGTGGGGAAGAGAGGACAGAGGCGGCTGCAGATAAGGAGTTTACAGTAAAGCGGATGGGGAATTCGCCTCTTCCCAGCCCCATCACCTAAAGCCTGGAGTGGCTCAGCTCCAAGCCACTCTGTGTCCCAAGGGTTCCCCCTGGGTTTAATTTTACGGTGAGCAGGGAGGCAGTGGACTCTCCTTGCGAGGCACAGTTTAGTATGCAGTTCACAGGCACGGACCAGAAAGCAAGAGTCCTTGCCCCAAGGAGCATGCTCTGTAAAGAGGCAAGAGAAAGGGTGAGAGAGGGAACGGAGGCACAGACCGGCCCCAGGGTCTCAAAGTGGTGCCCTGGGTTTCTTGACCGCCGGTGCTGGGTCATTGTCTAGTCACCGCATCCCATTGTTTCTCAACTGCAGCAGAGCTTTTAATAAAACCATCACAATGAATACTGGAAACAAAGGAAGGTGTCATCCAGCTTCCAGACTGCCTAGGTGTGATGGGATTTTATCCTGAGGATGCGATAAGCCAGACACTTCCACCTGCTCAATAGCATAGGTGCACTGGAGGCTTCAGGGAGGATGAGGAGAAGCAGCATCAAAGTCCAGAGGGAAATGCAGAAGGATTTTTAAGAAGGATCAACCTGAAAGAAACACATATTTACTGTGTATATGCAGCCCTTGGGGGAGAGTGTGAGAGGGTTCGGGGTGCGTTGCCACCAATACGCTGATGATACCCAGCTTTATCTCTCTTTTTCAGCCGACCCAGGCCCTGCCGTCTCCGTGCTATCTCGGTGTTTGGAGGCCGTGGCAAGTTGGTTATGGCAGAGCAGACTGAAGCTCAATCCCGATAAGACGGAGGTGATGGTGGTCGGCCGGACGGGAGAGGGGGTGTCCCCTCTTGCGGAGGGGGTGCGCCCCTCCGTGGCTCAGCAGGTGCGGAGTCTGGGGGTGTTATTGGACGCGGGTCTCCGTCTAGATCAGCAGGTGGATGCGGTGGCGAAGGCGGCTTTCCGCCAGCTGTATCTGGTGCGGAGGCTGCGCCCGTATATCTCCAGACCCGACCTGGCCACTTTGATCCATGCCTTCATCACCTCGAGGCTGGACGCGCTCTACATGGGGCTTCCCTTGACACTGGCCCAGAGATTGCAGCTAGTGCAGAATGCGGCGGCCTGTCTCCTAACAGGGACAGGCCAACGAGAGCACATAACACCGGTGCTCCGTGTGCTGCACTGGCTGCTTGTAATGTGCCCAGCCAGGTTCAAGGTGTTGACATTGATCTATAAGGCCCTGTACGGTCTTGGACCTGAATATCTCAGGGACCGCCTCGCCCTCCGTGACTCAGGACAGACTCACCAGTCCACCAGGGGGGCCTTCTTGGAGGTCCCCCACATAAAGTGGGGGGCTACAATGGAGAGGGCGTTTTCGGTGGCTGGACCCCGGCTGTGGAACTCCCTCCCAGAGGAAGCACTACTGGCCCCGAGTCTGCTGGCCTTCCGTCTGGCCTGTAAGACATGGCTGTTCTCCCGGGCCTTCGGAGGCAGGGAGGGGAGGGTGGGCAAAATTTTTGTATGGGGGTATTTTAAAATTGTTTTAAATATCTGTGTAGATTTTTATATTTTAATAAATTGTTTATTTTATGTTGGAAGCTGCCCCGAGATGCCGTAGGCATAGGGGGCGGAATATAAATTGAATAAAATAAATAAATAAATAAATAAATGTGGGAGCTGCATTTTATTAAGGAGAAGCAAAATGATCCTTTTTGAAAAGTACAATGACTGAAATGCAGCCAAGGTTCTTGGTCAGCCTTCCCCTTTCTGTGCATGGCCTGTAGCAGCTTGGAATTGAACAGCACAGAAGAGCTGCCACACTAGATCAAATGGATAGCCTTCGCTTCCCCTAACCAGCCCCTGTGCATGAGTGGTCTCCCCGCTTCCCCAGGATGGACATAGCCTCCATGGATTTGTCTCATCTCTTTTATTTATTTTATTTATTATTACTTCTTATTTACATTTTTACCCTGCCCTTCTCTCAAGGACTCAGGGCACTTTACAACAAACAAAACATAAAATCCATCTGAATACATTTAAAATTCACACCTTCCCAACTAACCACCCCCCTTTATCCCCACCAATCCTCCTCCCCAAGGCCACCCAGCCCTATCCCTGCTTGCCAAATGCCCGGCCAAACACAAAGGTCTAACATCTTCTCTGGAAGATGAACAGGCTCGGGCTTAGGCGGACCTCCAAGGGGAGGGAATTCCAGAATTGTGCGGCAGCCACCGCAAACACCCTCACAACCCCCCGAGCGCGCCCTGGTTGTAACAACTTCACAGGCTGTTAGCTCTCGCAAGAGGGCGTCCCTGGCCGGCCTCAGAGACCGCAACAGGACATAGGGGAAGAGGCAGTCTCTCAGATGCCTGGGGCCCAAGCCATTTAGGGCTTGAGAGGTTAAAACCAGCCCCTTGTATTGAGCCCGGAAGACTACTGGCAGCCAGTGCAGACTCTGGAGCACCCACCCGTGTCATGTGCTCCCAGTGACCCGTTCCCAACAGCAGGCAGGCTGCCGCACTCTGCACCAACGGCAGCTTCCAGACAGCCTTCAAGGGTAGCCCCACACAGAGCAAATGGCAGTAGTCTAGCCTCAAAGTTACAAAGGCAGGGATGATGGTGGCCAAATCCGAATCAGATAGAAACGTTTGCAGCCTTCTTACCAAATGAAGTTGGTAAAAAGTGCTCCTGGCCACTGCCGCAACCTGGCCATCTCGGCACAGTAGTGGCTCCAAGAGCACCCCAAGGCTGCAAAACCTGAGTGACCAAGGGAGGCCGGACCCCATCAATGACAGGGTTCCCCACCTCCCCCAGATCACAAGATCGGCCAGCCATCATCACCTCGGTCTTGTCTAGATTCAGCTTCAACCGCTCCCTGCATCCAGTCTCCAATGGCAGCCAGGCACCGGGGTAAGCACCGTGACTGCAGGATTTGGGTCAGATGAAAAGGAGAGACAGAGCTGGATGTCATCCACATACTGATGGCACCTCACTCCAATTGAACCCAATTCTATACTCTTGGCCTTCATGGCATCCAAAAGCAGTGAGTTCCACAGGTTAATCCAACACCATGTGAAAAAAAATTGATTGCTTTAAACCCATCGCCTATTAACTCCATTGGCTGCCCCTGGATTGTGCATTACAAGAAAGGGTAAATAATGGTTACAATGCCACAACCCTTTGCCTTGTACATTAATATTAGTACATCCAGAAGATGCCCTGAACCACTTCTGAGACCCAGGATCAATACATGCAGCTGAAGCAAACTATAGCTCTGATTCTGCTCATTTCGGTGAAGATGCAAGTCAGGAGTGAGCACTTCAGTGAGATTTTGCACCAGGACAAAACTCGGGCAATCAAAATCTGCTTCTTCACAAATGTAGACTTTCAGCAACCAAATGTGTTGACAAGGGTCTCTGGTGCCAGCAGATTCTCTCTCAGAACTACACAGAATGCTCGCAGGAGTTTTCACATTCCCTTCGTACCTACAAAGAAATTGCCCAGAGCTTTTTCTTTCCCTTATAAAACTGACTGTCTAGGAAATGGCCAACGCTCTCAAGCAGTCCAACAAAAACAAAGCATGTTTACAGACTGGTGGGGAGAGGTGCTTGTCGGAGGGAGGAGAGGAGTATAGTGACTTTAAATAGTAGCCTACAATGAAAAATATCACCCCACTCATTGCCCTTCTAGAACAGAACCTCTAAAAACAGTGGCATCCTAAAGAGACCTGGGCTGCAGCGGATGCGATGCACGTCGGCCTTTCCCAAACCTCTTTAGCCTTTGGCTCACTGTGCTGCTGCGTGCAGCAGGAGATCCTCCAAACAGCTAAGGAAGAGGAGCATGTTACCCTGGCTTGGCCGCTGGATTACCAAAACAGGCCAGCAAGGCTTACAGAGGTAATCACCACACAGAGAGGGCCACAACCTGCAGCCCTTGCACAGGTAAAACTCTCTTCCTGACAAGGAAAGTGGACCAGATCCACCTCACCTGAGAAGACAAGGGACCCGCTCCTCCCCTCCTCCCAGTGCAATCTAAGCGGATTTCAAGGGCATCCGTCCCGATTTAAAAGTGGAAACATGAAATCTGGCCTCATGGACCTATTCCCTGCAAGCAAAGTGATGCAAGTTCCAGCCACTGGCAACAGCTGCAAGGACTGATCCATGAAGCAGAAATATCTCTCCGGGCTCAACCAAAGCATGTCAGTGAATTAATCCCTTTATTTACCTGCAAGTTCTCTGGCTCGCATGTGTAAAGTGACATTGCTACATATCTACACGGAGACGGAGACGGGCCTCTAGGAAAGCATACACCCTTCTTTCACGCTGACGTTGCGGAGTCATGCAATCTCACATTGAGGGGATGATGTCCCTCCCAATTAGAAATAGAGATGGGAGGATTGTGGGTTTTTTTAAAAAGAAACTGCAGTTACTGGGCACAGCAGTCAAAAGTCCAGACCCTGCTATTTCTTTTTGAATAACAGAGAGAGGGAAAATTCATAAGCTATCAAGCAAATAGACACAGAGGAAGACAGCTAGCAACATGGATTGCTGGATAAAAATTGTTACAGCTCCCTTTCAATGTCTGCTTCCTTGGTGGACGAGTATTAATGGAAAACAACTTGCCCTTCACTTCAGGAACGAAACCCTCACCAATCCAGCCTAATATTATACAGATGGATGTAGCCGCGTCTCTGCACAGACCCTCGCACACAGTGCTGTTTATGCAGAGAAGGGTTAGGCAGATATCAGATGACAGTTATTTACCTCAATCAAGTACTGGACGTGCAGACACAGAATATATTTTATTTGTACAGATAGTAACCAGGAAAGGGAGTGGGAGAAGAATCATTATATAGAATTCCACAATTTTCCAGTCTCCCGAGAGACAAGTGAAGAGGGGGGGAATGGATTTTTGCTTTTAGCATCTGATGTGATGTGTCCAGAAAAGCATCAACCTGCAAGCCCATCTCAGAGCCACCCCCAGAAACCTGCTGTCATGAAGAGCTCCTGAAACTTCCAGCCATTCCATAGACCTTGTCATCCTGATCCTCAGGGAGCAGGAGCAGGCCTTGGGACTTTGTTTAAATGAAACATCTTGAGAGTTTCTTTTCCCTGTGAGACTTTTGGCATCCAAGAGCTTCCCAGGAGAGCTCTGACATCATATCAGCACAGCTGCAGAATACAATAAAAGAACAAACATGTATATTCTCTCGCCTGTCTCTCCTTCGCACACTTGGTCTCTCTCTCTTTCTCACACACACACACACACACACAGGTACGGAGAGCAGAACTCTGCTAGCGCCAAGCTACCCTCATGGCAGACTCTTGAATTCCACCCATTAGTTAGGAAAACAAGAAGAGAACAATTTCACCAGCCAAGGTACTGACTCGCACCCCTGAACTTCAATCATGTTGTTCCAGAACAGCAGTTCAGCTTTAATGATTTATCGCCGTTTGTAATACTCCACTAACTACGCTGCACCGAGAACAACACTGCTTTACCCCTGTGACAGTGACGTCTGTCAGAGGATCTCAGAGCGGCCGGTAGCATTATCCTGTAATACACACAGAGAAAGTGAGGCCTGGGGACTTGCCCATGAGCTCAAAGTCTGTCATCAGCAAACCCACGGTTGGCAATTCCTGACCACCAGATGAGCTCTCCTTTCTATTTGTCTAATTAATATATCTTATTAATACAAGACCTGTGCCCAACTTGGCCTCTAATTAAATCTCTGTGGAGAAGCAGGCTTCAGCCACACAGGCTTTTTCTGGATTTACCAATTAAGGAAGCAGAATTCCGATTTTATGCTATAAACAGATAATAAATACCTAAACAGCACAGAAACCCTGGACAAACACAGACACCCGGAGGAAAAGAGGGCGAGAAGCTTTACTGCCCATGTGTGTGCCATTCCAGCTGCGGACAGACTAAGATGGCATTTCCATTTTGGTCAGTGCTCCTTGGAGTCCCTCAGAGTTCCCCATAAACCTACAACTACCAAAAGTCCAAAAGTGAGGCACAGGCGTAAGGAAATTGCTGGCATTTTGGAGTCAGCACGAAAGCTGGCCGGGTGGCACAAGTTATGTGGGGAGAATAAAACAGCCACAGCCCTCCCCCCGAAACGATCCATTAAAAGCCATCCTTCTGCCGAGAACCAGGCAAAGACGGCAGAATGACAACAACGACAACGGCTGCAAGGAAAATGGTCACCCCGCTCGGTTCTGCATGACAATTGATGGGAAGGGGAGGCTGCAGTGTCCGTCCCCTCACCATGGTGATTACGCATTCCGAGTGCGCGAGATAGCCCCAGATCACAGAAAGAGAAATATAAACTGGAGACCAGGGGATGCGAGCCAGGCCAGATGGCCGTGCAGCCGGCAGGAGCAGCTCACGCCCAGTCCCTGACCACTTTAACTGTTCAAACATTTCTTTATCCCTGCAAGACAATTAAACCCAGCGGCGTGAAAAGGAGTCTCGGCAACAGTTTGCAGAGGGAGCAGAGAGATTGTTACCAAAAAAACAAAACAAAACCCCAATAAAAAAAGGAGGAAGCCACTGTGTGCTCCCAGTTTCTGACCCCCAGCAAACCAGTGCTAACCTGGAGTAATCTCACCAAAATCTGTGGGTTTCCATGGGCATCGGGAGGTTAAAATCCAGCCCTCCAAAATCTGATTTCTCCCCATGTGCTGTCAGACTTTCCCTCCTGCACACCCACACCCACACCCGCACCCCGTGGCCCACTATAGAAATGTAACTGTTCCACTGGTTTTATTTTATTAGTTCATTACAAAATTGAAGTAATCCTAATCTCCCATGGTCACAGATGGCTGTTAACACACCTTTGTTTTGCTTTAGGCCTAGATAGTGGTGGCTTAAAGCAGAATGGCACGCTTCTCTCAGCAGTGAGGAAACCCCTTCAATCAATTATTTTGCAATGGAATAATTTAAAACAAAAAACCACACACGGCCCTCAGTGTAGGCCCTACACGGAGAGCATGATCCACTAGGCCAGACTGGGCTGGGATAAAGCTGGAGACCTGCACCAAGTGCCCCCATTTGTTTCATTTTTAAAAAAGAGGTTTGAGGAAATTAAAATATCACCCACAGTCCCACTCAGCACCTGAACAGCAACTGACATTTTGGCAGGACTTTGCCTCAAAATTTTCCAAAAGCTACAACTGATTGAAATTAATTTTTTTTTAAATCCCCAGATCCTAAAGTGGGATGAGAAGTTGCTCCCTCACAACTCTGGTGTAGAATTGCAGTGAAAGCAACTGAGGCTAAAGGCAAACTCACTGTGTCTGATCCTGCCAAGCCATTAGCTTTAAAAATTGTTTCTGCATGCAACAACATCGAAACAAAACCCCTCCACCTGGGGATGAAAATCACCAGAAAGGCTCCAACGTCCCAGGAGTGCCTCGCAAACGGAAACATTTGGTCTCGAGCCCCGTCAGTGGGGACTTGGGAGGGCAGCTTTGTCACTGGCAGGTTTCCAGATGGGGAAGGCCAGGCAGAGGGAGACCAGCCACAGGGCAGGACTGAGGACAGCACACCTGGTCTCTCCACTCAGGTGCTTTACCCTCTTGGCCTTGCGTTCCTCAACAACAAACGGAAATAAAAAGCCACACAAAAGAGCAAGCAACAGTGAGTAACGAAAGAAAACCCAATCTTTTGTGGTTTGAAAATACAAGCTGGTTGGAGAGACTGGAAGCATCTCAGGGTGCAGCGGAGGAGGCCTGCTCTTTCTTAAAGGAAGCCAGGGAAACACAAGAGAGTAACTTCCCCAAGGCCGAGATCTCTGCCTGGCAATTCGGGCACCAGCATGGACTTTGCCTGCCTGCTCGATCTGCTGGGAGGAGATACCATGGCGACTGGCCTGCAGGGAGCAATCAGGACAATTTATTTTAGAAAGCAGAGAGAGAAGCCGAGGACGGTGTTTTTTAGAGGGGTTTATAGATGTCTGTCTCACAGGGGGACATAGTATTTATTTCCACTCCTGCTGGAAACCTACGCACTAATGAGGACACATTGATTTAAAGAGCCCCATGAAAGGCATTTGCCAGTGCCTGCGTGAGGTGCGGACTGTATGAGCAGCATTCCAGAAATGTCGTTAGCCTTCCCACCGAGCAGCCCCATCCAAAGTGTGCATCTAAGCAATCTTCTCCCTGGACCCAGAGCATCCCTACAGCAGCAGTCTTGCCCGTCGCCCTGCGAGAACCAGAATCCAAGCAGGAAACTTGTCAAAGCACCAAAAAAACCCAAGCCCCTCACAAAGAAACAGATTTGCAGAATAATCATTAACACAGACGTGCTGCATACGTGTCTCAGTAATAAAATCTAGCAGCGGGCAGGAGGCCAAGAACCAGGGCTATTTCCATTCCTAAGGGGACTGGCCTCACGGACCCGGGGTACAATTATCCACACACCACTGGCAGGCAGCATCCTGACTCAGAAATCAACTCGGAGATTCACCCCAAGAAACTAGACCATTCCTCCTAAGCTGCATGCATAGACTCCCAAACCCGAGCTGCTGATGGTAGGATGGAACAGGATATTAAATATTATTATTAATAATAATAATAATTAAAAAATATATAAATCTGAAACAACTCTACTGAAGTCAACAGAGTCACTCCACGTGTAACAACTGGTGTAACCAAGATGGAAATCTGACCCTTTTGGAATACACCCCCCCACACACGTATCACTCTCAGATGTGGTATGTACACAGCTCTGCCTTCCATGGGCCCTGTTAGTGCTACCCATTTTTAGCTCTTGACAATTTCTGCCATAAAAGCCAATCTCCAGAAGCTTTGAAAGTCACTGCCGTGGATTCCTTTTCTTAAAAAGCTAAGTTTCTGAGAAAATCACCTCTGAAGTTATACAGAGTGTAAAACAAAAAGAAATAATTTAAAACTGATTACTTAAAACTACAAGTCCTTTTTGTGGCACCACGAGGAACACGATGTGACGCAATGAAAGTTATTCACCCATCCTGTGGTCTAATTCCTTGCAGCATTTGGGAAATATAAACAAACAGTAGGACCCTGCAATTCTGAAGGGCGTCTATTGGCCACATAACTGCTGTGCTGATTCAATGGAGTTTTACTACCCCCGTCAATACACTTCTGCCTACAAGCTTGTCTACGTAACCATTTCCCCGCAATGGATCCTAGACAGACAGTGAAAGGATCCTTGTTTCACAGAAAAGGTTTCTATATTACTGTTGGCGCAAGGAAACCAAACACGCTTCTCAAGGGTCAGTAAAATCAGGGATATTTAAAGGCGCTTAAATATGCATTTACATACATGCAAATATGTATGCTCAGCTAAAATCGTGACAGGTACCGGGAAGCCGTCAAGACAGACACATCAACCCTCAAACCTGTGCAAAAAGAATTTTTCTTTTCTAAAAACTGCTATAAAGAGATAATTAAGACACATTTAAAAACCTCTACTATGATAATGTATCCAAAATAGTGACACACCCAAAAGAGCCTGTTCCGTGATGCTACGCCTAAACATGACAGACACCGGAAAAGGTCACATTCAGCTTCAATCACGCCGGCACTTTCCATCTGACTGGAACACAGGGATTTTGTGATGACATGATGGGAAAGCCCAGACAGACAGAGGTAGAACGAACTGCAGGAACATAATGCTTCTAAAAACAGGAGGAAATGTTAAAACTATTTTATTTTTTTCAGAGAGAGCTAAAATTAACACAAGCTCCAAAACCAAAATAGAAACACTTTCCCTTCTGTATGCTAGCGAGCCCGGCCGGTGGGATGCTAGCAGTCAGCCGGCAATAAGGGAGTGTTCCTAAAGAAATTTAATTTCTCTTCAAAGGCAAAGAAAAACACACCTTTCTGCATACTGGCAAGTTTTTGAGGCAAGCTGCAAAAATCTTATTCTGCCCTTTCTCTTTATAATCTCTCTCCGTGGAAGCCTGCGAATTCTCTTAGTTGCCTTATTTCTACACAAAGCAATTACTTATTTTTTTAGGCGTGTACAGCACAATGGTGAGGAAGGCAAGGCTTAGCCCTTCTGTCCATGTGGAGGATGTATGGATGTGTGTGTCTCTCTGTCCTCCCTGTCCCTCTCCTACAGGCTTTCTAATTCATGTAACAGGTTTACTCTTTGAAAATGGTATCTGGCAGCAGGAGTTTGCTAGCAAGATACACAGCAACTGATGCGCTCTAAATTCATTTAGTAGCAGACCTGTTCCTTCCGTCGTTATCTCTCAATGTATTCATCTGAGCAAACTTCATTTCCATACATGGCTCATATTGATAAAGGAGGAGAGATCCATAAAACGGTAACACAGAAACTCTTTCAACATGGAAGCCCCACCTCTCCCTTCCTTTCAACTTTTACTGAAAAAATGATCAATGAACCACCACCGCCCCGTAGCCCCTTGCAGCCCGCGTGCACACCCTTGCACCCTTCCATCGACAACAGTCATGCCGCCAGACAATGCGTGCAATTCCAGTGTGCAGACAGTCATACAGCGGGGCAGGATGGTGTGGGGGAGAGGCAGGGAGCGAAAGCACATTTGTAGCGGGAGGACTGCGCGGCGGCTTCTCTCTAAGTGGGAGCCATCCCACACTCACAAACGCTGACATAAAAGACACACTTGCAGCATATTTCAAAACCAAAGAGCGATAGATTTACAAGGCAGGTTGATTTTATGACGACTTTTATTGAAAAGGTACGCTGGCTTTAGGCAGATGCCTTTTAGCACTGGGAAGTTAACACAGTGCCTAATTCAAGGAGACAGCCTGGGGAAGCAGCACCGACAGGGGAGAGAGAGCGCCACAACGTCTCTATTACTCTCCTCGGCATCATAAAGGGGGAGAAGAAAAATCATCTCCAAGGGGGAGACGTTGAACCGCGCTGCAGTTTGCTTTTGCAAAGAAATCATCGTTTTCAGAAAAAGGGGAAGAGGCTCCACCAGAAAGAACAAAGGGGGCCGTGTGAAAACAAACCCACCGCGGCCTCTGAACCATGCCCCTCCATTTAGCCGAGGCCACACCAGCGGAATGTTACCACATCACAGTACTCTGTAGGGAGGGAGCCCTTGCTCGGCCCGCCCCACAGCTGCACCCCACCCCATGCCAGGACAAATAGGGGGCCGGAGTAGCTCTCCCCCACTTACAGGAGGGGGAAACATGCAGCTGTTACGGTAGTATACAAGAGACACACAGACTTCAGTCTGGCCACTGGTCTCTACAAGGGCAGATCCCTTCTCCATTTGCAGAGGGTGCTCCAGAAAAATGGCACTCCAGGACTGGGAATGGGACAGCCGGGGGGCGGGGGCTGTCAACTTGTTGAATTGTATGAATGTAACTGGCATCTCCTTAGGAAAGCACGGCTGCAAGAAAACACTCTTAAGGTTCGATGCAGCCTAAAGGTACTTCCCCCTGATCTGATGAGCCAAGCCCGAAGGCCTGATGCATTAGATGTGATAAGATTCACATCTAATGCAGGAAGAGGTCGGGGGAACAATGTGGGTGCAGCAGGGTGTGCTTCCCACAGACAAGACAACCTCCCTGAAAAACGTTTCCAGTTGTATGCTCAAGAGGCACCCTTCTAAACACACACACACACACACACACTTGATTGGGTCACTGGCATCTCCCTATTTCTCTGCACCCCAGTCTAACACGGGGGACAATAGCTTTGCAGTAGTAAGCACATTTGAACAAAGGTTTCTTTTGGATACCCCTTACCCTGTAATCCATCAACATCCGCTGAAGACAAACAAGGCAACAAGTTGTCACGTAACTCAAAGTGCAGGATGTAGCCTTCTGGCATTACAGAACCACACACCTCTTGAGCATTTGGGCACAGCCCAGCAAAGGAAAAGCAGAGGTACTTACATCTGTCATTTCGGTCTTCGGGACTGGATGAGGTCTCCCGGTCAGAAATGAGGCCAGAGACAGCAAAGATCTTTTTTCCTGTATCGTCAACTTTGAGCGAGCCAGGGGAGCTGGATGGAAGCTGAGTTCCAAATTCGTACTCCTTGCCGTCAGCGTCCGAGAAGCGCAGGTGGGGAGAGTCTGTGTCGTGGCAGTTCTTTAGGCGCTTGGCTGGCGTAAAGGCCGACTGATAGCTCTCCCGGTCTTCGGTAGAGGCAAAGGGGCGGAAGGCCCCAACACCACTGTGGTTCAACATACTGATTGGGGTGCAGTCTAGGTTGGGGGGTGCAAACTGGGGGTGGAGGTGTAGCAAGGAAGGAGGGAAGTCACGGTTGGCAAATGCTCCTGGCACCCCGCCTTGCCGGTGATACATGGAAGCAAAAGTATAAGAGCCATTGGTAAAGGGGATGTGCACGTCCTTGTCCACTGACACGGGGACACCAAAGGGTCTTGGCTGTTGGCAAGGGATTGAAGCATCGCGGCTGGCTTCAGCAGTGGAGGCAAGGACCATCAGTGCCGGAGATGCCAGCGGGTTGGGAAGATAGGAGGAGTTTTCCATCTTGAAGGCTGCCCGGTGTAAGTCCATCGGAGTCTCTTTCCTCAGCAGGATCACAAGGGAAATGATCTTTCCTGGATGGAAAGCAGAGCAACACCTGGGTACAGAGCAGGGGGATCTTACTGGGACCTCATCACAGTCCAGGAGCTGAAGGGAAACAGAAAGAAAAAGAAAACCCAGGTGGTCAGATTCTCACAGACACAGCAGGAAGGCCGTATGCATTCGGGAAACCAATAGACAACTTCACACACAAGTGGAAGGGGCTCAGACTCAGTCTACGTTACTGACAGGGATTGGCCTTACAGGACAAGCGACAGGTAAAATCCCTGCCACCAAAACAGCAAGTATGTGAGAATCTGAACATACCAGCCACTGAGACGTGGTCACAGCTATGGGGCAGATTTCCCCTGAACGAGCATCCCAATTTGTTATATAGAAAATATAGACTGTCCCTAAACCATGTGCACACACAAGAGGATTTTTGCAGCAATATATATAGTCTATATGCAGGATGTGTATTTTCTCTCACCTATACAACTTATATACACACCTATGTGCATATATATATATATATGTGTGTGTGCATATATGTGGGTCAGTGTGTGTGTGTGTGTATATTTACACATATATATATATGCATTTTACACATCTACAGAACACAGACAGCTACGGTCTACCTTTTCTGTTACAACATAATGGTATGCATAGATAACATGTATATTTGGCACCCACATCCTTTGGCTTTTTAAAAAAGAAGGCAGAAGAGACTTCATCAATAAAGCTCCTGGCGTGTCTCACAATACTTAAAATCATAATGCATGTTTGTGCCATCTGATCTCCTGCGAGTGTCTGCCTTTTGGGTCGGTGATGGCACAGAACGGATCAGTAATTTGACTTCCTAATGCACTCATGCTTAAGTAGATTTGTAAACTGCCCTGGATATGCCATAACATTGACAGGGAAACGTTCACCAAATTTGGAGTTTGCCTTTGGCTCACCCTCCTCGCTCAGCCCCACACTGTGAGCAACAGGGGAAAAAAACCTTTCTAAATCTCGGAGGAGATTTTAGCTCAGCATTTTTCTTCCCTTCCCCAATCAACCCAACGTCTTTTCTTCTAAGCTTCTGCTGCCGACCATTCAGGACCTCTCAACTCTGCTTTAAAGACAAGGACTATAACTTTGAAACAATATACTAGCCTGCCTGAGCTCAAAAGGTCATGAAAATCATATAATAACAAAAAGCTGTTACAAATTGTGCCTCTTAGATCCAGAGGGTCAGACATCTCAAATAAAACTTACTGAAAGAGTTTCTTTCTAATGGAGTGCCTTTTGTATTCCATGAATGAAGAAGCCTAGGTTAACAAATTGTATGAAATCCAGTCTGTGGCTTTAATCTAGTCCAATGCTAACATTTCCTTTTATCCCATCCTGTACCCAGAAGCTTCAGTGACTGTTATTAATTGTGAAGATGAGTGGACATCAGCTCTCTGCTTCCTCATTTGGCATCCTTCCTTATAGACATCATTGCTAAATTACCAGATTATGGATCTCACATTAACAGTTTTTGCTCTCTTCCAAATTTTAAATAACTTTCCTGTCAAGTTGTAGCCATGGAGAGAGGGAGAGAGAGAGGGAGATGCCAAGGGCAGGCTGTGAAGTGTTGTAAGCCTGGCCACCACTTTGCTGTGCTGCTCTCTGCAGGGACGATCTGCCACACACACACACACACACAAAAAGAACTTGGGGGGGGCGAATCTGAAAATCTCAACCATTGACAAATTTAGGGCTGGAGTTGTTGGGCTTTTTTAAAACAAACAAACAACAACAAAGCAGCTATTTCTTTTTTAAAAGAAAAAAGAACGAAAAGAAAAGGCAAAACAGAAACAGACCAACAGCCGCTCAGAGAGAAATAAACCACCAATATGTGAGTGCAGAGGAGAGACTGGTAGAAAATGTCGCTTTCTAGGATTAAAAACCCCATGGTGCATCTGCCGGCTGTGTACCTCCCTTTCTAGTTTTCCTTCCACCGTCACCTCGTTACATTAAATGTATTTCATAAATTAGTAATCTGGAAGCAACACTTGACACTCCTTGTAGGATACTGTGAATCACTCCGACTGCCTTCTTCACTCGCAAACTTCATTACACTGGGAATAAATCAACACATTACAATATCACACCCAGCCAAATTTAATTTTTTTTTAAACTCCCACTTCCTTTTTCATTTTCTCCCTCTCTCTTCCCACCAACCTCTCCCCTCCCCTCCCATCACCACCATTAGGAACATGTACAGATGAGACTGCGGCGGGGCCAGTCATTATGAAAATCTATAGTTAATACACTCCCAATGTCAAAATGTCATGGGTTTAAATACAGAACCCAAAATAAGAAAACTAACTGACCTTCTTAATTAAAAAAATATGGATTGCAGGATAATCAGCCTGATGAAACATTTGGGTGACTGGAACACAGCGGGCGCAGACAAAATAAGGAACTGCTACTTTTCTGCCTCTATGCTGATTTTTTTTAATTTAGCACCCCGTGCAAATCCAGATTAAAATAACTCCAGCTATTGATCTGGGCAGTGGAATTGACATTAATTTTAGTTCACTTCTCACTTTGCAAAGGGATCAATAGGAAGTAATAACAGCTGACATCCCTGCTGAAAGGAAGAGAAAAGACGGGCTAGAGACAGAAATCGAAAAGCAACCAAATAAATCAGCAGCTACTTTTCCAGGGCATCAGACAAACTCTAAACTGATTGCAAAAAGTCTTTGTTGAATTAACTAAACAAGGAGCAGAGGGGGCTAAGGGGTGGAGATCAAGCTATGGAGAAGCTGCATAAACTGTCCACCAGGCATCAAGGTTGGATGGACAGACTTAAAAATAGTCAGTTTACTTTTTCTTTTCTTTTTTTAATGACCACTTTGATCTAGCGATTAAAAAGAAAAGACATCTTGTTTAAGGTGTGTACAAATCACCTGTATAATTGTGTCTGCTACTAATTGTAAGGTGAAACATGTCCAAGCCAAGACAAATTGAATCAACAGCCGCAGCTTTGATCTATTTAAAACAAAAAACAAAAAAAAACCACCTCCTGCCAAGGAACAAGGTCTAATCAGTCATCTCTAGCTCAGATTTTGGTTCCTCTGTTTAGAAAACATTCTAACACTGTTTTGAATTAGGGAAGGAGAAAGTCAGATAAAAGTAAGCCAAGCTACGCCACTGATGAATTTAGCAAGCATCATGGACACTCGGCAACTGGACAAAACAGAGTCTGCCACAGCTGTGGGCATTAAACCCATGTGCTCATCAACCCAAAAAGAATGTGAGGAAAAAACGAAACTCTAAACCTTCAAAATTTCAATTAACAAATCACTTCTCTGCAATCAATTAAAATAAATAAAGCATGCTCCTTTGCCTATTACAACAGGTTGCATTTTTGTGGTCTCTCAACCATTTCCAAATTCTAGGAATTAAAATAATGGGGCAAATTAACATTTCCCCCCCCTTCCAGCAGAAAAAAAATAATCCCAAAAAATTTTAACAATTTTTTTTTTTAATGAAACAAGCTTTTTGGGGTGGGAAAAAAAGGAAAGAAAAAATCTTCAAAATAGGAAAGAGGCAGGGAAAAATGTATAGGTGTAGATTTTCATTTTTAAATCACATCATGGATTTAACTTTTAACAAATATCCATAAATGTCGAGTAGGAGTTTAAAATATGTCCTGGGTAGAAAAGCCCAAGAATAGAAAACAAAATCATAGCAGCTGCTTGGGGATGAAAGTGCTCCAATGGATTATCTATTTGAACTAAAGTGGATTTCCTTTTAATAAATCAAACCAATGCAAACTAGAGCGGTACCTAGACTCGAGAGGAAATGCACCCGTTGATTTGGTTTAATTCTGTATGTGCGATATGCCAACTTCAGCGCCACGCCGGAGCAGTCGGTCTGAAAAGCGGCGGGGTAGGAAGGAAGGAAGCTATCCGAGGCAGGGCAAAGTCACTGCTCCTTGCGGCAGGAGAATCGGTTGCAGGCTAGGAAGCTATCGGGGCGCTGAGCAATGCCCCCGGCCGGCCGGCCGGACAGACCGAAGCAAGAATCTCCTCGCCCCCCTCCTGGCTCGGACTTGCCTTCTTTGGTTTGGCTCTAAACTTCTTGCCGAACAATCCAATCACCCCAACCAGCCCAACCGGGCTTTGCAAAGGAGCCAACGCGGCAGGGAGCGCTTGGAGGAGGAAGGCAGATTTCAAAAATAAACACCCGCCTTTCCACCCTGCACGAAATCTTCCCCCTCTCTCAACTTTCCCAGCCGGAATTCAACGGCAAAGCCGGGCGGAGCGCAGCCCCCTGGGCGGGCAAAGCCCACGGGCTGCAGTAGGCGAGCAGCCGATATGAAGGCGGCCCAGGGAATCGGCGACTGGCGGGGCTAATGCCCAGTCGGCTCTTTGGCTTCAATGTGCATGTCTGTGCCCCCAGCCAGCCCCCCACCCGGCAAGGGGGAAACCCAACGAAAAGTGCCTTCTGCTGCAAAGAGCCGGAGCGAGAACTCCAACTCCTCGCCACTTTCGCCAGTCGCAAATGAAAGCAGGTGCTTTTCGCTTTCTTCTCCCGCCTCCCCCATTTGTTGCACGAAGTGTCCGGCTAATTCACTCGGGTTACTTTTTACCCGAGCCGCCTCTCCAAACGGAGGGGGAAATGCAAAGGGGCGATTTGGAGCCCTTTGCTTTCTTCGCCGCTTTCTGGGCAAAGCGCTGCCCGGCTCGGCCCCTCGCTCCCTGAACCCCCCCCCCAAATTGTGTGTGCACCCAGACTGCCCCCCCCCGCCCCCCCGAATGGTGCTGCTGACTCGGGGGAGAAAGGAAGCCAAGATTGCCTCCCCTTTCAAGAACGCGTTGCTCTTTTCAGAGCTGCGGGAGGGGGCCCCTCTTCCATCCCAATGTCTCCAGCCCGCTACGCGCACTTTCTGCCTTTCCCTGAAACCCCGACTCCGAAACAAAGCTGATCGAATGCGGGGCTGGCTGGAGTGGTTTGAATGGATGGCACCCACCATCACTTCCTGTGCGGGGGGAGAAAGCATTCAATGCAACTCCTGGAGCAGGCAGCGCCGAATGATTTCACTCTGTTTGCGCACAGGGGGGGGGGGGGGTTCTGTATTTCCAGCTAAAGGGGAAGAATGATTCCCCCCGTTTGCAGCCCCGGTCCAGCCTTCCCTGCTCTGCCGCTGGCTGCTCCTCTTCCCGTTGGGTTTCCAAAAGGGCTCGCAGCTTGCACTGCCCGCCTTGCTCTGCGGGAAGAGCAGAAAGTTTGCTAAAGGAGCCCCGGGGAAATCGCATCCTCCTCTGCCTGCTTGCTGCGGCCAGGCCTTTTCAAAGCGTGCCGTTCCCCCGGCGGGGCAGGCTGCTGTCGGCTCGCTGCAACCCACTCCTTTCGGTTCAGTTGCGAGAATCAAGGCAGAACCCGAAAGGCGGGGATTTCCGCAGGCTTGTTTGATCAACTTCACCCAGGCCCCCTGGTAAAATAAGCCCAGCTCTCCATCGAGGAGTGTGCCCTTTCCCCCATGGCTTAGAAAGCAAAGTTGCCCGACGAGCACTGCCCGATGGCAGGGAGGCGGGCTCCGGGCTGGACCCCCAGGAAACAATCGGAAACTAGTCGGAGCCCAAGCCGAGCCCTAGTCGGGCCGCGGGGCAGAGCCCGGCTTTGGGGAAAGTGTGTTGGGCGGGCTGATGCCCCCGCCGCGAAGAAACGCAAGGACTCAGCTGCCCGCGCTGCCAATGGGGCTTTGCCAGAAACCCGAGCGAGCCCGGGCCGCCGGCTTTCCCGCTGGCTCCCCCTGCACCTGATCCGGCTACTTTACCCCCCCTAAAGACGAGGCGAGTCCGGCCGGGAGCGGGGCTGCGAAGAGCCCCTTCACAGCAGGGTCGCCGGAGCCCGCGGAGCGAAAAGAAACTTGCCCTGGAAAGTTTGACTTTTGGCCGCGGCCGGCTTCGCAAGGCACCAGCCCAGGGAGAGATGGATGGATGGAGCGCCCTGGGCACAAGCCCGCCTGGCAGGCAGAGCCACTCCCGCAAAGTTAGCCCGGTCGCTACGGCCCGGCCCGGCCCCCCCCGGCTCGGTCACTCCTTTGTGATCTCCAGTACTCACCGTGGAAATGCCTCTGGAGGTGGGTGGCTGCACTTCTCAAGCCCAGGCGGAGCGAAGCCGGAGCAGAGCTGTTACATGGGAAGTCCCGGGCGTGCTAGCCCCCGCGTGTGTGTGCAGGCTGCCTGCCTTGGATCGCATGGAACAGAGCGAGAGAGGGACTCTCCAGTGGGTGGGAGGCTGGCAAGGAGCAGCGCTGCCTCTCGGTGCTGGCTCTAATCAGTGAATGAGCCTCCACTCTCCGAGGGACTCCTAGCTGCACACACATGCACACGCACACACACTCACTCACTCACTCACACACACACACACACACACAGAGCCAGGCTGAGCACTGAATACATTAGGACACGGAGGGAGTATGGGAAATGGAGTCCACAGCTGGGACACAGACTGGCTGGTCAGCCCCCAATCCCAGGAGCACAGCCCTGCTGAGAATGACACAGACCCAGAGAAAACAATGGCCTCTTGCATCCAACAGCCTTTCAAATGTCCCACTGGATTCCCCTCCCAAGTGCAATTCCTGCTGATGGGATGAAAGGGGAAACAGGCCAATGTCCTGTTTCCCACTATGACCAGTCTACTGGCTGCCACAAGGAGCCCCTGGCAGCTCCAGAACGGATTCACCTCCTGTCAGCCACTCCCAGTTTCTGCAACATGCTGGGCACCAGCAGGCACCCCTTAGCTATCTTCTTTATGAATTTACCTCAGTCTTCTTTTAAATCCAGTTCCACTTTTGGCCATAGTGATGTCGCAGAGGGGAATGCAGCTGGCTTCTGCCTCTAAATTTCCCCTGTAATCCCATGCACATCAGTCCCCAAACATACATTCTATCTAATTATTTATTTAATTTTTTATCCTGCCCTTCTTCTAAGGCTCAGGGTGGGTTACAGCATAAAAACATACGCCAATCTCCTACAAATCCCTACCCTTATCCCCGCCTACCAAATGCCTGGCCAAAAAGAAAAGTTTTACATTGGTCCCAGAAAGGGTGACGCTTTGACAAACCTCCAGGGGGAAGGGAGTTCCACAGCACTGGAGTAGCCAAGGAGAATGCCTCACAGCACCCCTGCCGTATGGATCGGACAGGCAGCGCAGGTGGTCCCTACAAGAGAGTGCTCCCAGCTGACTACGGGGATTGTAACGGAGCAGAACAGGGGAGAAGATGGTCTTTTACATACGTGGAGCCCAGCTGTTTAACCAACTCTTGTACACAAATATTTTTTTGCTGCCAACCAAAACTCAAGAGAAGACCCTGTACTGAATATGCCCACATTGTCCTATACCATCCTGTATTAACACACCCACCCTGCTTTGTTCCTAGACAGTTACAGTATTCCTACGGCACTGATCACAGACGCACCTGATTGCCTCAGAACATCTCATTCAATTTCTTGTATCGCCCTCAGGAGGTTGGTAAATAGTATTACAAATGAGGGAAGAGACGTTAAGTGTTTTGCTCAAGTTCCCATTGGAAACCAGTGGCAGATTTGGAATTTCCAGTGTGATTCTATAATCAAGAGCATCCTTTCTAATAGATAAAATAATACAGATAAAATAAATAAAAATAATAAAACAGTAGGAAAGTGTTAGGCAGCTTCAACATCCATAACCACAAGTGAGTATTTTAGGGAACAGCAATGAGGAAAGTGATTCCTCTGTTTGTGTGCTTTGGAACACACCCACACGCACACAAATCATTTCATCTCCATCTTAACCTTTCCACGCCTGCTTCCACTACTAATCACAGACTTCTCTTGGACAGAAATGGGCAGTTGTGCAAAACTGTGGTTTGGGGATGGGGGAGGCAGGGGTGCAGAGGGAACCCCTCCCCTCCTCTCCCCCCCCCCCTCCCTTTCTCTTGTGACCAAAAGCAGGATCTGGTTGCAAAGATGGGCTCATTCTGTTCAAGGAGGATAATTATGTTGGGATTTTTAAAAACAAAACATGTTCAAAAAGCTTCTTTCTTTCTTTTGTTTTAATTCAGGATTGTTTAAATTTCTTTAACATTCAGGAATGGTTTTTGTTCTCTTAGCAGACTGCATGGGCAACTGGCAGGCACCACGAGATTACACTTAAAGAGATGGATTCTTTTTGAAAAAAAACTTGAAGGCTGGACTAAATGACCCCTTGACCAAGCCTACAATCTGACGAGCTTGTGGCCTAGCCTTCCTTTACTATTGAGAGCAGCCCCCTAAAGCTGAGAGGGCAGAGAAGCCTTTGTGGCAGATTTCTCAGTGCATGTGTTCTTGTTGGGAGTATGAAAACGGCAACAGCTTCTCTTTATGGCATGACTCATCACTAAAGTTAGGGAAATCTTGGGATTAGTGCATAAACACGGGCACAGAAAACATAAGCAGTGCCAGACTGGGTTGGACCAGTGGTCCATCTAGCCCAGCCTCCTGTCTCCGACCGTGGCCAGCCGGTCTCTCAAGACCGGCCATGGAGATGTAACCCATCTCCTGCTGACCGCTCCCAACTAAAGACGATAGAGCCATAACCCCAACTTGTAAGCATGTATGGCTCTATCGGCTTAAGAATTTATCTAATTTCTCTTTGAAGCTAGTTATGCTGATGGCTTTCACTCCCTTCAACAGGTTCACAACTGTATTGCCCGCTGCATGAAAAAGTACTTCCTTTTGTTCATTTTAAATCTGCTGCCATTTAACTTCAGTGTCCCCTTCTTCTATTATTGTGAGAAAGGCAAACAACAGTTCCCTACTGACTTTCTCGATGCCATTCATGGTTTTATAAACTTCTATTATATCCCCTCTTAATCGCCTCTTCTCCAAGACAAACAGCCCCAACCTGTGGAGTCTCTCCTCGTATGGAAGCCGAGTCATCCCTTCTATCATCCTTGTTGCCCTTTTCTGAATCTTTTCCAATTCTATTCTATCTTTTCTGAGCTGGAGTGACTAGAACTGCACACAATATTCATGGTGGGGTTGTACCAAAGATCGATACAGCGGCATTATGATAGTTTCCCTTTTATTCTCTATTCCTTTTGCAATAATGCCTAGCATTCAGTTTGTCTTTTTGACAAAGGCCCTTTTCAAACAGGCCACGGTGGGTGGATGTGTGCACCGGCAGCAGGTGGAGGTGGGTACGTGCCCTTTCCTATAGGCACACCCCCATCTCCACACACGGAGCAATCAGCATTGGCGCTGGTCGCTCTGTGCGTGGGAGATGGGTGGGGCACGGGAGCAGGCACGCACGCACTCTCACTCACCACTGGTGGTGTTTCCACGGGCACCCCCACTGCCAGTGGCAACCCCCGGCGTTACTACAGATGCCCCCACCCACCCATGTGTGCAGGGGGTGGGAGCGCCGGTTTGAAAAGGGCCAAAGGCACACTGCTGCACACGGAGCTGATGTCTTCAAGGAACTATTCCCAATTATTCAAAGATCCTTCTGAGTGGCTACACCCAGATTTGAACCTAGCATCATGTATATATAGTGAGGATTATTTTTCCCTGTGTGCATCACCTTGCACTTATCAACACTGAATTTCATTTGACATTTTATTGCCCATTCACCTAGTTGTGCAAGATCCCAATGTAGTTCCTCACAGTCTGCCTAGGTCTTAACTATCCTGAATAATTTGGTGTTATCTGTAAAATTAGCCACCTCACTCTTTACCCCATTTGCTAGGCCATTAATATGTTAACTAACACTGGTCCCAGTACTGACCTTTGAGGCACCCCACTACCTACCTCTCTCCAACTTGAAAATGACCATTCATTCCTACCCTTTATTTTTTAACCAGCTACCAATCCATGACAGGACGCTTCCTCTTATCACATGACTACTTGCTCAAGAGTCTCTGGTGAGGGACCATGTCAAAAGCTTTTTGAAAATCCAAATATAGCAGGCCAACTAACAGACAACGGATCCTCAAGCCTTGCCAGCACTTCACAGGTAGAGCCTGCCCAGTGCCCCTGCCGTGGAGTCTGTGGCCCTGGCCAATCAGAGCCAGCTCCAGGTGCTCAGAGGCAGGACAGGAAGTTCTGGCCACTTCCTCTTCACCCTTTATAAGCAGATCCCAACAAGGAGACGGATGTTGGCTTACTAACTCACTCCTCCATTTAAGCCTCCTGTTGCCGTTCTCTCCTTGCTTCTGCAGTCACTCCCGTGCCTGCTCGCTCTCACAGCCACTTGCTTTTGCATTTTGCCTGCCCCTACTTTGTTGCTCCTTGTGCTACCTGCTCACCTGGATTTGACCTGGGCTCCTACTTGACTCTGCCTGATCTTGCTGCTGAGGCCTGTGCTAACTGCTCACCTGGATTTGACCCGTGCTCCTACTTAACTACACCTCTGCCTGATTCTGCTGCTGTCGTTTGTGCTCCTGCTTACCTGGTCTAGACCCTCGCCTCGTTGACTCCGCCACCACTGGACCCTTGCAGCGATTGGATTTGATATCCTTAGTGAACTGTTCCTCAAATTCCCTATTGGTCTGCCTTTTAATGTTTTCACACTTTCTCTGCCAAAGTTTATACTCATTCCTATTTACCTCATTTGTAATACTTTTCCATTTTATAAAGAACAATTTTTTGGCTCTGATAGCCGCCTTAATGTTACCATTCAGCCATGCAGGCATTTATTCAGTTCTCTTCCTGCCTTTTTTGATTTAAGAACATAAGTAGTGCCAGACTGAGTCAGACCAATGGTCCATCAAGCCCAGCATCCTGTCCTCTGACAGTGGCCAATCTCAAGAACCAACAGTCACAATGGGCAATCCATTCCCCATTGTTCACTCCCAGCTCCTGACAGTATGAAGTTCTTTAATAGCCATTAATGGACCTACTCTCCAGAACTTATCCAGGCCTTTTTTAAACCCAGCTATACTACTGGCCCTGACAACGTCCTCTGGTAACAAATTCCATAAGTTAATGCATTGAATAAAAAAGTACTTCCTTTTATTTGTTTTAAATCTGCCGGCAGCTAGTTTCATTGAGTGTCCCCTAGTTCTAGTGCTATTTGAGAGGGTAAATAACTGTTCCCTATCTACCCGTTCCACATTACCCAAGATTTTATAAACCTCTAATCGTGTCCCCTCTCAGTCTTCTCTAAGCTGAAGAGACCCAGCTTGTCGAGCCTCTCTTTGTACGGAAGCCGTTCCATACCCTTTATCATTTTCGTTGCCCTTCTTTGTACCTTTTCTAGTTCAGCGATGTCTTTTTTGAGATGGGGCGACCAGAACAGCACACACTATTCGAGGTGCGGTTGCACCATTGATTTGTATAGAGGCATTATGACATCCTCAGTTTTATTCTCTATCCCTTTGCGAATAATTCCTAACATTCTGTTCGCATCCTTTAACCAGTTACCGATCCATAGTAAGACACTATCTCCTATCCTATGACTTTTTAATTTTCTCAAGTTTTTATGTGGGGCCTTATCAAATGCTTTCTGGAAATCCAGGTACACTGTATCTACCGGGTCTCCCTTGTCCACATGCTTATTTACACCTTCAAAGAATTCCAACAGACTAGTGAGGCATGACTTACCTTTGCTAAATCCATGTTGACTTTTCCCCATTAAGCCATGGTTATCCATTAAACATTTATGGTATACATTTAATCTGGGCATCTCATTTTAACAGTTACTCTGAAGGGGAGGCCTGTGTGTCACAAAGAGATACTGAACTAAAGGTCTAACCAATATGTAAAAGTAAAGAGTAAACATGTATGTAATGTTAAACTGAGAACTGGAAACTCACTTCATGTAATCATGTAATGTAAAACTGAGAGCTGGAAACTCAATTCAGGCAATGGAGAGAGACAAAGCTATGCCAGTGTGTATTCGAGATATCTGACACCTCTACAAGAGCCAGACATACACCTTTGAGTTGCAAATGAAGTTTGCTTGTGGACATGACTAGAGGCACGGACACTTACCGAGCGGGAAAGTCAAACAAAGGGCTCTGAAAGCTATTTAAACTGAGAGACAAGACAAAGGGAAGTTCCTGCTATCTCTGGAAGCCGAGAGTTTCATCTACATCTTGCAGCCAGGGAAGACTGTGCCAAGCGAACTATGAAGTAAAGACTTCCTTGGAATCTCTCTAAGACTGGAACACAGGTAGCCTTCCACCGCTGGCTGAGAACGAACTCAAGTGCATGGACTATTCTGTAGGGTAAGATTTATCTAGGGACTCACCCAGTACAGATTAGGAATGCGTTATTTTATCTTTGGTTTTATTAGCCACTCTGTGTTCAAATGTAATCAATAAACTTTCTTATTTACTAAGAAGTGTCTTTTGTCTAGCATTGGGGACACAATCTGAGGATCATGTGCTTTCAAGCACTGGCGAACCCAGAGAGACAGTGTGTAAACGGGAAGTTTCTGGGAGTTTGGGAGACAACAGTATTGTCCCCTTTGCAGGACTGAATCAGCCAGAGAGAGAACTGATTCAGGTGGGCTGCAAGTGACGGAAATTGAGTCACCCAACCCAGAAAAGTGGGGGGTGGGTGGGTAGTAGACCCCAAACCCGTGACAGTGATGCCCAACGAGAAGGGTTATGCTCAGAATTGTGTACCAATGTGTAGAAGAGCATAGGAGGATAGCCAAGAGTGGTATCCTCTGAGGGGAGTAAATCCCGTATCTGGAGAGAGTGAGTTGCCAGCGCTTTCTGGAACTCAACTCTAAGAGTAGGCCTGGGCCAAAGAAACCAGTTTAAATCAGTGGCAAGACTTCCCTGAGTGTGATGGGCTTTGGGTCAGGCCCACGGCCGATGAGAGTTTTGTGTCTGTGGGCTCAGGTCCAAGGTCAATCCATTTCCTACATCATGCAGGTCTGTGTCTCTTTCAGGCTGGTGTCTGTCTCCCACCCATTTTACATGCCCAGGAAAGCAGACTGATTTCATTTATGTCATGCAGATGACTGTGTGCTCAGTGCTTGATTAAACCTTTGGGTAATGGATACAGAAGTAGCCAAGCAAAGCCCCATTTTTTTATAGTTAACAGCTCCTATCCTCAAAGTCATGTGCTGACATAAGCCCCATTGAAGTGAACGGCCTTGCTCCCCGGCACAGCACTTAAAGGATCGGAGCCAATATTCCAAAATAAAAATGAGACGGCATTCCAAGCCTGTGAACTCAGGAAGATGCCTGTGACCGAGGCAAGAGTGCTACGTGCGAACTTGCTATTTACTTGTTAACATCAGCCACACCACACCCTGCTGGCCAGGCTTTGGCTGAGCGAGTGGTCCAGTACACACACAACAGCTCAAAGATGCTGCCTGTCTAGACAGCTTGCTAGAGCGTGGGGTGCCAGAGTGAGAGTGGGAATACCACCATGGAGAAGCAGGGAAATGGATTTTTATTGGAGCTGGTTGAATAATAGTAATTATTATAATTATTAATAAAACAAGATTTGATTTTAAACCCAAGTTTCAAAATGGAAATTTCAAAGTAAAAAAAATGAGGTTTTTTTTAAATGTTTTTGCAAAAAGTTTCATTTCTGCCAATATTTCAAAACTTCATGTCCACCTGAAAATATCAGCACAGTCACAATTAAATGTTTACATTGGCCAAATTTCCACTTAATTTGAAAATGTCTACAAAATTCTACAAGATTTGAAACTGTATTTCTCATTGGGATTGAACTCTAGTGAAAGATTTCAAAGCAGTTTTGCTTTTTTATGTATGGATCAGCTGCTGCTGGGCTGCGATCCTAAATGCATTTAGGCTCCTCTGGTGCAAGTACATTTCCTGTCTGCAAAACAGAGACGATTATGCCTTCCTCTCTTTGCATAAACCAAGGACTACAATTCTCTGCCTTCTTCATTATTTTCTTACCAGGTTGTGTGACAGCTTGGGTGGAACATGACTGGCATTTCCACAGAGGAGAGTTACTGCTCAGCTCCATAGTTGTCCTACAGAATCTATAGATTTTGGGTGCTTCAGTCTTTGGCTCTCCAGAATCAGACAACTTGGGCCTGGCTGCACATACCTTCCGCTGGCTCCACTTGCTGTTTCTGCAGCATTGCCAGACGTAAACTTTCAAAACCAGCAAGTCATGCTACCCTAAATCCCAAGATTAGTTTAAAAGTCATGAGATTTAAAAAAAAAAAAAAGCAAGAAATATAAAGGTTGGGTTCTTTACATTTGCCTTGTGGTTTTTGAACCATCAGCCTTTGTGCTTTCAAGCTTTGTTCTACAGTGGTAACGCCTAGAACTGTGGTTCTCAACCTTTTCCCAATCCCCTACTCCCTTTACAAAAATAAACATTGGAGATTCTCACCTTATTTCACAACTCCTAGCTCTTAAAAAAAAATATATTTTGCAAGAATTTCAATAACATACCCTGCAAAATTTGATAGAGAAAAATAGGTACACTCAGGGCACAAATTTACAGGCACCTGGGAGCCATTGGCCCCTCAAAAAACTGAGTCTGGCAGTCTGACTGCTTCAGGGGTGTAGTCGGGCAAGAATGGTTTCATATCAGGATATAAAGTCCGGCGGAGCTGTTTCGGGTATTGCGGGGGCTGGTTAGTCCGGCCTCCCTCCGCCTGGATGGGGACTTGTCCCGGGCCCGCTGTGAGGAGTTTGTCAACTACTTCGCAGACAAGATTGCTCGGATTCAGACCGACTTTTACGCTGGATCGATTGCAGTAGGGGAGGAGCACGGGGGGGCGGAGGGCCCGTCTGGTCCAGCTTCGTGGGGAGAGTTTCAGGAAGTGACGCCGGCTGATGCGATGGATGTCCTGGGGTCTGTGAGGGCCACGTGTTGTCAACTGGATCCGTGCCCGTCCTGGTTAATAAAAGCTTCCGGGGAGACGTTGGGGACGGTGCTGGCGAGGGTAGTGAATGCGTCCTTTCGGCAGGGGAGGTTGCCGCCTTGCCTTAAAGAGGCTGTGGTGCGCCCCCTGCTGAAGAAACCATCGTTGGACGTAGACGCGCTCGCCAGCTACCGACCTGTCTCTAACCTTCCCTTTTTAGGGAAGGTTATTGAGCGGGCAGTGGCGCTCCAGCTCCAGGTTCATCTGGATAACATCGGGCTCCTTGACCCTTTTCAATCTGGGTTCCGCCCCGGCTATGGCACCGAGACGGCGTTGGTGGCCTTGGTAGACGACCTCCGCCGGGAGATGGATGCAGGATGTTCGACATTTCTCATCCTGCTAGATCTCTCGGCCGCTTTTGACACCGTGGACCATGGGCTGCTGCTGAGACGGCTGCGTGACCTGGGGGGTCTGGGCGGGACCGTTCTTGAATGGTTCCGCTCATTCCTCTCGGGGAGGAGCCAACGGGTGGTGCTGGGGGAGGAAACATCGTGCCCCCGCGCTTTACCGTGTGGCGTTCCGCAGGGATCGATCTTGTCTCCGCTGTTGTTTAATATCTATATGCAGCCCTTGGGGGAGGTCGTGAGAGGGTTCGGGGTGCGTTGTCACCAGTATGCTGATGATACTCAGCTGTACCTCTCCTTTTCTACTGACCCAGACCCTGCTATCTCGTTGCTATCCCAATGTTTGGAGGCCGTGGCGGATTGGATGCGGCTGAGCAGACTGAAGCTCAACCCAGATAAGACGGAGGTGATGGTGGTGGGGAGGGCGAAGGGGGTGGTGGCCCCCCTAGTTGGGGGGGTTCGCCCTCCTGTAGCTCAGCAGGTTCGGAGTCTGGGGGTAGTATTGGACGCAGACCTGCGTCTGGAGCGGCAGGTGGAGGCAGTCGCTAAGGCTGCCTTCCGCCAGCTTTATCTTGTGCGTAGGCTGCGTCCGTATGTCTCTGGCCCGGACCTGGCCTCCCTCATCCATGCCTTTGTCACCTCGAGGCTCGACTACTGCAACGCGCTCTACGTGGGGCTTCCCTTGTTCTTGGCTCGGAGGCTGCAGCTGGTGCAGAATGCGGCGGCTCGTCTTCTTACGGGGACGGGTCGCCGGGAGCACATTACACCGGTGCTCCGAGCTCTGCACTGGCTGCCGATAGTGTGCCGGGCCAAGTTCAAGGTCCTGGTGATGATCTATAAAGCCCTACACGGTCTCGGCCCCTCATACCTTAGGGACCGCCTCGCCCTTCGCGCCCCAGAGCGGCTCCTGCGGTCCGCCGGGGGTGCCTTCCTGGAGGTCCCCCGTGTTAAGCGGGGGGCCATGATGGAGAGGGCATTCTCGGTGGTGGGGCCGCGGCTGTGGAACTCCCTTCCGGAGGAAGCTCGCCTGGCCCCATGCCTATTAACATTTCGGCGAAACTGTAAGACCTGGCTGTTTGCCCAGGCCTTTGGGAGGGAGGGGTAGGGTGGGAGGTTTTAGTTCCCCCACCTGTCTGTTTTTGGTGGTTTGTTGTTTAGCCCTGTTTATTGTAAAATATTTATGACTGTTTTAAAATTGTTTTTATTGTATTTTAGTATTGTTTTAATTGTTGGAAGCCGCCCCGAGCTGCATGGCAGGAGGGGCGGGATAGAAATGCGTAGAAATAAAATAAAGTCTGGTGACTGAATTTATTTATTTTTTGGCTCCCAGAGATCAATCTGGAACTTCAGCCCTGGGTACACATCTTGTCACTTGTAATTTGCATAAATTTGCATGTGTTCATGAAAACTTGTAATAGCCCACTGACTAACTTTGGGTAAAAACAAACGTGACGTTGGCCCGCTGCGGCCCAGGACTCACCTGCGCGTTTGTTCTCCCACCACCAGATGTTGTCCTGCTTCCGCTCAGGGCAGGTAGACAGCTAGCCCAGACTGCATCCTCCAGAAAATCTCTAAAGCACAGCCCAGCCTAACACCCGCCCAAGCAGACCAATCCGGGCTATCATGTCAGTTAGGCCCCACATAACCTCCTGTGGCAGAGCTGAGCCACAAGCTGGTGTTGGGACTATGAATTGAGCACAAAATGCACAGGAAGTGGGTGTGTTTGGGGCATGACTCCAGGCATAAAAGAGAGCCAGCCCAGGAAGCAGGGGCAGTCTGCTCCTGACTGCTGAGGAGAACACATCTCTGTGAGAGGCTGCCTAGAAGGATCCTGAGCTAGAAGACCATTAAGGAAGCTACTTTGAGGCTGTAAGAACCTGGGCATGAGTTGAGAGTTGATTGTTGCCTGGCTAGGCTTGGGCTGATATTATTGTAAGGAGCTGATGTACTGAGACTGGCCAGAGGCTTTGCTGCCTGGCCTAAGAAGTGACTGGTTACGTGACTAAACTGTGTCTTATGCTAATTCCCTAAAGTGACTGCGTGATTCAGGCCTGATCCTCACATCACTTACCCATGGTGAGGTGGGAACCCTGCTACACCCCCACATGGGACAAGGTCCGCCAGGATCACAGAGCCCGTCCGTAAAGACTAGAGCGATCAATGGAGCAGCCACGCCTTAATGCCCCACCCCACAAGACTGGTATGGCACCCTTAAAGGGCACCGGCAGCAAAGGCAACACCTCATTGGGCATTCCCGGTTTTCACTGAAGCTGCTGCCCAATGCCCAGGCCACCCCATCACCACCACAGCAGGGCCCCAGATGGGAGGATGGAGCAGCAGGAGGAGGGTGCACTCGGGACGGGGTAGTTTGGTAGCCATCCCCAATAGGCACAAGTTATATGCAGCGCATCTCTGTCACCCTACTCACAGGCAACCACCTGCCCCACCACCCCAGGGACAGCACCATCGGGAGGAGGGAGGATTGAGGACTAAAGGAAAGGAATGAGATGGGGGCAAAGGAGAGGAATGAGACCATAAGTGGTCCACAGGCTCCTGCTTTAACTTGCACACCATGTAAGCAGTAAAGACAGGCTGACAGAACAAGGCAAAGTGTGGTTGCATGGAGCCCAAGTTATAAGAGAGCATAATATGTTACATTGTACAACATCCTTACCGCTTACATGGTGTGCAAGTTAAGATGGGAGCCTTAACTTACAATTTCCATGCTTTTTGGACCATGATTAAATTTGTAAGAGCCTTAAGTCCTGTCTTAAACTGAAGTGTTTTGATGCTAGAATTTCCCTTTTGAAAAGGGAAAAACTAAATTCTTAAACTTAATCTCTACATCTAAATTCTTAAACTTAATCTCTGCATCTACACATAATTTCTCTTAAACTCTCTCAAGTAAAATTAAAGCAAATTCATCACATCACTGAAGTTCAACTACATATGTCTCATAAACGAGACATAAACGTCTCATGAAACCTAAAGCAATGTACAAGTTTCTACCGCTGCGGCAGCAATATACATGCAACAATGTAGATGCTAGGCTACCCCCTTTATTTTGCAGAAATCGTTTGCACGTATCCACACCAATGTAAGTGCAGGATACCATAACCCCTTGTATGTACTTTGGGGAAAACATACCCAAAGAGTATGTACAGATTACGTACGTTACATGTACTACTTAACTTTCTACACATATACCTCTGCTCTGTAGCATCACGAACAAAAGAAATATGCTTCATGAACCTCTCCTAGTTTCCCTGAGCCCAACCCTGCCAGCCACTTACCTCCTGGCATATCCCAGTTTTGGGAAAGCCCTACTCTCTCCTTGCTGCCCCTCTACCCCGGAACCCCTGAAGATGACCTGCTGGAAGTGGGTGCCCTGATAAAGCACCCCACCCCACATCCCCTAGTATTATAGGCATAAAACTGTGTGAGAGTACAGGAGCATCTACATATAAGAACCTCTCCACATCTACCCTGTGCATGGATGCCCATTCTCTTCTCTTTCTGAGAGGAACACGTACATAAAATACCAGCGTGTTTGTTGTACGTATAACCCACAGGAGCATCTACGTGTAGTAACCTCTCCACATATATCCTGAGTACGCTGTTAAAGCACCCCACCCCACTTCCCCTGGGATTACAGGCATAGACCTGTGTGAGGGTACTGTTGGAAATACATTCCTTTGGTTGCATCCCCCCTAAGCACCTCATCCTGTCTGTTTGCTAGAAACAGCAGGAGTAGACAGGCAGATCAGGGAACCCTTCCCCCATCCTATCTGTCCTACTCCTGTCAGGACCTGATTGGTCAATCTCCTCCCCCAGGAGATTTCTCATCTCTTTGTGTCTCAGAGAGCTTCCTTCCTCCCTCTTGAACACACCTAGTCTTAGGACTTAGCATAGATGTAGGCCTTTCCTATCCTACATGTATTTCCTAATAAAGCTACTTAAGCTTAAGTATGCTTCCTGCCTGCTTATTGATGATTAGCTACTCACACTCCTCTGTAAACTCTGCATTGGGCAAATGGATGCAATGATCTCACAGTCCTTGCATTTCCAACAGGGTTATGGGCCCAGACACCCAAAAGGCAGCGCAGAGTGAGTAAAATTGAGTGCTAGCATTAATCTTAAAGGCAGAAAAGAAAAGAAAGATTTTAGTCTCTGTGACCATGGATTCTATGCTGAAGGTCTCCATTCCAGAGAGGCTCACTGGAGCAACAAACTATGAAGCTTGGAGTCATAATGCAAGGATGGCACTGGGAGGACAAGGCCTAAGGAAAATGCTGGAGTCCAACAGACCTACAGATGCAGGGGCAGCACAAGAACTCTGGGATGAGAAAAATGACAAAGCTATGGCAATCATCTCAATGTCGGTGAGTCAGCGTTTACATGTGTACATACATGACAAGTTAACTGCAAAAGATATGTGGGAAATTTTACAGAGACTGTATCAAGGGAAGTCAAATATATCAAAGATACAAATGCTTAAAAGACTTTGTAATATGAGAATGGATGAGAGTGAAGATTTTTCAGCTCATGTTAATGGCCTGCTTGAACTAGTCAGGAGACTGGAAAATCAAAAGCTGAATTTACCAGATGAATTGATAGTGGCATTTCTGCTGAACTCTTTACCACCAACAACTTTTCAAACAGTCTGTCAGATAATAGAAATGCAGGATAACCTATCTTTGGATGTTGTTATTCAGAAACTTGAGGAATTTAATATGGCTCAAACTAATGAACAGCCAAACTTTTCCTCACAGCTTGCCTGCAAGGCAGCTGAGAACAAGAAGCCTTTTGCAAATTCAAAAGGATCTGCAAGAGTTAAGTGTTGCTTCAATTGCGGGGAAACCATGCATCTCGCATATCAATGCACCAAGCAAGAAGTTCCCAGCTTCTCTGCAAAGAACAAAGGGAGCCATGATAGGGCTTTCAGCCTGGTTGAGGAAAAAGCATCTCAACTTAAAAATGTGGAAGGAATAGAATGTGAGACTGCTTCACATGATTTCTTTGTTGATTCTGGAGCAACTAAAAATCTTATAAAGGACAAAGACAGATTTATTGATCTGGATAGGACTTATAGAACTCCTATAAGATTGGCTAATGGAGAGAAAGTTTATTGTCAAGGAAGAGGCAGGGCTAAACTCATATGTCATCTGGGAAACGGTGAGGAAATGAAAGTTACCATTGAAGAAGCTCTATATGTCCCAGAATTGGATCATAATTTTATAAGTGTCAAGTATGCTGTACAGAAAGGTTTTGCAGTGCATTTTGAAGGGAAATATTGCAGAATTTCAAAGGAAAAGGAGCTTTTTATGCGAGGAATGCTGGATTCAAATGGCCTATTCAAGGTAGATTGCTTGCAACAGGATCAGTATGCAAATGCTGCAAAAGATTGCAGACATAAGAACTGTGAAAGCAAATGGCACAGAAGGATGGGCCATAGAAATGCAGATGTGTTGCATGCACTTCCAGACCTAGTTAAACATTTTAAAATGAACTCATGTGCAACTAAAGATGAGAGATGTGTTTGCTGTGTAAAAGGAAAGGGAACTAGGCCCTCCTTTCATCAGAGCAAGGAGGAAGCCACACAGCACCCCCTACAGCTCATTCATAGTGATATCTGTGGTCCTATGAAGACAAAAACAATTGCAGGAAACCAGTATGCATTGACTTTCATAGATGATTTTTCCAAGTTCACGTTCACTTACTTGATTAAAGAGAAAAGTCAGGTGCTGGAGAAATTTAAGGAATATGTTGCAAGAGCCAGCAATAAGTTTGGAAGATCACCTCAGATCCTAAGGTCAGATAATGGAGGTGAATATGTTTCAAAACAGATGAAAGAATTTTTGAAGCAAAAAGGAATTGAACACCAGACAACCATCCCGCATACACCAGAACAAAATGGAGTAGCAGAAAAAAAAAAATCACTCTCTCATAGAGATGGCGAGATGTATGCTTTTGGATGCGAATCTGCCAAACAAATACTGGGGGGAAGCAGTAATGACTGCCACATACCTGCAGAACAGGCTCCCAACCAAAGGTGCAAAAGCAACACCTTATGAACTATGGCATGGGAACAAGCCCAGTGTGGGGCACATTAGAGTGTTTGGCTCTAAAGCCTATGCTTATATCCCAAAGGCCAAAAGGACCAAACTTAACACCAGATGTGAAGAAGGGATACTTGTTGGCTATGCACAAGGATGCAAGGGATACAGAGTAATGGACACTGACACTGGAAATGTGAAGATAAGCAGTGTGGTCTATTTTGATGAAAATGAAAAGGGAAGCACTGATCAAATGCCAGACCTAATGAGGCCAAGTTCATCAAGACAGAAAAAGACTGCAGAACTGCAGATAAAAGAGGAAGCTGAAGTTTCATTTGATTTGACCATGTTCAATCAACCTGAACCAGAAGGGGGCACTGACACCAACACTGATGCTGACACTGAAACTGAAGCAGAACCAGAACTGGAACCAGAAGATAACACTGATGCTGATACTGAAACTGAAGCTGAAGCAGAACCAGAACCAGAAGTGAGACGTTCTGAAAGACACAACAAAGGAGTGCCAGCAGCGAGATTCTCCTACGCGGCAAAAGTGGAGGAACCACAGGAGCCCTCAACATGGCAAGACATTCAAAAAATGCAAACCAGTGAGGCGCGCAAATGGAGAGATGCTGCCAAGGAAGAAATTGAGTCTCTTAATGAAAATAAAACATGGACACTCACAAAGCTACCTGAAAACAAAAAGGCCATTGGATGCAAATGGGTCTTCAAGACCAAGCATAATGCAGAAGGGGAAATCACGCGCCACAAAGCGAGATTAGTGGCCAAGGGATATTCCCAAAAATACGGCGAAGACTACGACGAAACCTTTGCTCCAGTAGTAAGGCACACCACAATAAGAACACTCCTCAGCATAGCAGCTGCAAGAAAAATGGAAGTGCAGCACTTAGATGTGAAGACTGCATTCCTACATGGTGATATCAAAGAGGATATCTACATGCAGCAGCCGCCGGGATTTAAAGAACCTGGGAAGGAGGAACTTGTGTGCAAACTTCAAAAGAGTATCTATGGTTTAAAGCAAGCAGCGAAAGCCTGGAACGAAAAATTGAATCAATTGCTCCTTAAGGAGGGGTTCATACAGGGAGAAGCTGACCCCTGCCTATACTCAAGGTTCAGAAATAAAAGGAGGACATACATTCTAACTTATGTGGATGATCTGATTGTATGCCATGAAAACAAACGAGATTGTGATGAAATCGTCAGGAATCTGAACAAAGAAATAGAGGTGAAAGACTTGGGAGGTATCACTTACTATCTTGGAATACAAATAGAACGAGAAAAAGATGGAAGTTTCCTTCTCAATCAAAAACAAAAGATAAAGGACATTTTAGAATGCCTAGGCATGACAGAGGCTAATGAAGTGGGGACACCTATGGAAACAAATTTCCTAAGCCAGGAAGGCAACGACGAGCCCCTACCACAGGACAACCAGTACAGAACTGCAATTGGCAAAATGTTGTATGTAGCCACCGTCACAAGGCCAGACATTGCCGCTGCTGTAGGAATACTAAGCAGAAAAGTAAGTGCACCAACCCAAAGGGACTGGATAGCAGTCAAGAGAATAGCACGGTACCTGAAGGGCACAATGCATTTAAACTTAAAACTACCAGCAAGCGAGAACCCCAGATTGATGGGCTATATGGATGCGGACTGGGCCGGAGACAAGACTGACTGCAAATCTGTGAGTGGAAATGTATTTCTGTATGGAGGCGGAGCAATCAGTTGGACTAGCCAGAAGCAGTCATTAATTGCCCTTTCATCCACAGAAGCAGAATTTATTTCAGCCACTCAAGCATGTCAAGAGGTAGTATGGCTACACAGACTACTAAAGGACTTTGGAATAGACGAACCAAAGCCAACTGAGATGTATGAGGACAATCAAAGCTGCATTCAGCTTACGAAAATGGAAAAGATAAAGCCAAGGTCGAAGCACATCAACACCAAGCGTCACTATGTGAGAGAAGCGCAAGAAAAAGGACTTGTTGAACTGATTTATTGTCCTACAGAGGAAATGATAGCGGATGTGCTGACCAAACCGCTACCCAGAGACAATTTCCAGAGGCTACGAGAAGCATTGGGAATTGTCAGCAGTGCACATAAATGATTCGGTGCACGGGACGATGAGAAGGGGTGTTGGAAATACATTCCTTTGGTTGCATCCCCCCTAAGCACCTCATCCTGTTTGTTTGCTAGAAACACCAGGAGTAGACAGACAGATCAGGGAACCCTTCCCCCATCCTATCTGTCCTACTCCTGTCAGGACCTGATTGGTCAATCTCCTCCCCCAGGAGATTTCTCATCTCTTTGTGTCTCAGAGAGCTTCCTTCCTCCTTCTTGAACACACCTAGTCTTAGGACTTAGCATAGATGTAGGCCTTTCCTATCCTACATGTATTTCCTAATAAAGCTACTTAAGCTTAAGTATGCTTCCTGCTTGCTTATTGACGATTAGCTACTCACACTCCTCTGTAAACTCTGCATTGGGCAAATGGATGCAATGATCTCACAGTCCTTGCATTTCCAACAGGTACAAGGGGAGGGGTGGGTGGGTGAGAGTCTGGGGAGCTGTGTGATAGTCTGGGGCGTCAGGCTGAAAAAACAGTTCTACCTCTAAAATTCAAAGTCCTATAACTCATCTTTCTCAGCCAATCCAGCTGAAATGTGAAAAACGTCTACCCCTCATCCAAATGATCCACCCTACAAATTATCCTTCCACAGTGATAGAATAAATCATCTAGATTTTATAATGAGTAGAATGTTAATAATTTTAATGGAGTGATGCAGTCGCCTTAACTATAGAGCAGCTCCCGCACCTCCATAATACAGGGGTGATAAAACTTTTTTAGACCGTGCTGGGAACCGCCTCACTCCCCATGTGCCTATGCTACCCTTGAGATTGTCCATGGGAGCCTTTCTGGAGGTTCCCCGGGCAAGGTGGGTGGCCACCAATGTTAGATCTTTTTCAGTGGCCGCCCCTGTGCTGTGAAATTCACTCGCGGCGGAGGCTCGGTTGGCTCCCACTCTCCTGCTATTTCGGCATTTATGTAAGACCTGGCTGTTCCGCCAGGCTTTTGGCGAGAGGCAGGGTCTTTCCCCCCCTGTATTTGTAATTTTAACTGTTTTCAATTGTTTTATTGTTTTATTTTTATATTGTTGTTCGTCACTCCAGGATATAAATTTTATATAAATTAATAAAAAATAAAAAACTATTATTGAATAGTTCTGATCTTTTCTGGCCAGAAGAACTCAGCAGGTGGCACTGGGGGATTTTACATCATCCCCCCCAGGATCTCACATGTGGAATCCCGCAGGGATCTATTTTGTCCCCTCTCCTGTTCAACATGTACATGCAGCCTTTGGGTGAGATTGTGAGAGGGTTTGAAGCTGGGTAAAATCAATATGCTGATGACACCTAGCTTTACCTCTTATTTTCATCTGAGCTAGGCCCAGCAGTCTCGGTGTTTGGCTGCGGTGGGAGACTGGATGTGTCAGGACCGGGTCTCAAACCCCCGGCCTTGGGGCTTGGCTGGGGCACTCGCTGCTGCCTGTGCCACTGGTAGCCAGCTGGGAAGGACAGCGTTCTCCCCTACCTAGTAGTTTCCCTTGTTCCTCCCACTTTGTACCTTGTTTACACCTGGAACAGGGTGTGGTCCCAACTGCCCCGGCCTGATTGGCCCGGCCTCTACAGTATTTAGGGCTGTGCCAGGTGCGGAGCTTTGAGTCATCCCTCTTGATTCTAGCTCAGCCCACCTTTCTGCATACACCTCTTCCATTTACATCCTGCCTGTGTCCCTATCTATGACTATGTCAGTGTCTTTGTGTTGGTAAGTCCTCATGTGGTATTCCCCCCTCTGTGTTTCTACTGCGTGAACCCCTGCCCCCTCCTCATGTGCCTACACTTATTCCCCTTGTAGTCTGTGTGTGTTGGGGGCCTTTCCTGCCCAGCTTTTCCCCCATGCCTTCTGGTTGCACTTTGGACATGTAGGGCGTCTCCTCTTCGCACCTTGTTTTTGTCCTTGTACTGGTTTGTTTCCCTCAGGCCCTAAATCCTTCCTAGTGTATCCTGTTCCTTGGTTGTATATTGTCTTGTCCAGCCCATTGGGCTGCCCTTTTGTTCTCCCTTTTAGGCTCGCCGCCCTTCCCCCTGGCCTTGAAGTCACAAGGATCAATTCCCTGACTTCCCGGCCCTGTGGTGCCTTGTTATCTTGGTGTCCCTATTCCCTGCTGCTCCCCTGGTTTCCTGGTGTCCCCCCTAGCTCCTTGCCTTGGCCCCCTTCTCCTTGCCTTGGCTCCCTCCTCCCCGCCGCAGGTTCCCTTGTGCCCTGCCTTGGCCCCCTACTCCTTGCCTTGGCTTCCCCCTCCCCCGCCACAGGTTCCCTTGCGTCCTGCCTTGGCCCCCTACTCCTTGCCTTGGCTTCCCCTTCCTTGCCTCAGGTTCACTTGCTCCCTGCTTTGGCCTTCTACTCCTTGCCTTAGCTTCCCCTTCCCTGTCCCAGGTTCCCTTACTCCCCACATTTTGTTCCCTCATTCCCTGCCTCTGGCCTTCCCCCGCTCCCTTCCGTTGGCTTCTTGAGTCCTACCTTGATCTCCCTACTCCTTACCTCTGGTTTTCCCTCCCTGGTTCCCCATCCCTTGACCTCAATGATGAGTCGTATGCTTTCTTAAGGCCAGCCCGCCTGGTTCTGATGCGGAGCACCATGTCTCCCTGGTATCGGAGAGCGGCTGACAGGTCTCCTTGTTAAACCCCCTTGCCCCTACCCTCCTTACCTTCCGTTCCCCAGGCTCCAGCCCCAGAGCCGTGACAGGATGAGGACGAGCTGTCTCAGTGTTTGCCCGGTGTCTGGCTGCGGTGAGAGATTGGATGAGGACGAGCCGTCTGAAGGTGAATCCCGATAAGATGGAGGTGATATTGGTGGGAAGGAGCAAAGGAGTGTAGGTCCCCATAATTGATGGGGTCCATCCCTCCTTGGTCCCTCAGGTTCGGAGTCTGGGAGTGCTCCTCGACCCACATTTCTGCCTGGATGCCCAGGTGGGAGCTGTGGCAAGGAGTGCTTTTTGTAAGTTACATCTGCTTCGTCGTCTTCGGCCTTATATCTCCGGTTCCAATCTTGCCATCGTCATCCATGTGTTCTTCACTTCGAGATTGGACTACTGCAGCACACTCTACATGGGGCTTGCAGAGCCCTTGGTGACGACTGCACTGGCTGCGAGTGCGTAGAGTCTTCTGGGCCCGATTCAAGGAGTTGGTTATTACCTTTAAAGTCCTATACAGTCTGGGCTCCGCGTACTTGCAGGACCACCTCACCTCCTGTGTTCTGGATTGGCCCCTGCGATCAGTCGGGACACCCTCTTGGAAGTCCCCTGGATATCCCAGGTGGTGGTGTTCGAGAGGGCGTTCTTGGTAGCCATGCCTTGGCTGTGGAACTCCCTCCCAGTGGAGGTTCGCTTCTCTCCAGATCTCCCCTCCTTCCGCAGACATTGCGAGTCCTGGCTGTTTCACCAGGGGTTCGGTGAAGGGGACAGGTAGTGGGTGCGGGTTTTTCTTTTGGATCAGGTATTGGGTTTTTCAGGCCTCATTTGTTTTGTAAATCTGTTTTATAATTTTTTATGGTTTTATATTGTATTTTTTTACATTGCCCCAAGCTGCCACTGGGCAGAAGGGGCTGGGTTATAAATTATGAAATAAAATAAATAAATATATATATTATATTTATTTATATTGTATTTATTGGTTTAAATTTATATGTTGTGAGGCGCCCTGAGCTGCGTGTAGCAGGAGTGAGTGGGATATTAAGTGTAAAAATAAATAAATGTGGTTCCTGGGCCCTGATCTACCTTAATGGCCCCCCTGTGTCTTACTTCATTGCACCCGAGTCTCAGCAACTGAATTGCAGCTGCTCCTCACAATCTCAGCAGCCAGGACTGCAGAGCTCCGGGGGTGCTTTCAGATTTGGCAGCGGTACACTTTACTACCTAAAGGTGTCCGCTAGATGTTACCCTGGGCTGTTACCCGATGGGTGGCGGCGTTAGCCCAGGCTGTGAGTCAGAACCATCCCCAACTCACAGCCCCGGATAAGCATCACCACCGACTGAGTAAGGGCTGCCTGACTGCGGGAAAAGCAGGCCATCACAGATGATGGTTCACTGTACGTACCACGATCCAAAGTGGCAGCACTGGTGGCTGTCATAGGCCACCATGGCTGTCTGTCGGTGGAGGGGGTGGGAGGGTGCACGTAGCATGGGCGCGGGTACATGCAGACGCACATCTGTACATCTCCCCAGACTAGCCACTATAACGTTTGCTTAGAGCCAGGCTGAATCCCGGCTGGAGTGATGGCTCCGATCATGACCCAGAGCAGTCCGTGGTGGTGGTGGTGGGACCCGTCACGTCTGAAAACACACCAGCCAGTCATGAAGCAGGAAAGGTTTAGGTGTGTGCACAAGTATGTATGTGAGCACATCAATGTGACTGTCGGCCATGGGAAGATTTTGGCATGCAGCTTTTGGGATGGGGGGCAGATGGTTTTCATTAAGGGTACTGAAAGAACTCAGATTTGAAATTGCTGAACTACTATCAGTGATATGTAATCTGTCACTAAAATCCTCCTCTGTGCCAGAAGTTTGGAGATTAGCAAACGTAACACCAATTTTTAAGAAGGGCTCCAGGTAATGCTGGAAATCACAGACCGGTAAGCTTGACATCAGTACAGGACAAACTGATGGAGACCATTGTTAAAAACAGAATTACTAGGCATACTGACAAGCATGATTTGATGGGTAATAGTAACCAGCATGGCTTTAGCAAAGGGAAGTCATGCCTTACTAATCTATTGGAATTTTAAGATGTCAACGCGCATAGGGATAGGGTGATCCGGTTGATACAATATATTTGGATTTTCAAAAAGCATTTAACATGGTCCGTCACTAGAGATTTTTAAGCAAACTAAGTAGTCACGGGACAAGAGGAAGCGTCCTGTCATGGATTGGTAGCCGGATAAAAGACAGGAAACAAACAGTAGGAATAAATGGTCATTTTTCAAGTTGGAAAGAAACAGATAGTGGGGTGTCTCAAGGGTCAGTGCTGGGACCAGTATTGTTTCATATATTTGTTAATGATCTGGAAAAACGGGTAAGGAGTGAGGTGACTAGATTTACAGATGACAAGAAATTATTCAAGATAGTTAAGACCCAGGCAAACTGTGAGGAACTACAGAGGGATCTTGCATGACTAGGTGAATGAGCATTAAAATGGCAAATTAAATTCAATGTTCAATCAATCAATCAATTCCACTTTATTGCGTAGCCGTAGACTCTTGCATACATCATACATCAATCTCTAAAAGTAAAATAAACTAACTATACAAAATAATTATACAAACCAAAATTCTAAAAACTTTAGCGAGTACAATACAATGCAGTACAGTGCAATACAATAGATCACACTACTGATACACTCTAACACTCTGATACAACTTTCTCTTCTTCGACTCATATCCACCAAATAGCGTGCTACCACTAGCATAGTCTCGGGAGTTTTATAATTTTAACATAGCAGTAAATATTGCACCCCACTTCTTCCAGGAAAATATTGCATAATGGGAGCCAAATATTTATGGCATGGCACTATGTACCAGGGGCATTCTAACAGCATATGTTTCACTGTTTCAACCACATCCATTGAACATAAACAAAAACAATGCTCAAATGGAATTTTCTTAAATTTACCCTCTAACACAGCCGACTCCAAACAAGTGAATCTGGCTTTTGTAAAGAGCCAGATTTTGTCAATTAGATCCAAATTTTGTAAATAACCCATTGGTACTCCTGTATCATTTTTAATATCTCAATAATGCCCTGCCGATTTTGACTTAGCCAATGCAACCACCGCTTCTTGCCTGACAACATCATAAAAGTGTTGACTGACTAGTATTTTGGCAGCTTTTAAACCAAGTGGTTGAAGAACTTCTCTAGAGAAACTGAACGTATTTATCTTACCTTCGACTAAATTGAACCAGTAACAAGGATGCCTATCTAATAATACTAATTGAGATAGAGGGGCTACTTGCATAAAAAATAATTTTAACCAATAACCTATTGCTAAAGACCAAACTCTAGTAGATACCATAGGCTGGCCACACTCAATCCTTAAGGTACTGTTAGAGATACAACTAGGGACCATCAAGATTGTCCTGAGGAATTTTGTTTGTACTTTCTCTAAAATAGCACCATCTTCCAATGCCCATAGAGGGGCTCCATAAACTGGTTTAGAAATACACTTGGCTACAGACACTCTTATAGCCGAAATGGCTAAATGGCCACCTCTAGTTCTAAAGAATTGTAAGATTACTTTTGCCGAAATTCATTGTTGATAAGTGCAAGGTGATGCACATAGGGAAAAATAATCCTCCCTATACATACACAATACTAGGTTCTAATCTGGGTGTAACCACTCAGGAGAAGGATCTTGGAGTCACTGTGGATAGTTCCTTGAAGACATCAGCTCAGTGTTTGGTAGCAGTCAAAAAGACAAATCAAATGCTAGGCATTATTGCAAAAATAATAGAAAATAAAAGGGAAAATATTATAATGCCGCTGTATAAATCTTTGGTACTACCCCACCTTAACTACTGTGTGTAGTTCTGGTCACCCTATTTCAAGGAAGATATAACAGAATTGGAAAAAGTTCAGAGAAAGGCAACAAGAATGACAGAAGGGATAGACTGAATTCTGTATGAGCGGCTCAACAGGTTGGGGCTTGTTAGCTTGGAGAAAAGGCAATTAAGGGGGGATATGATAGACATTTATAAAATCATGAGTGGCGTGGAGAAAGTCACTAGGGAACTGATGTTTGCTCTTTCCCACAATAAGAGAACAAGGGGACACTCTCTGAAGTTAATGGCAGCTGATTAAAATGAACAAAAGGAAGTACTTCTCCGCTCAGTGGACAATACAGCTGTGGAACTCATTGCCAGAGGAGCCGGTGAAAGTCAGCAGCAGAACTAGCTTCAAATGAAAATTGGATACATTCTCAGAGGATAGAGCCATAAATGACTACTAGTTGCAGCTTAAAACCCTGGCTACTGGTAGTGGGAGCGGTCACTAAGAGATGGGTCACACCTCCATGACCTGTACTTGTACTTCTCTTGAACTACCGGAGTTGGCCACTGTCGGAGACAGGATGCTGGGATAGATGGACCACTGGTCCGACCCAGTACGGCAGCAACTATGTTTTTATGTAATGCCCAGAATCTTAGAATGTCAAGAGTTGGAAGGGTCCTCAAGAGTAATCTAGTCCAATACCCTACTTCGGTCCAGGATGACTACAGCTACAACATGCATATAATGGGTATTTTCAGATGTTACGAGATCACAGTCAATCACAATGAACCATGGTCAATCCCACGGCGGGGCCAAAGCGCCCTGAACGTCTGTTTCGCGGGCGCCAGATGTTCACCACAGTCAATCCCCACCAGGGGTCAAAATTAACCACGCTTCCGGAGCTCCGGCCCGGACCATCTCCGAAAGCGTGTTCAAAGTGATTCCCACCGGGAAACAACGAAAAGTAACGTCTGAACGGCAACCACCGGCTGGAATCAAGAAAAAGATTCCCAGCCGGGGACAAAGCACGCAGCAACGCTGCCAGGCAACCAGCAACAACACAGACAGCGGAGGGAGATTTAAAGGGCACACAGCGGCAAGGGGACGGGGCGGGATGGAGCAAGGCGGCAGGGAGAAGAGAGCGGTGGGAGAGAGAGCAAGGGAGGTGGAGGTGGTGGAGGCGCAGGCGGAGGAGGGGTTGGTCGTGCTGCACCTGGAGGCGGTGGAGGGACAGCAGCAGCAGCAGCAGCCGGGACAGGCCGAACCGGCGCCTGCTGCCAGCCTGGGGAACGAGGCACCCCGGAAACGGGTAAGGGGACCAAAGGGGGCACAGGGGCACCAAGGCGGGTGGGTGGGCCGGCGGGAGGTGGGAAGGGGGAGGAACTCAGGGCTGTGGCAACCTGGTAACCATTCCCCCCCCCTTACGACCCGCAGACACGGAAACGGGCCTGGGAGCCCGAGCTCCTGGAGGACAGAGCTGGCAGGCAGGCGGAGGAGCAGGAGAAGGAAGAAGACCGCAACCCGAAGGGCACCTGCGGGAGATGGCTGTACCATCGAGGGGGGCAATGGGGGCACAGGGAAACCCAGGACTTTATCCAGATCTGGGGGATCCTGGAGCACCAGCTGGAGCTGGCGGACAACCAACGCAACGAGCACGTCTTCAAGGAGATCGTGCGGGAAATGGAGGGTGCAGGGCATCACAGGACAGTGGCCCAGTGCTGGTCGAAGGCCAAGGAGCTGAAGAGGGGGTACAAGGCCATCAAAGACAACAACCGGCGGTCCGGGCACGGAGCCCGGAACACCCCCTACTATGATGCCCTGGACCGCATCCTACACATGAAGGGGTCCATAGTTGCCTCATGGGGAGCGCTGTGGTCAATGGTAGGGAACAGGCCGAGGTATCCCCTCCCCTTGTCGACCCCAATGAAGACACTGGCTCCAGGAGCCCCTCCCCCAAGAGGAATGCCCCGGGACTTCAGGGACCAGCAGGCCCCCCTCACGGGCCAGCCCCGGGAGACCCCAGCCGATGTCCATAGCGGGAGGATCCGAGGCCAGCACCCTGGTCACCATCAGTCAGTGGACACAGGGGGACCTTAGCCACACCGAGGGACCGGCCTCGGAGGGCTCAGAGACCGACATAGACAGTAAGCAGGCGGGTGGGACAGGACACGGACTGGGGGGGAGGGGGCACACGGGTCACGGGCCTGCCCTCAGCAACCCCCCTACACCCCGGACCCCAAAGAAGGGTCCCGGGGGTCAGCGGGGGACACGGACAGCTGACCCCCCCCTTCCCCATTCCTGCACAGGGCACGTCCCGGCACATCCCGGCACCTGCGACAGTCTGGTGAGGGGGATGGAGGCGAGCAGCTCCAGGAGCAACCAGAGGCTCCAGGTGAGGCAACACGACAAGGGGGGGGGCAGGGAGCCAGGGCGGGGAAACTGGACCCTGGGTTGGGGGCGGCCGCAGGGGGCAGTCGGGGGAGGGCACCTGCCACCCTCCTGAGGGGTGGGTGGGCCCAGGGCCCCCCATCCACAGCCCAGGAGGGGGGAGGGCAGTTGGGGCGGCTAACTATCCCCTACCATGTACCCCAATAGGACAACCTGCCGGGAACCAGCAAGGCGGACCCGTGCCTCCGGCCCAATGGATGAGGGAGCACCGGGCATGGGTACGGCGCCACAAGGAGGAGCAGGCAGAGGACACAGTCCGCTCCACCACAGAGCAGGGGGAGCGGATGATCGAGGCCATCGATCGCATGGAGGCGGCCACTGAAAGGGCCATGCAGCAGGCAGAGGCCAGGGACCGGAGGCTGCAGGTGGAGGTGCGCCTCGAACTGAGGCGGGAGCACCGGGAGCACAGCAGGCAGGTGGAGATGTTCGGGCGGCTGGAACAGGCCATCGACCGGATGGTCAAGGGGTACTCAGCAAAGATGGACTGGTCACATGACACAGGCTCGCTGCTCCTCGCTGCTCCTAACGCGGGTACTATGAGTGCCTATGTGATGGCAGCCGCCCCGCAAGGCAACCTGCCTGCCCCAGCCCTGATGCCGGGCCTCTCGGCACCCCCACCGCCTCCGCCTCAGCCACCGGTGCGCTCACTGGGGCCACGCTTCCACCTACCGGTCCCTGTAGGCCTCTGGAGGGAGCTGCCGGCCAGGGGGGCCCCTCCAGACCCAGGCCCGCCCGGCCTCCCACCACTGTCCAACCCTCAGGACACTGAGGCCTCCCAGGACACTGTTGGGGACACAGACAGCAGGGGGGAGGGGAGCTCCCAGAGCTCCACAGTGCCAATCAGGTGGCCGCGAGGGAGGCCCCGGAGACGGGGGGGAAGGGGGGGAAGGGGGAGGACGGCCTGAGGGGGGTATCACTGGGAGATGGGGAGTGGGCGAGGTGGCGGGAGCACTTGTAGAAGGGTGAAACAATAAATGCACGGGCACCACAGTCACCTCTGTGTGTCTGTTCGTGGGCCCGGGGTTGGAAGTGCATAGGTGTGTCGGGGCACAGCCAGGATGCTGCTGGGGGCCCCAGAGTGGTGGTGGGGGAATACACGGCCTCAGCCCTTGCCCTCCCAGCTGATCCGCCTGGCCAGGGCGGCACGGATGCACTTTGCATATCGGTACTCCCACGGGTTCTCAGTGTTCACATAGAGAGGCACGGGGCCAGGAGGGCGCCGGGGCACGGGATAGTCGAGGGCAGCCTCCTCGGTCTCGCACACGTTGTGCAGCACACAGCAGGCTCTGATCACAAGGGAGGAGGTCTCCACCGTGTAGTTCAGGCGGCCCGTGAGGCTCCTCCAGCGCTGTTTGAGGGCCCCGAAGGCTCTCTCGACCACGGTCCTACTTGCATGCAGGCAGGTATTGAAGAGCGCCTCTGCAGGGTTCCTGGCAACCAGGTATGCCTTCATCAGCCAGCGGGTAAGTGGGTAGGTTGGGTCCCCCAGGATGCAGGGGGGCATCATCACCCCCTCGAT
>QEPC01012035.1:2326462-2365884 GCA_003113815.1 Sphenodon punctatus | reverse complement strand
GCCCCCGCTTCCCCCTCACCGCCAGTCTGAGAGGCCCGGCTGCTGCAACAGCTTGGGAAGGGGAGGGAACAGCTTCAACAGAGGGAGGTGCAGGTAGGCATCAGCAGGCAGGGGGGCTTGTTGTGTATGCGTGAGAGCATGTGTGTGTGTGTGTGTGCGGGTGTGTATGGGAGCGTGGGTGTGCGTAAATGATCAACTTGAATGTGTGTGTGAGGGGTGAGACGATGTGTGTAGTGTGTGTGATAAATCTGAATGTGTGTGTGTGAGAGAGGTGAGTGCATGTGTGTGTGTGTGATCATTATAGATCTGTGATAGCAGCTCTATATACTTATAATAAACTAAAGTTTGAACAGAAGGGGAAATTACCTATGGAAAAAAACTGCGGTTTAAGAAACTGGTTAAGGTGGCATTCCAAATTATACGCAAACTCTAACGTGACAGTAAATTGTCACGTTAAGGCAAAAAAAAATAATGTATGGCTTAACTGCAATTAAACTGCATATGTATGGTATGATGACTGAACAATATTTATACATGATGAGGAATGTATGCAGTTTAATTGCAGTTAAGTTGTAAAAAAAAATATGAATTTGCCTTAATGTGACAATTTACTGTCACATTAGAGTTTGAGTATACTTTGGAATGCCTCCTTAACCAGTTTCTTAAACTGCAGGTTTTTTGCATAGGTGGTAAGATATATGTTGGCCAAACGTGAGTGAGTGAGTTTGGTACAGAGAGAGTTCCTTGGCCTGGGCTAGAGAGAGGGAAGGGATGAATAGATTGCCTCTGATTCCTTGTGCCCATGGAATCTATGAAAGAATCAGTCCTTTGTGGCTGCAGTTAAAAGCTTCAATATGTGATCTCCAAGTGCCTGAAAACCAAAGAGCCCAAAATGCTTTGTTTGGATGGTTTCTTAAATATCATCATTGCCTGGTGAATGTTCAGCTCCTCAACTAATTTCTCAGCAGTGCCTGAGGTTGCAACGCTGGCTCCTTCTGGTCCAAGGTGGGGAAGCTGCTCAAGGGTAGCCAGTGCATGATCACAAGCTCCTTTCTCTCTTGCCATTTACCTCATGTCCTCCAGAAAGCCAAACAGCTAGGACAAGAACATAAGTAGTGCCATACAGAGGGCCTCCACCTTGTGATTGATTTGGCAGGAGACAGACTGGGAGTGCTGTAGTATACCGTGCACCCACCAGTACAGCAGCATGCCTACACACTCTAGCAGAGCTCGTGTCAGAGGTGGTGTTGCGGTCCACAAGGACGATAGTCCTGGGGGACCTCAACATCCACACCGACGCCAATTTTGGAAGGGCAGAGCATGAGTTCATGGCCGCCATGGCAACCATGGCTCTGTCTCAGATGGCCATCAGCCCCAATGCATGGTGGGGGACATACCCTCGACCTGATCTTTTGCACTGGCCTTAAGGCAGAGGATCCGTTGGTGGGGACGGTGTCAACAGTGCCCTTGTTGTAGATGGATCTTTACCTCCTGTGGACATATCTCCCAGTGCATGTCAGCCCCTGGTTGGGTGCGGAACCTAGGTCATTTGCTCCCTCAGCGTCAGCACTACAGGCTACCTTGGTATACTGAGGATCTGCAGTTGCTGGAATGCGAAGGGTGGCGGTTGGAGCAATGGTGGCACTGCTATCGTGCTGAAGCTGACAGATTACAGCATAGAGTGAGTTTACAAGCCTATGCTGTGGCTGTGTGGGCGGCAAAGAAGGGGTTCTTTGCCGCTCTCATCACATCTGAGAAGTCCCATCTGGCAGAGCTTTTCCAGGTGGTGAGGGGGCTGATCAGTCCAGCCTCCCTTCCCCTGGAACTGGAATTGTCTGGTGCCCACTGTGACATGTTTGTGGACTATTTTGTGGATAAAATCGCTCAGATTCACCACGATTTTGACACCGCATTGATTTCAATGGGTGAACCAGAGGTTATGGAATTGTCTGGTACCTGCTGTGACATGTTTGTGGACTATTTTGTGGATAAAATCGCTCGGATTCACCACGATTTTGACACCACATTGATTTCAATGGGTGAACCAGAGGTTATGGAAGCCCCACCTTGTCCAATTTTGTGGGATCAGTTTCAGTGGGTATCTCCCGCTGATGTGGAGGCTTGTCCTTGGGGCTGTTAGGGCCACCTTTTGTAAACTAGACCCATGCCCATCCTGGCTAGTTACGGCCAGCCGGGAGATGTTTGGGTCAGTGCTGGTAGAGGTGATCAACGCCTCCCTTCAGGAGGGCAAGGTGCCAAGCTGTCTCAAAGAGGCGGTGGTGCGCCCCCTGCTTAAGAAACCATCTCTTGACATTGCAGCTACCAGCCAGTCTCTAACCTTCCCTTTTTAGGGAAGGTTATTGAGTAGGTAGTGGCTTGACAGCTACAGGGGCATCTAGACTGTGTCGGTTTCCTTGATCCCTCGCAGTTCGGCTTTTGTCCAGGTTATGGCACTGAGACTGCGCTGGTGGCATTGGTCGATGACCACTGCAGATTGGATCAGGGTCGTTTGACCCTGCTGATTCTATTAGATCTGTCAGCTGCTTTTGATACTGTTGACCGTGAGATGTTGGTGACACGCCTGTGGGACAGAGCTGGAGTGGGCAGAATTGTCCTTGAATGGTTCCGCTCCTTCCTGGCTGAGAGAACTCAGCAAATGATGCTCGGTGATCATTTTTCATCTTTCTGAGACCTCTCGTGTGGAGTCCTGCAGGATTCCATTCTGTCCCCTCTCCTGTTCAATGTGTACATGCAGCCACTCCTTGGCAAGGTCGTGAGACATCGTCTGGTGGCTTGGGGGACTGGATGAGGGTGAGCCGACTGAAATTGAAGCCTGACAAGACTGAGGTGATGTTAGTGGGTAAGGCAGTGGGTGCGGTATCCCCCATCATTGATAGGGTTTGCCCTCCACTGGTTTCCCAGATTAGTAGCCTGGGGGTGCTCCCTGATTTGCAGCTCTGCCTAGATGCTCAGGTTGGGGCTGTGGCAAGGAGCACTTTCTGCCCATTACATCTGGTGCGGTGGCTTTGGCCACATGTCTCAGGTTTGGACCTGGCCACTCTCATCCATGCTTTCATCACCTCAAGACTGGACTATTGTAATGTGCTCTACGTGGGGCTACCCATGGTAACAGTTCTGAGGCTTAAGCTGGTGCAGAATGCAATGGCCTGTCTTCTTATGGGGACAGGTCGCTGTGAGCACATTACACCAGTGCTCCGTTCTCTGCACTGGCTGCCTATAGACGTCCGGGCCGATTCAAGGTGTTGGTGCTTACCTATAAAGCCCTAAGCAGTCTGGGCCCCACATACCTGCAGGACCACCTCACTCCTCGGGCCCTGGATCGGCCCCTGCGGTCTGCTGGGAGTGCCCTGCTTGAGGTCCCCCGTGTGTACCAGGGGGCCACAATGGAGAGGGTGTTCATTGTGGAATGCCCTCCCGGCTTAGGCCCGGATGGCCCCAACCTCGCCTCTTTCAGGAGGCAGTGTAAGACCAGGATGTTCCACCAGGCTTTTGGCAGGGGAGATGGGTGAAAGGTGGTGAGACTGGGTTAGGGTGTGTGGTGGGGGTGGGGGTTGGATGACTCCTCGGGGTTGATGGTGTTAGGTTTGTTTTATATTATTGTTGTCCAAATTGTTTGTATTTTTGATGGTTTTTATGCTTATTATGTTTGTATTTTCTTGTGTTGTTAGCCACCCCACGCTGCATGGCAGGAGGGATGGGGTATTAAGTTTTGTATTAAATTAAATTTAAAAATTAAATACTGGGTCAGACCAATGGTCGATTGAACCCACCATTTTGTCTCCAACTGTGGCCAATCTCGGTTGCTTAGGAGAAGTACGGAACAGGTCCCAATCGGCAATCCATTTCCTGTTGTTCACTCCCAGCGACCAAGAGTAAGAGGTTACCCCTAAACCTACTTGGCAAATAGTCATTAATGAACCTACTCTCCAAGAACTTAGCCAATCCTTTTTAAAACCCAGCTACACTACTGGCCTTGACCACATCCACTGGCAACATCCACAAGTTAATTGTGCGCTGAGTGAAAAAAATACTTTATTTTCTTAAATTTGCTACCAGTTGGTTTCATGGAGTGTCCCCTAGTTAGAGTACTATTTGTAAGGTTGAATAACTGTTCCCTATTTACTCATTCCACACCACTCATGATTTTTTAAACATCTATCCTATCCCCTCTCAGTCATCTCTTTTCCAAGCTGACGAACCCTAACCTATCAAGCCTCTCTTTGTATGGGAGCTGTACCATGTCTGGGTACTCTTTGCAAAGCTCCAAACCCTTGGCGGCCCAGTCTTTGGTGGCCTCAGGGGCTTCAGTTCAGTTCTCCTTTTGGCCACAACCTGGTTCCTAGGCTGGGGAATCTCAGCCCCTACTGGGCTCTTGACTCCCCACGGGGTCAACAGGGGTGCCTGCATTCTCCGCCACCTGTAACAGCGTATCCACCCCAGTCCCTGGACTCTCCTAAGCCTCTGAGCCCAGATCCCCCCATACCTCGTGGCCCCTTGTTTAGTTCTGCTTGGTCACCACTGCTTCGGGGCTCAGTGGAGCATGCATGGCCACACTCCTCCGCCCATTTAAGAACGACCTAAGTTGTGAAGTTTACAGAGTAAGTCGGTTGTTTTGGCAAGTGGTTTGAGAATGTTTTCTATGAATCCTGATCAGGGCATGAAATTTCAGATCCAACTCTAGAAGCCCACCCCAAAAATTCAGTCACCAGACTGTATCCTGATATTAATGTGAAGTAACAGACAAATACTGAATTTCAGTATCGTTCCAAACTATACTATGACTAAACAAGTACAGAGACGAATTAAAAATGGCAGGGTTTAATAGCTCTGAGAAATAAAGAGCCAGGCCATGTGGTATCACATGGTTTACATAGCCCACACTAGAACAGCAGTTAAATGGGAACTCTGGGAGATATAGGGTGATTTCAGACGTGACGGGTGGCAGCATTGACCCTGGGCCATGGGGTGGTTCGGACCACGGGCAGAGGTGAAGGGGCGCGCCAACAGACATTCACCCCTTTGCCCCTGGCCATGGGGACTGCCGAACCATGGCCCAGAATCAATGCTGCCGCCTGTCACGTCTGTTGGGCAACCCCCCTTCCCGGAGGGGGCGGGGCTGTGCGATGCAGCGTGCGGCCGCACGACCCCGCCCCCTGTGCTCCCCGGCCGGCCGCCCTCCGAGACAGGCAGTCGCAGTGGCCTATTTGGCCGCTGCCGCCACCAGAGCGCGGTGAAGGTAAGGTTCCTTCACCACGTTCCGGATTCCCCCTAACCACGCTTCGTTCGCCGCTGTAGTGCGGGAGAACAAAGCGTGGTTAGGTTCACTGCGGGGGGTGGTTGACTAAGGTGAACATCTGGATGCGAGCAAACAGATGTTCACCTCCGTTCACCCCCCGCGGTTGACTGAGGTGATTTCAGACAGCGTAACGTCTGAAATCACCCATAGTGTAGGTTTCCCTGCCCTCTTTCTCTACCCCTCCTCCTCCTTCTTTACTGCATTGGGTGCTGCGAGGAAGCACACACAAGCAGTGCAGCCCAGGTAAAGTGACAGGAACACGGCAGGCAGTCATGGTGGCACAGTAGGACAGGACATGGACACAGCTGATGCAGTGGCTTTGTATCTGGGTGCCCCAGGCTTGTGGCCCCAGGTGCAGCTGCACCTGCTTAAAAGTGTTGTAGCCTATTACTGATCTGCCTAATCTGTTATTTAAGCACAGGACCATAGCAACTAACTATCCTTTCAGATACGGTCAGCCATCCACGAAGAAACATTGCAGTGCTGAATATATAACTATTTCTCATCAAAGTGGCTTAGAAAGGGTGAACTTTCCCTTCAAGGAAGAGTCAATATATTATACCTATGCCCTGTCCTGTACAGTGGCTGCAGCGGCTCCCTAAGTCTTCTAGCAGGACTCACTTCCTAGGACCCTCACTGCTGCTGGGGAGTGGGGCCAACAGAGAGACTCTGCTCTTTTCCATTCCCACCCCACTACACCCCTGAACCAGTCGCCAGTTTCAGTTTTCTGGGCACCACCTAGGTGCCTGCAAATTTTGTGCCCTGCAGATATGCTTGCAGTAAGGCCACTTTTAAATGAGGTGCTTAGAAGTGCCTCCTGAACCCCGCATTCAGGGGAAAGTCACACTGGGAGTGTTTACATGCTCCCTGCGCCACCGGAAGTGACGTGCTGCCCATTCTCAGAAGCAGCGGCAGCTGGAAACGTGGGTCTTTGAAAAGGCGCGTTCTGAAAGCCTCACTTCGCAGGCTTTCAGAACGTGCCTCTTCAAAGACCCACATCTCCAGCCGCCACTGGCGACAATGGGCAGCACATCACTTCCGGAAGCGCAGGGAGCATGTAAACACTCCCCGCGCGGCTTTCCTCTGAGGCGCTTCTAAGCGCCTCATTTATAAGTGGCCTCAGTTTGCCAAGACCAAAGATGGTAGGTCTGCCTGGGCTCCCCTGTTTGTGTATTTTGGGAAGCATGTAGAAAGTTCCTGGGATGGGATTGTTGGGGATGAGATTGGATATTTTCTCCTGGGTTTCTCTTGGAAGAGCTTCGACGATGTCTTTGAGTTCCAGTATGAATTGCGGTGGGGGGTGCTCTTTGAGTTCTTTGTAATAGTTGTGATCAGGAAGTTGTCTCTAGGCTGCTGTAAGGTAGTTTTCTTGATTTAGTATTACAATGGCACCCCCTTTATCTGCTGGTTTGATGATTACTTGTTTTGTTGGCTCAGATTTAGGGATTGAATAGTCTTTCTTTCTGTGATTGGTAGGTTATGTTTGGTGGTTGTTTTGGTTCAGGGTTTCACAGTCAATCCTTTTCCTGAAGCAGTCAATGTAGCAGCCCTGTTTTTATACCTCTGCTTTTTTATGTCTGGCACTTTCCCCCCTATCAATATACCCCCCACCACTCCATTAGTCACCTTGTCTTATGTAACCCCAACCTTCCCTGCCTCTTTATAGACTGCCTTGTATTTGCTCAGTGTATATATATATATTTCTACTGGCTACGCTACATGCCTGAGGAAGGGCCCCATGTGACCCAAAAGCTTGCTTATTTCCACCAACAGCAGTTGGTCCAATAAAAGAGATCATCTGAACCACTTTGCTTCCCTCTCTGTCACTTGAGACCAACATGGTAACCACATAATCTCTCTGAATCTCAGACAGCAATGAAGACATGCAGAGTCTATGAAATACCATCTGAAATTGTGGCCCCCTCTACAGATGGTGTGACACCCCACCCCACCCCCCAACACACACACCTGGGGTCCTGAGCTGCAAATTAGGAACATCAGATTTAGGTGACCACCCAGGGGCCCTTCCAGTCCTGGGACTCCATGCTCTCTCTATCTGTCTGTGTATCTGTCCTTCTGCAAGGTTTTAATAAGCCCTGAAGTGAACTGTTGGGGGCTGTTGGGGAATTTCAAGAGACATCCCAATGGGCCTTGCAGAAGCTCCGGATTGTCCCACATCATTCCAACAGGGAAGGACCAAGAAGAGGAGGCCTCTGAAGAACCTCAAGCAACAACATGCTATCAGAAATCAGAACTCAATTAGTCTAGCCAGGGGAACTTTTGCAAGAAGGGAAACCCTCTCTCTGTCATTATCTGTCCCAGCTGATGGCCGACACACTTACAGGAGAGTGGCCAGAGCAGCCAGTCAGGATGGCCGGGGTTTCCAGGCCGAGCATCATTCACAGGCTTATCAAAGGCAACTTTCTCGGAGTGCCATACTTTGGCAGACAGCTGTATGTTCCCTTGAATTTAAAGAGAGAGGCATAAACAGCAGTGAAGAAAGAGGGTAATAAGAAAAATATTAAACTGCACTGTGCAAATCCCAGGGGAGTTTCTATTGCCATAACTGACCTCCCCTATAGCACCATTTATTTCATCCACTGGCAGCTTTATAGGTACTTGTAGGCCTGCAGAAGAACACCAATTTGCCACTGCAGTTTGTTTTGATAACTGAAACTTTCAATAAATCTGTATTAAAATCAAAGGGAAAATTAAATAGACCCAAGTCTGTGGCACTAGAGATAAGGTAGCACATTACTATGCTGGCCTCTCTTGCCAGGGACATCTGTCTCTCAGTTCAGACACAGGTCACACACGCGATGAATTCCTGTGGTCTCAGCTACTTCCCCTGGATGGCAGCCAGCAGCACCAATGAATGGCGGGGAGCAGGGGAGATCTGGCCGCTTGGTTGACAGTCTAAGCAATGGTTTTGCACTGGGAGAAGAGCCAGTGAGTCATGAAGGTAGGAAAGCCAGCAGAAGCCAGCAGAAGAAGCCAGCAGAAGACATAGACACCAGTCCTGAAGACTTGGTTTTGCTCAGCTCAATTTAAGGCAAGGTTTTCTAGCCTCCTCATGCAGGGCCATATTACATCAGTGGCATTACAGGATGCAGCCTGGGCCCTGTCAAAAATGGCCCAATCCCAGCCCTTCCCCATCAAGGACTGTAGCTAGTGCTGCTGGGGCAGGGAGTGTCCAGCAGCAGCTGCTATAGCTTATTGATCAGCTATTCAGAGAGGAAATACTCTAGGCAGCAAACAGCAACATCACCCGGTCTCCATCTGCAGTCAGGGAAAGACCAGGGTGGAGACTGCGGTGCACAGAACTAAATGGCAACTTAATCCGACCTGTTTCTGCACAAGATGGAAAAGGTCCCCTGCTGGGGCACTCCACTCCAGTGTACATCTGCATTCTATGTGCATGTGGGGGCCCCAGGCACATGGGCCCCGGTGGCTATGCCCCTGACACCCCCTTTGAGCTCTGCACATCCTGCAAAACCGAGGTTAGTGCATGAGGAGAATGAAGGAAGCTTGGTACTTGGGTTCCTTCTCAGATTGAGTAGACACCAAGAGAGGACTGACAATGGAATCATAATAAGCCTGGCCACATCACACATGGAAAGCATTTGATTTTTTAAGTTAAAAGCCTTGCTGACAGGGAGTCCCGCTACCTTCTAGCAGGTGTGTTGGGGCTGCGGGGAAATGTGCTTTATCAGAGGTTTGTTCTTCCAGGGAAAACACTTCACTTAAAATGTTTTTTCCATTCATGCATTGAGTTCAAGACACTTGTGGAGCAGCTCAATCCTGGGCAGCCTGACCGGTGTCTCAGGGCCAGACCCTTACACACAGCAATCCTATTAGTACAAATACTGGCAAAGAGATCTTGGTTGTGTGGGGTTTTTTTACACTTTAAAAATGTCCCGGTGATGCCCTTGCTTTGAAATATGGCTCTCTAGTGACGACATCGCTGTAAAATGCATTCAAACTTCTTTTTTACTAGTTTGCAGTGGGATTTTAGCTCCAGCCATTAAAAATATAAAGAATAAACTACACCCAACTGTACAATATTTTTTTAACCAGGGTTTATGGTGACAATATAAACCATAAGGGCCAGGCTTGAATTTTGTGGATAGCATCAGAATATCAAGCTAAAACGACGTTACAAAATGAGGGAGCTTTCACTTACGCAGACTATTGATTGAGAAAGCATCAATTTACTAATGAGTCAAACATCTCTGGTATCTACTCTCTGGGCGCTTGCTGGGATAGCTATAGCAACGTACACCGTAATCCTGCAATCAGATCTCTACAGGCAGGTGCCTGGGCCCCTGCCCTGCTCCACCTATGGTTCTGTGAGGAGGACAGAGAGTCTCCCAAAGATGATCCAGTTTGAGGATGGACAGAATGATCTTCTGGTGGATAGCAGCACTTCTCTTGGGGGTGGGGTCGCCGGAAGCACATTACACTGGTGCTTTAGAGTCTGCACGGGAGGTCAATAGCCTTTCAGGCACAATTCAAGGTGCTGGTTTTCACTTCTAAAGCCCTAAACAGCTTGGACCCCCTATATCTGAAAGGCCACCTTCTCACTTAGTTTCTGCTGCAGCCTCTGAAGTCAGCTGGGATGGGAGAACCCTCTTGCATGAGCCATCTGCCCACTGAGTTTGCACAGTAAGGGCCCGCAAAGAGGCGTTTGCAGTGTCTGTCCCACAATTATGGAACTCCCTGCCCCCGGAGACTGAGCCTGCTCACCTTCCAGAGACAATGTAAGACTATTTATGAATGATCTGCAAAAGGGAGTAAAAAGTGAGGTGATCAAATCTGCAGATGACACAAAGTTACTCAAGGTAGTTAAAACCCAAGTGGACTGTCAAGAATTGCAGGATCCTGTGAGACTGGGTGTTTGGGCATCTAAGTGGCTGCTGAAATTTAATGTTGACAAGTGCAAAGTGATGTACATATGGAAAAATAATCCAAATTATATGTATACAATGCTGGGTTCTAAATTAGGAGTAACCACTCAGGAAAAGGGGATTGTCATTGTAGACAATACATTGAAATCCTCAGCTCAGTGTGCGGCAGTGGCCAAAGAAAGCAAACAGGATGTTGGGAATTATTTGGAAAGCGACGGAGAATAAAACTGAAAATATCATAATATAAATCTATGGTGTGACCGCACCTGGAATACTGTGTGGAGTTCTCATCGCCCCATCTAAAAAAAGATACAGTAGAACTAGAAAACGTACAGAGAAGGTGTGGCAGATGCAGGGGCCAGACCCCCAGAAACCCTGAAAACACCGGGGACCACGGAGACCTGGGGGCCAGTGCAGGGATTCACACAGACCCCCCGGGGGTGGGGCCACTCAGGGAGCGACTGCGCGGACATCATGGAGCTGTGACACGCCTGGCGGCGGGCACGCACACCAAGGAAGGGGCCGGAAGCTGAGCCCTGAAGAGCCACCAGCAACGAGGAGGACGGACAGGAGGAGACAGGCCTCGGTGCAGGGAAGTACTCCTGCGTACCGGACTGGGGGTGGGAATTGTAACCAGGGCCGCCCGTGCTGGAACGAGGCAGCCGCTAGAGTGGGAGGGGTAATGAGACACTGGACACAGGGGGCCCGGAGGGGGCAGGTAGGATCAGGCCTCGGCCCGAGGAGGGCCCCTCGTCCGGAGAGCAGGGGGCTGTCCCTGTCCCTCGGAGGGTGCCCCCAGAAAGAAAGCGGGTGTCCCCACCCCACCCGCCCCAGGTCTGGAAGCCACTGGGACACATATTTAGGGGGCGTTCCACAGAAGGGAACAAAAATGATAAGGGGTCTGGAACGGCTCGCGTACAAAGAGAGGCTGGATAGGTTGGGGCTCTTCAGCTTGGAGAAGAGACGACTGTCACGTCGCAGCACCGCGGCCTGTCTCAGCGGTGGGGGGTGCGGGAGCCTCCCCGGAAAGTTCAAGAGGGAAAGAGAGACGCCCTGGCCCCAGCACAGAAGCAGCCCTCCCCGGCCGCAGGGCAGGCCCCGCCCGTGCGTCAACGGGACGCCTGCTAGGAAGCACCACAGGCCCCTCCCATCCCACAGCCAGGACCTTCCCAGACTAGAGCCCCAGCCCCACCCCGACGCAGTGCGTGCCTGGCGGCAGAGCGCGCTCGGCGGGGGGCAGGGCCTTGATCCGTCCACAAGGGCCTACACCTGGGTCACTCATGAGAGGCATAAAAACGCCGGCGGGGCACCTATGCCCCGCTGGTAATCGCTGAGAGAAGCTGGCCCTTGTTCCTGTGCTGACAGCTAAGTGATTGTGTGGCGTGTGTTGGTGGTGACTGTTTCCTTGTTCTTGTACCTTGCCTTGCTACACCCTTCCCCTTTGTGAGAGCTGTGAGATTGAGCCTCCTGCACCCCCTTCCTTGCATCCTTAATTTGGTCCGTGGTTTTGTGTCCCCTCCGTCTGTGTCCCCCCCCCCCAGCCTCAGTTCCTTCCTTCTGGTTGTGTGAGTTCCCATACCCCCCCCTTCCTCTGACCCACTCCCCATTCCCTAGCCCCTACCCCTTCCACACCCCGGCCCCTTCCCCCTCTCCTCTTCCACTTTGGCATTCTGCCCTATGCCTCACTTTGGTGCCCTGGGTTGTACGTTGTGGCGAGCGACTGTTCTCCCAACCTTCGTTCCTCCTGAGTGGCACATTCTCTCCTCCCCTGTGATGATACGAGTTGCCTTCTGATAAGGAGGAAAGCCCACCTAACAACCTGAGGGGATTACTGGCAATCCAGCGTGCCAGTGGAGAGACGGCCCCGAGGTTGGTCCCCTTTCTGGCCTCTCTTCCCCCACCCTCCCCTAACAACGACTGAGAGGGGATAGGAGAGAAGTTTATAAAGTCATGAGTGGTGTAGAATTAATTTAATTTAATTTAATTTATTTATTTATATGCCACCCTTTCTCAAAGGCTCAGGGTGGCTCACAAATAATAAAAACATTAAAACCAATACAACCCCCCACTAAAAAAAACCAGCCCTCCCACAAACCCCCAATACCATCTCCCTATTTCCCATACCCAACCCCCACACCACTACCCCAAAACCACCCCAGTCCCTATTCCCGCCTGCCAAATGCCTTTTCAAACAAGCAGGTTTTACACCACGGCCTCTGGAAGACACCTAGGCCCAGGCTCAACTGAACCTCTGGGGAAAGGGAGTCCCATAGCAACGGGGTAGCCACCGAGAATGCCTCCCTGCGAGCTCTTGTTGTATGAACAAGGCTAATGGACAGTACCCACGGGAGGTGTTCCCAGCTGATTGCAGGGGCCATAATGGGGCATGGAAGGACAGATTGTCTTTCAGATATGTGGGGCCAGACGATTTAGGGCTTGAAAGGTCAAACCCAGCACCATGAATTTATTTATTTATTTCCATTATTTTTATCCCACCTCTCCTGCTTGCGCAGCTCAAGGCAGCTCTTACAAATACAACATTAAAATATAACACTAAAATAACCATAAAAATAACATATCTAAAATTTATAAAACAAACCAAAGGGGATGGCATAAAATACAGAAAAGAAACCCTACCTCCCTGCCCCACACCCCACCCACCCTTCACCCATCTCCCTCACCAAAAGCCTGGCGGAACAGCCAGGTCTTGCACTGACGTCGAAACGAGGCAAGGCCTGGGGCCACCCGGGCCTCTGCCAGGAGGGAATTCCACAGCCTAGGCGCAATGTCCTCTCCATCGTAGCCCCCCGGACCACCTGGGGGACATCAAGAAGGGCACTCCTGAGACTGCAGGGTTCAATCCAGGGCACAGAGAGTGAGGCAATCCCGCAGATAGGTAGGGCCTAGACTGTTTAGGGCTTTATAGGTAAGTACCAACACCTTGAATCGGGCCCAGAAGACTATAGGCAGTCAGTGCAGAGCACGGAGCACTGGTGTGATGTGCTCACAGCAACCCATCCTCGTAAGGAGACGGGACGCCGCATTCTGCGCCAGCTGCAATCTCCAGACCGTCACCAAGGGTAGCCTCACATAGGGCGTGTTGCAATAGTCCAGTCTTGAGGTAATGAAGGCATGGATGATAGTGGCCAGGTTATAGTCTGAGACATACAGCCGAAGCTGCCACACCAGATGTAACTGGCGAACAGCATTCCTTGCCACAGCCCCTACCTGAAGATCTACGAAGAGCTGCATATCAAGGAGTAGCCCCAGACTATGAACCTGGGAAACCAGCGGGGGATGAACCCCATAAATGATGGGGGATGTCACACCTACCGCCTCCCCACCAGCATCACCTCCATCTTAATAGAATTTAGCTTCAGCCGGCTCGCCCTCATCAATCCCCCCCAGCCGCCAAACAGCAGGTAGGCACCGAGACCGCTGGGTCTAGGTCAGATGAAAAGGAGAGGTAGAGCTGGGTGTCATCAGAATACTGATTATACTCCCCCCCCCCAAACTGTCTCATGACCTCGCCCAGTGGCTGCATATACACGTTGAACAGGAGAGGGGACAGAATAGAATCTTGTGGGGCTCTACATGAGAGGTCCTGGGGAGATGAGGAACAATCCCTGAGTACCACCCGCTGAGTTCTCCTGGCCAGGAAAGAGCAGAGCCATTCAAAAACAGTTCTGCCCACACTGGCATAGTCCCGCAAGCGGGCCACCAACATCTCATGGTCAATCGTATCAAAGCAGAATTAACAGGGTCAACCGGCCCTGGTCCAATTTCTGGCAAAGGTCGTCGACCAAAGTCACAAGTGCAGTCTCGGTGCTGTAACCCAGATGAAAGCTGTGGCAAAATGCCCTTGCCCTGACAAAGACCCCTCTTCACTGAAACTGCAAGCTTGGCTCAGCCAAAGCGCAGGCCTCAACAAGCACCTGTTCAGGACTTCCTCATTCCTGGAATTCCTAAGGGGAGGGGGAACTCTACACCTAAGACAGGTGACGTAGGATGATCGAATCATAGAAGAGGGGCTGCTCAACTGCAGCCAGATGACCCTCCTGGACAAATCAGAATGTAGGTCAAGGATGCCTTTAAAAGGACCAGCACAGGCATTTTGACTCTCTCTCTGGACTCACTGAACTGCTGCTAGGCTGGTGACCTCCCCTGCCTGGAGGCGCACATGGACTATATGACTTAACAGTAACTCTGGCCTTGCCAGAAGAAGAACTCGGACCCCATAGGAAAACCATCCCCTGTGGAGAACTGATCAGAACCAGTGAGTACTTGCTAGCTACAGTTTATAGGAAGACGCATTCCAAACAGGCTACTATGTTCACAGGAGTGACTCTGATTGCTTGAAGGGTTATCACCCCTAGTTCTATGCTTTTATTCCTTTTTGTTATATGTACCAGTAAAGTCTAAGTTTTCTTTGTACCCTACTGGGTGTGTGTGTGTGTGTTATTGGCTGACCATTAAATGCCTCCTTTGGGCCAGATGGCCAAGCCTCGCTACTAAGGCAAGCAAAGAGGGGAAAATCTACCATTTGGCTAGGGGCCAACAGCTTTGGAACCAAGGGAAGCCTCCTGTGGGTAGCTCTGGGGCTCTGCCTCCAACACAGAGGAGGAAATCCCAGGAACAGAGTGCCAGGAAAGGGGAGTGCTTTTGGGAAGCTGTGAGGCTTATGTCTTTTGGGGGTTCACATTTCCTGTGTGGTGTGAATGCCAAGGGGGAAACACGCAGGTGGTGGCAGCAGAATATCAAGGGTTTTGGGGGGTTTGCCAGCTGTGGGACCCCTGATCAGAGATTTGGAGAAACACAGTGAAGTGGGTGTCTCAGCTGTATAGTACCCCCTGCTGGCGTTTCGCCACAAAAGCCGGACTGTAAAGGATCGAGAAAACCGGTCCGGTCCAGATGCTCCTGCAGCAGCTGAGCCACAACCCGCTCAATAACCTTCCCTTTTTAGGGAAGGTTATACCCCCCTTTTTAGGGAAGGTTAGAGACTGGCCAATAACTGGCGGGGAGTCAACTTCAAGTGATGGCTTTTTGTGCAGAAGCTGCACCACCGCCTCCTTGAGGCAGTCCAACACCCTGCCCCCCCGAAAGGAGGCATTGACCACGCCTGCCAGCAACAGCCCCAACGTCTCCTGGTTGGCCTTGGCCAGCCAGGACAGGCATGGGTCAAGTTCACAAAATGTGGCTTTAGCAGTCCCCAGAACATCCTCCAAAATGGTGGGTGTCACCCAATGAAACAGATCCCACAGAGCCAGACAAGATGGGGCCTTCATAACCTCTGGTTCTCCTATTGTCATAAATTTTGAGTTGAATTCATGGTGAATCCGAGCGATTTTATCTGTGAAGTGATCAACAAACATGTCACAGTGGGCACTGGAAGATTCTAGTTCCAGGTGGAGGGAGGCCGGACTGACTAACCCCCTCACCACCTGGAAATGCTCCACTGGACGAGACTTTGCAGATGGTATCAGCGTACCAAAAAACTCCCTTTTTTGCTGCCCTGACAGCCACGGCATAGGCCCGTAAGCTGGCTCTATGTTGCAATCTATCAGCTTCAGCACAAGACCGACGCCACTGTCGCTCCAACCAATGCTTTTGCTGCTTCAGCTGCCGCAGGCCTTGTGCCCAGAAAGCTATTAGGAAGCCACTGCAGACTTTGGAGCACAGGTCTAATGTGCTCCTGGTGTCCCACTCCCAAAAGGAGGCAAGCCACTACATTCTGCACCAGCTGCAGCTTCTGAAGAGTCATCAAGGGCAGCACCATGTAGAGTACATTGCAATAATCTAGCCTCGAGGTGATGAAAGCATGGATGACAGTGGCCAGATCAGAATCAGAAAGAAAAGGCCTCCACCTCCTCACCAGATGGTGTTGGTAAAAAGCGTTCCTGGCTACCAGTGCAACCTGACAATCCAGGCGTAGCAAGGGATCCAGAAGCACTCCGAGGCTGTGAACTTAACTGACCAGAAGGGGACGGACTCCATTAATAACAGGAGCCCCAATCTCCTCCAGGTCACAAGGTGGGCCAACCATCGTCACCTCAGCCATGTCTGGATTCAGCCTCAATCAGCTCATCCTCATCAAGTCCCTGACAGCAGCCAGGCAATGGGTGAGAACCAAGACTGCAGGGCCTGGGTTGGATGAAAAAGAGAAGTAGAGCTGGCTGTCATCCGCATACTGATGACACTTTACCCCAAACCTCCAAATGACCTCCTCCAATGGCCTCATATATTTATTTATTCTACCCCACCCCTCCTACTCCAAGCAACCCGGGGCAGCTTACAACATTAAAACACATAAAACCAAAACAAAAAGAGAAGGCAAAAAACCCAGAAAAAAATCCACCCCCCTCCCAACTGCCCACCCCATCTCCCTCGCCAAAAGCCAGGTGATACAGTTTTACACATATGGTGGAAGGAAGGGAGATCTGGGGCCACCCGAGCCTCCGACGGGAGGGAGTTCCACAGTCTAGGCGTGCCAACCGAGAACGCCCTCTCCATAGTGGCCCTCCAGGCCACACGGGGTACCTCGAGAAGGGTGCTCCCAGTGGACCGCAAAGGTCGCTCCAGGGTGTGGAGAGTGAGGCAATCCCGCAGGTAAGTCGGGCCAAGGCCATATATGGCTTTAGATGTCAAAACCAATACCTTGAATTGGGCCCGGAAGACTATAGGCAGCCAGTGCAGAGCTCAGAGCACTGGTGTCATGTGCTCACGGTGACCCGTCCCCATAAGAAGACAAGCTACTGCATTCTGCACTAGCTGCAGTCTCCACACCATCACCATGGGTAGTCCCACGTAGAGCACGTTGCAATAGTCCAATCTTGAGGTAATAAAAGCATGGATGATGGCAGCCACGTCACTATCTAAAACATATGGCCGAAGCCATTGCATCAGATATAACTGGCAAAACACACTCCTCGCCACAGCCCCCACCTGGAGATCCAGGTGGAGCTGCAGCTCGAGGAGCATGTCCAGACTGTGAACCTGGAAAACCAGTGCATAATAATTATTTTATTTTTATTGCGCCCCCCTGCCTTACATGGCACTCGGAGTGCTTCACAAAGGTAAAACCATATAAACACTATAAAACAAAACAATTAAAAACGATTGTTACATTTTTTAATGGGGCAGGCAAAAAGGGAGGGCAAAGTACAATGAGGGGACCACCAGTGGATCCTAAAAGCACCTAAAAAACAAATACATTTTTAGGACTTTTGAAAGGTATGGATAGTACTAGAACTAGGGGACAGTACTAGCACTAGGGGACACTCCATGAAACTAACTGGTAGCAGATTTAAAACAAATAAAAGGAAGTAATTTTTTCACTCAACGCACAACTAACTTGTTGAATTTGTTGCCAGACACTGTGGTCAAGGCCAGTAGTATACCTGGATTTTAAAAAAGGATTGGATAAGTTCTTGGAGAGTAGGCCCATTAATGGCTATTAGCCAAGAAGGTTTAGAGGATGTAACTTTTTACTGTCGGAAACTGGGAGGGAATGGATCACTCCATTATGACCTGTTGGGTACTTCTTCCAAGCAACCAAGTTTGGTCACTGTCAGACACAGGATACTGAGCTCATTGGACCACTGGTCTGACCTAGTATGGCACGTCATACGATCCATTCTCTTTCCTGTAGCTCCTACCTGCACTGAGTGCTAGTGCCAGTGCTGGCTGCTCAGAGGATCACGGCCTAAGTCCTCACAGTCTAGAAGAGAGATAAGAAAAAGAGCATTGTATTCCTTAAAATGATGGTGCTTTTTAATTAACTAAGACTCATGGGCATGGTTTAGAAAGAGCCAGCACAACTCTGAAGCAACTTCCCTATTCTCTAATATTACATCTTCCATTTAAAAATCAGATTCAAGTCTCTGGGTTCTAGTCAGAAGTATCATGGTCAGTGAGGGGATCAGTCTATATAGCGCATGCTACCTTGTCCCACCCCAGCCCTTACTGGTGGTGTTCAGAAGTGACTCTGCAGTTTAGGGTGACTGAAGGGATGTCCCCACAGCAAGAGCATGGTTCAGGCTGTCCCATGACTCATCCCCTTAGAGCTTGGAAGCAAGCGGAGCTCCTCAGCTGAGGATTGTGGGATAGCTGGAGGAGAGTGAATGGCACAGCATGGAGTGGTGGCATGATGCAAATTCCTCTTCTCTGAACTTCTTCAATTTGGTCAAAAACTTGCTGATAAGGTGAAAGGACGATATAGGTTAAACTTTAGGGGGGAAATTTTGTCTGTAAGAATGGCTGGGCAGTGGGACAAGTTCAGAAAAGAGGCTCTGGCATCCCCATTATTGTAGGCTTTAAAAAACAGGATGGATAATCATCTGTCAGCAGCGATTTAAGTAGAATTGGCCTTGCCTCAGTGCAGGAGGGGTGGGGTGGGGGTGGCCTAGCCAACCTCTCCAAGCCCCTCCCAGCCTGACAGATCAAGGATTTGGTGTGGTGTGGTGTGGTGTTCAGAAATTATTTAATACAACATAATGGATTGAGGTCAGGAACAGGGGAGCTACTGCATTCCCATTGCATGATGGGATGCTTCCGCGTAAGAACCCAAGATCTCATTGGTTTGTTGTTTTTTTAAAGGATCTCAATGCTAAATATTTGCAGTTTGTTATGAAGACATGGCAAGATGGATGAGGAAGGATATATGTGTGGTAACAAGGTACCAGGGGCCAAGCCCTGAGAAAAGAGTAATTATTTAGTGTGGTACATGGGGTGGGAAGTAACTAGAAATAAAGGGAGTAAATTAAGGGAGAGAACAATCCTACTGAATGCCAGGAATCATTACCCAGCAGAGAGGTGTTCTAGGATGTGGAGTTGTGCCCTAAAGGGTACACTTCTAGAAGACTCTTTATTTGGGACGTTTTAAAGAGTGGGTGCTTCCAGATGTAACGATAAATCCTTGAAAAATCCATTGCATGTTGAAATCACTGATGCCACCTGATCCTGTAGCTGTTCTTACAGATGTTCATGCTGTTGTGTGCTCAAGCAGTTGTCTGAGAGCATTCTCCTACCATATGTTGTCTAGATGATATCAGGCATCTATAGGCTCTTCAATTACCACAGGCTTGAAGTGGGCCAATGCGCTTATTTAGAGGTAACAACAGCTACGTACAAGGGATAGCTACTTGTCTGTGTGGGGAGTAGGGGTGTAGGTACAGGACACAAGGGGTACACTGGGAACGAGCCACCCACGCCTGTCCCTAGAAGCAGCAAGGTAGTGCCAGGAAACAAACCCTCAGGATTGAATATGGCAGATAGAATTAACAATCCCCAGCCTGGATCATCATACGGCACTGGGAGGCGCGCACACCTTAACGCTGCCACAGGACACAAACACACAGAGTTAGGAGAAGGTGCAGGAGTGCACCGGGGGAGGGGGCTGAGGATAGGGGAGTGCCAACCCAGGAAGGGGGGAGACGGGCAGGACACTCACCCTTGGAAGGTCAAGGAAAGGTGATACACAAGGACACCCACAAGGAGACACACTTATCTGATTCACGCTACTCTCATTCGTAGAAACACTCACCCACTCAGTCACCACAGGCACACACACTCGATCCAATCTCACAAGTCACAAGGTCAATCCACACAGCAAGCAAGGGGCCAGTCTCACAGGCACGGAGGCACCGATCACCAGCGGGGCTAGGGCGGCAGTGAGCTGCCTTTATACTCTGGGCCCAAGTGGCGTTGAAGGTGCTCTGAGCGCCACAGAGCTGGAGCCGGGGGTGCGGCTTCCACTGCCGGCAGCACGTTCCCGGCCCCACCCCCAGACGCAGTGTGCGGCCGTAAGGGAGGCATCTGGTCAGGGTGTGTGTCTCTGTTCGCGTGTTGCGGGGGCGTCGGCTCTGCGGATGCCGGCATGTCGGTTTAGAGGGGCGCCGGGGTCCACACCAAGGGGCTCGGGGCTGGTTGTCACTCTTCGTGTCGGGTGAGTGAGGGCTTCCGTGCACCCCATGCCCCCGCCCCCTAGGCTCCCCTGTTACAATCCTCATAGCACCCCCTCTCCAAGGCCGACGGACGAACATGGGACGTGGTTTCAGGGGGTATCGGGCGTGAAAGAGATGCACCAGTCGCAGGGCATACATGTTCGCGGCCACCTCCCATGATTGTTCTGAGGGGACGTACCCCTTCCAGTCAATGAGGTAGTAGAGGCAGCCGTGACAATGATGGGAGTCAAGGATCCGTCGGACTTCATATTCCTCCTGAGCTACGGCCGGAGCGAAGTCTATAGCGACCTCGCATGTGGGGCCCCACGTTGGTTTGAGAAGTGATACATGGAAGGCAGGGTGGATATGGTAATCCGAGACAGTTGGACTGTATAAGCGACATCATTTATTTTGCGCAGGATGGGGAAGGGTCCCATGTATCGATACTCCAGCTTAGCGGACGGTCGTTTTGACGGATAGTGCCGGTGGTCGATCCAGACCCAATCCCCAGTTTGGTACTCTGGTGCAGGTCTCCGGTGACAATCTGCATTCTTTTTGTATTGTTGGTGTGCTTGTTGAAGCATGGTTTTGGCAACTGCCTGTGCCTTGTGGATACGGGTGACGAGGGTGCTGGCAGCGGGAACAGACACAGTTAACAATTCAGGAAAGCAAATCCGAGGGTGGTAGCCATAGGTAACAAAAAAGGGCAAAGTCCCCAGTGAGGCGTTGTTATACACGAACTTGGCTAATGGCAATAAATCATACCAATCGTCTTGATGATAATCGATATAACTTCGAAGGTATTGCTCAAGGGTCTGATTTGTTCTCTCCACTTGCCCATTGGCCTGGGGGTGGTATGCTGTCGTCAGGCATAGTTTTATTTGAAGGCTAGACAGAAGAGCCTTCCATAAACTTGAGGTGAATTGTGTTCCCCGATCCAAGATGATCTCCAGGAGTACACCATGTAATTTGATTACGTGCTGTAACAGAAGTTGTGCGGTTTATGTGGCCGTTGGTAGCCCTGGACAGGCTACAAAATGCCCCATCTTGGAGAAATGATCCACGATTACTAAGACTGTGGTACAGGCATGGGAATTGGGAAGCTTCACAACGAAGTCTAACCCAATTCGTTGCCAGGGTCCCTGTGGTAGAGGTACTAAATGAAGAAGGCCCTGTGGTCTTTGTCGTGGGACTTCCGTCTGTGCGCACACTGAGCATTGTGCAACATATTCTTGCACATCTTTCCTGAGGGTTGGCCACCAAAAACGTCTTTGTACGAGCTCAAGGGTGCGCTTAAAACCCAGGTGGCCTGCTAGTGGGGCATCATGATGACCCCATAAGATTTGCTTATGGGCCTGGGGGGTACAATAATTCTGTCATGGTGACAATACAGTCCCTGTTGTTGGTGGGTCGTACCTGGTGACGTCAAAAACGCAACTTGCTGGGTGTATCTTTGAAATAGCTTGGAGGTAATAAGTGTGGCTGCGAAGGCCCGGGGTTCTATCAATAGATCTCCTCTGTGGACCAGGGCCTCTCCGACTTCTGTGCAGCATGACAGGGCATTGGCCAAGATGTTTTGTTGGCCCGGGCGGTAACATACCTGGAAATGGAACCGGGTAAAAAAGAGGGTCTAACACCCGTGTCGCGCATTGGCAATGCGAGTGGTTTGTAAATACATTAGATTTCAATGATCTGTGATGACGGTAATGGGATGTTTGGCTTCCTCTAAATAATGTCTCCACGTCTCGAACGCAGCCTTGATTGCTAGGAGTTCACGATCCAAAATCGTATAGTTTTTCTCCGCACTCGAGAACTGGCGGGAGTAGTACGCACAAGGGAGAAGATGGTCCCCTTTTGTTTCTGTTTGGAGAAGAACTGCCCTGATAGCAATACTTGATGCGTCAGTCTCTACAGTAAAGGGTTTGTCAAAGTTGGGGTGTTGCAAAATAGGGGCCTGGGTAAAGGTCTTTTTCAACTCCTCAAAAGCCTTTTGTCGATTCAGGGTCCATTCGTATGTAACCCCTTTATGTAACAGGTAAGTAAGGGGCTCCGTCAACCGGGCATAGTTGGGAATATACTGGTGGTAATAATTCACTGTTCCAAGGAAGCGTTGCAGGGCCTTGACAGAGGAAGGGGGAACCCACTGCAGTATGGCGTTTATTTTCTTCGGGTCCATTTCTACCCCCCAAGGCGAGATAATGAATCCAAGAATTCAATGGTGGAAACGTGAAAAGCACATTTTTCAATTTTACGAAAAGGCGATTTTGTCGTAGGCGCTGCAAAACATTGCAAACGTGTTGTACGTGCTCTGTCATAGTAATGGAAAAGATGAGGATGTTGTCCAAATAGCCGACCACATAAGTGTCAAGCATGTTGTGGAACACATCATTGATAAGGTGCTGGAAGGTGGCCAGGCATTTCTTAGTCCAAAGGGCATCACCAGAGATTCGAAATGGCCATATGTAGTTCAAAAGGCGGTCTTTCATTTATCCCTTTGTCTAACACGCAACAAGTTATAAGCTCCACGTAGGTCAAGTTTTGTTAAGACCTTGGCACCATACAAACGATCCAGCAATTCAGGAATCAGGGGAAGCGGGTAGCGGTTTTTAATGGTAATGGCATTGAGTCCCCGATAATCAATACAGGGGCGTAGTCCTCTGTCTTTCTTGGGGACGAAGAACAAGGGTGCGCCCGCGGGAGAGGAGGAATGTCTGATAAACCCCTGTTGGAGGTTGTCCTCTATGTAGTTCTTCAGGGTAGCTAGCTCTGGAGCGGACAGGGCATATATTCTTCTGTAGGGGGGTTCGGTTCCTGGCATCAACTCAATTGGACAATCATATGGTCAGTGCGGCGGGAGCACCTCCGCTTCCTTTTTATCAAAAACGTCCAGGAAGTCTTCATATGGTGCAGGTATCGACCCTGGTAGGGCTGGTTCCATAGTGGTTAAGGCACACTGGGGGGTGGATAAGATACATGAGTGGGTACAAAACTCCGATGCAAATGCTAACGTCCAATCTTTCCAGTGAATACTGGGGTTGTGCTGTTGGAGCCATGGCATTCCCAATACTACAGGAAACATAGGGGTGGACACTAGGTCAAAGTGCATTAGTTCGGTGTGTCTCCCGATGGTTACTTGAAGGTGAGTGGTTTGAGTGACAATGGGGCCCGAACTCAGGGGCGAGCCATCGATTGTATGTACCTGCTCCAGGAGGTACCTCTGGGTACTGGGACTTGTGTGTTTTTGCAGGAACCCCTTGTTCATAAAGTTCCCTGAAGCCCCTGAGTCTATTAATTTATTTATTTATTTTATTTTATGGATTTCTATCCCGCCCCATCCTGCAATGCAGCTCGGGGCGGCTAACAATAATAAAACAATTAAAACAATTAAAATACAAATATAAAATATACCAATAAAACAGGGCAGAGTCCAATAATCAATAAATACATCGGTGGGGGATTAAAAATCACCCCCCCCCACCCTCCCTCCCAAAGGTCTGGGCAAACAGCCAGGTCTTACAGTTCCGCCGAAATGTCAAAAGGCTTGGGGCCAGGCGAGCTTCCTCCGGAAGGGAGTTCCACAGCCGCGGCCCTACCACCGAGAATGCTCGCTCCATCGTGGCCCCCCGCTTAACACGGGGGACCTCCAGGAGGGCACCCCCGGCAGACCGCAGGAGCCGTTCCGGGGCGCGAAGGGCGAGGCGGTCCCTAAGGTAAGAGGGGCCAAGGCCGTATAGGGCTTTATAGATCATCACTAGGACCTTGAACTTGGCCCGGCACACTATCGGCAGCCAGTGCAGCGCTCGGAGCACCGGTGTAATGTGCTCCCGGCGACCCGTCCCCGTAAGAAGACGAGCCGCCGCATTCTGCACCAGCTGCAGCCTCCGGGCCAAGAACAAGGGAAGCCCCACGTAGAGCGCGTTGCAGTAGTCGAGCCGCGAGGTGACGAAGGCATGGATGAGGGAGGCCAGGTCCGGGCCAGAGACATACGGACGCAGCCTACGTACCAGATAAAGCTGGCGGAAGGCAGCCTTAGCGACTGCCTCCACCTGCCGCTCCAGCCGCAGGTCTGCGTCCAATATGACCCCCAGACTCCGGACCTGCTGAGCTACAGGGGGGCAAACCCCCCCAATCAGGGGGGCCACCACCCCCTTCGCCCTCCCCACCACCATCACCTCCGTCTTATCTGGGTTGAGCTTCAGTCTGCTCCGCCGCATCCAATCCGCCACGGCCTCCAAACATTGGGATAGCACCGAGACAGCAGGGTCTGGGTCAGTAGAAAACGAGAGGTACAGCTGAGTATCATCAGCATACTGGTGACATCGCACCCCGAACCCTCTCACGACCTCCCCCAAGGGCTGCATATAGATGTTAAATAATAATGGAGACAAGATCGATCCCTGCGGAACGCCACACGGTAAGGCGCGGGGGCTCGATGTTTCCTCCCCCAACACCACCCGCTGGCTCCTCCCCGAGAGGAATGAACGGAACCATTCAAGAACAGTCCCGTCCAGACCCCCCCGGTCACGCAGTCGTCTCAACAGCAGCCCATGGTCCACGGTGTCAAAAGCGGCCGAGAGATCGAGCAGGATGAGAAATGTCGAACATCCCGCATCCATCTCCCGGCGGAGGTCGTCCACCAAGGCCACCAACGCCGTCTCGGTGCCATAGCCGGGGCGGAACCCAGATTGAAAAGGGTCAAGGAGCCCGATATTATCTAGATGACCCTGGAGCTGGAGCGCCACTGCCCGCTCAATAACCTTCCCTAAAAAGGGAAGGTTAGAGACAGGTCGGTAGCTGGCGAGCGCGTCTACGTCCAACGATGGTTTTTTCAGCAGGGGGCGCACCACAGCCTCTTTTAAGCAAGGCGACAACCTCCCCTGCCGAAGGGACGCATTCACCACCCTCGCCAGCACCGTCCCCAACGTCTCCCCGGAAGCTTTTATTAACCAGGACGGGCATGGATCTAGTTGACAACACGTGGCCCTCACAGACCCCAGGACATCCACCACATCGGCTGGCGTCACTTCCTGAAACTCACCCCATAAAGATGGACCAGACGGACCCTCCGCCCCCCCGCGCTCTTCCCCTACTGCTATCAACCCAGCGTCGAAATCGGCCTGAATCCGAGCGATCTTGTCTGCGAAGTAGATGACAAACTCCTCACAGCGGGCCCGGGACAAGTCCCCATCCAGGCGGAGGGAGGCCGGACTCACCAGCCCCCGCACCACCCGAAACAGCTCCGCTGGACGCGACTTCGCAGACGCTATGAGGACGGCGAGGAATTCCTTCCTCGCCGTCCTCACAGCCTCCACATAGGACCGCAAATGGGCCCTATGGAGAAGACGATCGGAGACAGACCGAGTCCGACGCCAGCGTCGCTCTAGCCTCCTGCCCACACGCTTCATACACCGCAGCCCCTCAGTAAACCAAGGGGTCCTGCGGTGACGAGACCGAGGCAGAAGGCGCCTCGGAGCCACCCTGTCAATGGCCTCCTCCAGCAAGATGTTCCAATGCTGGACCAGCTCATCCACAGAATGACCGTCCACATCCAGGGTAAGCTCCCTCAGGACCTCCTGGAACCGCTGGGGTTCCATCAGCCTCCGAGGGCGGACCATCCTAACTGGTCCCTTCCCCTTCTGGAGGGGGCGCGCTAAAAGACCGGCCTGAAGGAGGTAATGGTCCGTCCACGACAAGGGCACCGCTGTCACCTCCCCCACAACCGGACCCCCCGCCTCAAGGCCAGAGCCGAAGATCAGGTCGAGGGTATGTCCCCCCACGTGGGTCGGGCAGATCACCTCCTGGGACAAGTTCATAGTTGCCATGGCGGCCATGAACTCCCGCTCCGCCCCAACAAGGCCGGCATCGGCGTGGACGTTGAAGTCCCCCAGAACCAAAGTCCTGGGGGAGCCCAACACCACCTCCGAGGCCAGCTCCGCTAGAGCGGTAAGGGATGCCGCCGGGCATGAAGGGGCCCGGTACACCAGCAGCACCCCTAGCTTGCCCCCAGCCAAATCGATCACCACGTGCAGAGCCTCTACACCCACAATCTCCGGCACTGGATACCTCCTAACAGGCCAGTCTTCCCTAAAAACAATAGCTACGCCTCCTCCCCGGCCGCTCATGCGGGGCTGATGCTGCACGGCATACCCAGCTGGAACCAGATCCGCCAAAGTTGGACCGGCCAGATCATCCAGCCAGGTCTCCGTGATGCATGCGAGGTCCACGGCCCCATCCACGATCAAATCGTGGATAATCGGGGCCTTGTTCACAACGGACCTCGCATTCATCAGCACCCAGGCAATTTAAGGCCCAGGCAATAAGGCTCCGGGAGGGCCCCCAGTCTAGCATGGCGGGGACGCACACGTGGCGCATACTGCAGGGACTGGCAATGAGTGCCTTGAAGGTGGACTCTAGGGGTGTCTCCTTTTCTCCCGGAAGCCCCCCTACAACTCCCGAGGCCTGGCTTTCCCCGGCCCCCGTCTGTTAAGAGGGAGTGAAGGGCAGTTGCGGGCAAAATGTGTTGGTTCCCCGCAGTAAAAACATAGCCGGGAGGTCTGGCGGTGTTCCTTTTCCGCAGCAGTGAGGGGTCCCCGGGAGGCTCCTATCTGCATAGATTCCTCATCCCCCTGTTTCCCATTTCCATCCGTACCCGCAATAGCAGGGGTCACCCAAGGTGCAGTGAGCCCAAGGGGTTCCTGGCGCCGTTCCCGTCGGCGTTCCGCTAGCCTTTCCTCTATTTGTAATGTCAGGGTAACAAGGGGCCCCCATGTTTCTGGAAGAGTGGTAAACGAAAACTGGTCCTTTAATTCATCGTTGAACCCTCTGCGAAGCATCACTTGGAGAACCTGGTCTGGCCAATTAAGGTCAACCACTAACTGTTGAAACCTGGTAACATAGTCGAGCAGAGGGCCACGCCCTTGTTTAAGTGCTACGATGGCATTCTCGGCGTCCTTCACTCTATGCGGATAATCGAAAAGGCAGGCAAATTCTTGAATAAATGTCGCATAGTCAGTCAGCAGGGGGCTGTTGCTGGTGAGCAATGGGGTGGCCAGGCCAATGCAGTACCCTCCAAGAGTCCTATAACAAAAGCTACCTTCATCGCGTCCGTGTTACAGGTTTTTGGTTGTACCGTAAAGGTCAGTTCGCACAGGGCCAAGAATCCTTTAAACTGCCGGTGATCCCCTGAGTATTTAGCGATACTAGGGCCTTTGGGCTCCTGAGGGACACAAGCTGCTGCCCCCATGGCCTCCACAAGTAGGGGGGGTGCTATAGGAACCACAGGAGGTAGAGGGGGGGCTCCTCCCTGGGTCCCTGCTGGTCTTTAATGTCCTTGACCTCCATGGCAAGTGCCTATACAATTTGGGTAAGTTCCTGGACATCAGCAGTTAATTGCTCCATTGTACTGGGGGGGTGGCAAGGGGATACAAGATGAGGGATACGTATTTATAAGCTGGTGGTACTGTGGGGAGTAGGGGTGTAGGTACAGGACACAAGGGGTACACTGGGATGAGTTGCCCACGCCTGCCCCTAGAAGCAGCAAGGTAGTGCCAGGAAACAAACCCTCAGGATCGAATATGGCAGATAGGATTAACAATCTCCAGCCTGGATCATCATAGGGCACTGGGAGGCGCACACCTTAACACTGCCACAGGACACAAACACATGGGGCTAGGAGAAGGTGGGGGAGTGCACAGGGGAATGTGAGGATAGGGGAGTGCCAACCCAGGAAGGGGGGAGACAGGCAGGATACTCACCTTTGGAAGGTCAAGGTAAGGTAATACAAACGGACACCCACAAGGAGACACACTTACCTGATTCACGCTACTCTCGTTCGTAGAAACACTCACCCACTCAGTCACCACAGGCACACGCACTCGATCCAATCTCACAAGTCACAAGGTCAATCCACACAGCAAGCAAGGGGCCAGTCTCATGGGCACAGAGGCACCGATCACCAGCGGGGCTAGGGCGGCAGTGAGCTGCCTTTATACTCTGGGCCCAAGCAGCGTTGAAGGTGCTGTGAGCGCTGCGGGGCTGGAGCCGGGGGCGCGGCTTCTGCTGCTGGCAGTACGTTCCCGGCCTCACCCCCAGACGCAGCATGCAGCCGTAGGGGAGGCGTCTGGTCAGGGGGTTTGTCTCTGTCCGCATGTTGCAGGGGCGTCGGCTCTGCGGATGCCGGCGTGTTGGTTTGGAGGGGTGCCAGGGTCTGTGCCAGGGGGCTCGGGGCTGGATGTCGCACCTCGTGTCGGGTGAGTGAGGGCTTCCATGCACCCCCATGCCCCCGTCCCCTAGGCTCCCCTGTTGCAATCCTTACAGTCTGCATCTGAGATTTTTCTGATTCCAATCCTTTATTGTGGAGTGCTGCAAGTTCCTCTTCTCTTTGATCCTTCAATTTGGTCAAAAACTTGCTGATAAGGTGAAAGGACGATTTAAGTTAAACTTTAGTGGGGGGGGAATTGGGGTCGTGATGGGCCGGGATAAGTATGGTCTGTCTGGGAGGCAAAGGATAGTGGTAAGGAGGGACAGGTATTTAATTCCTGTCCCTTGTATAGGCCCCCAGGCAGATAATGCGAGGATCGGTATCAGGGGAGCCCCTGATCTGGGTCTGTTGCTGTTGAATGCGAGGTCGGTCGTTAATAAATCAACGACAATTCAAGAGTTGATTCTGGATCAACTGGTCGACCTTGTGTGTATTACAGAGACCTAGCTGGACAATGAGCCAGGGCCAATATTGGCTGACCTTGTTCCAGCCGGGTACTCTGTGCAGACCATCTCGGGCATGGAGGGGGTCCACCTCGTGTTCTATTTGGCTGGAGACAGATTAGGGCTGCTGCTGATATACCGTGCACCTACCTGTACGGCAGCATCCCTACACGCTCTAGCGGAATTGGTGTTGGAGGTGGTTTTGCGGTCCCAGAGGAATTTGGTCCTGGGGGACTTCAATATTCACACCGATGCCAGTCTTGGGGGAGCAAAGCATGAATTCATGGACGCCATGACAACCATGGGACTGTCTCAGAGGGTTAGGGGCCCGACACACAAAGGGGGACATACCCTTGACCTTATGTTTTGCACAGGCCTTGAGGCGGGGGATCCTGTGGTGGGGGATGTGATAACCTTACCTTTGTCATGTATGGATCATTACCTCCTCCGGACCAGGCTCCTGGCGCATGTCTGCCCCCAGAAAGGTGTAGACCGGTTCATTGGGTCTGCCCCCAGAAACTTATGGAACCAGAAAGGTTCTGGAATGCCCTAGGGGAATTGCCCCCTGATCTCGATGACCGCTCACTTGATGACCTCACTGCTTTTTGTAACAGCTTGCTGACTGAGGCCATCAACTGAACGGCCCCCAGGTGTCTGCTCCCAGAGTGCTGACGGCGGGGGTCACCATGGTTCACAGAAGACCTGCGCTGGATGAAGCAAGATGGGCGGCTGTTGGAGTGCCGGTGGTGCCGGACTCATACTGAAGCTGACCAATTGCAGCATAGAGCTAGTTTAAGAGCGTATGCTGTTGCGGTGCAGGCAGCAAAGAAAGAATTCTTTGCTGCCCTCATTGCATCCGCAAAGTCACGTCCAGCAGAGCTTTTCCAGGTGGTGCAGCGGCTGGTCAGTCTGGCTTCTCTCCACCTGGAACTGGAATTTTCCAGTGCCCGCTGTGACATGTTTGCTGACTTTTTTGCGGATAAAACTGTTCAGATTCATCATGACCTCGATGCTGCACTTGTGACAGGGAGTGAACTAGCGGTAGGGGAAGCCCTGCCATGTCAGTTTTTGTGGGATCAGTTTCAGTGAGTGTCACCCACTGATGCGGCGGAGGTCCTTGGGACAGTGAGGGCCACCTGTTGTGAATTAGATCCATGCCCGTCCTGGCTGGTGAAGGCCAGCCGGGAGACATTAGGGCTGTTGCTGGCGGGGGTGCTCAATGCTTCCCTTAGGGAGGGCAGAGTGCCGAACCGCCTCAAAGAGGCGGTGGTGCGGCCTCTGCTCAAGAAGTCATCTTTGAGCGCAGACTCCCCAGCCAGTTATCAGCCAGTCTCTAACCTTTCGTTTTTAGAGAAGGTTATTGAATGGGTGGTGGCCTGGCAGTTACAGGGGCATCTAGACCGGGTCGGTTTTCTTGATCCCTCGCAGTCTGGCTTTCACCTGGGGTTTGGCATGGAGATTACACTTGTGGCCTTGATTGATGACATACGCCATGAGTTAGATCAGGGCAGGTCATCTATTTGATCTTATTGGATCTGTTGGTGGCGTTTGATACCGTTGATCATGAGATGTTGGTGGCAAGGCTGCGGGACCGGGCTGGGGTGAGTGGGATTGTTCTTGAATGGTTCCGCTCATTCCTGGCAGGGAGAACTCAGCGAGTGGTCCTCGGGGAATATACGTCATCTCCCCAGGACCTCACATGTAGAGTCCCGGAGGGTTCTATTCTGTCCCCTCTCTTGTTCAGTGTGTATATGCAACCCTTGGGGGAGGTCATGCGACGGTTTGGTGTGCGATGTTATCAGTACGCCGATGATACACAACTTTACCTCTCATTTTTTGGTTTTTTTTTTGGTGTTTGCGACGGCGACGGTTAGGAATGGGTGATCGATTGGGAGGGAGAGGGCGACAGTATTCTGTACTTTCCCCTGCTAATATGGATTGGGAGAGTATACAGGGGGCCCCGTTGGAGAATATTGAGGGCTGGTTTACCTCCTTCCCTACCCTTGTGGGGGCGGGGTTTGATGTTAGAGACTTTGGGGAGGCCTTCTGTGGCAGTGGGGGGAACTGGAGGGGGGGAGAGGGGTAGTATGTAGAGAGGGCAGTTAGTGGAGAGGCAAATGGTAGCAGCATCCCACACCCCACCTGTTAATGTGAATAGTGGGGTTACGGGGAGGGTTTTGTCGATATATGTTGGGGGTTGTGGAGGGGGGTCTGCCTTTTGGCCGTGCTCTTTGGTCAGGTGCCGGGGCGGAGGTGGGAGATTTGGGGGAATTGTGTGAATTATGTGCAACTACTGAAGTGGGATTGGTGGGGCCAACTCCCACTGGTGAGAGAAGGGTGGAGGTGGTCAGGTTTTCCCTGGTGGCAGCAGGGGACAGAACGACTGTATGTGGGACCTACTCCATTGTTATGGGGGAGGTGGTGGAATGGGACGTCAGTTGAGTATGGGGGGGTTGAGTATTTTGTGAAAATTGTGAATTTCTATATAAATTGTATATTATGTTAGAATGCTGTTTTGTATTGACTTGGGTCCCCTGCGTGGGAAAAAACCAGAAATGCTTTTTCTGTTGTGAGCTGCCTCGAGTCTTTTTGGAGAGAGTGCAGGATATAAATTAAAGTGGATTGGATTGGATTGGATTTTCTGGAGATCCAGGACCAGCAGCCTCGGTGCTTACCTGGTGCTTGGCGGCTGTGGGGGATTGGATGAGGGTGAATTGTCTGAGGCTGAATCCTGACAAGACGGAGGTGATGTTGATAGGGAGGGCTGAGGGGGTGGTGGCTCCCGTTATTGGTGGATCTGCTCCCCTCTGGCCGCTCAGGTCCGTAGTCTGGGGGTGCTTCTCGACCCACAGCTCCACCTGGATTGTCAGGTGGAAGCTGTGCAACAGCTATGGCCGTATGTCTCAGGTCTGGACCTAGCAACCATCATCCATGCTTTCATTACCTCTTGATTGGACTATTGTAATGCACTCTACGTGGGGTTACCTTTGAAGATGGTCCGGAGACTGCAGCTGGTGCAGAATGTGGTGGCCCATCTCCTAACAGGGACGGGTCTCCGTGAGCACATTACACCTGTGCTCTGCTCTCTGCACTGGCTGCCTATAGTCTTCCGGGCCCAATTCAAGATGTTGGTGATGACCTATAAAGCCCTAAATGGCTTGGGGCCTGCTTATCTGCAAGACCGCCTCAGGTCCCAGGTTATTTCGTGGCCTCTGCGGTCAGCTGGGGGCGCCCAACTCGAGATCCCCTGGGTATCCCAGGTGGTGATGGCAGGGAGGGCGTTCTTGGTGGCTGCATCCAGACTGGGGAACTCCCTCCCGATGGAGGCCCGTTTGTCCCCGACCTTCCCTCTTTCCGAAGATCTTGTAAGACCTGGTTGTTCCGCCGGGCCTTTGGGGGGGTGGGGGTTTGGGGGGGGAGGGTTTGTTTGCCTTTTAGTATCCTTGCCTTTTAGTATTTTTGATATTTTAATTTTTTAGTTTTATGTATTTCTATTGATGTTGTTTTATGTGTTGTTCGCCGCTCCGAGCTGCCAATGTGCAGGAGGATGCGGGGTATAAGCACTTATAATAAATAAATAAAATAAATAAATAAAAATGTGTCTGTAAGAATGGTTGGGCAGTGGACCAAGTTCACAATAATGGAGCAGACTCAGTGATGTGGGTTTTCCGGAAGACTTTCCGATGCAAATTTTCTGGAAAGTTTTCCAGTGCCCTAAATCAATTGGGATTTGATTTATCATGTTTATTTGACTTGTACTTAGTAAACAAAACTCAAAAAGTACACTATGTTAATTTTATGTGCTGGATAAATATCTCATTTTTTTTTACAATAGCCAAAAGTAGTTGAACTGAAATAAATTAGGAAAATAATTTAATAAAGTGCACTTAATGTGGTTTAAATGTTCAAACAAATTCAAAGCTTTACTTGGAAAATTATTTTTTATTGGAATTAGGTGTTGGTATCCATTCATTCTGTTACTAATTAATTTTATGAAACAATGCATTTTTAGAACTGGAAAAATTTCCAGAAAAATATTGCAGAAAATTATCCAGAAAATTTCCCATTACACAAAATTTTCCACCCTACATCACTCAGCAGAAGTAATGGCCAAATGTGTGTTTAACCCTGAAAACAAGTAGCTAGCACTACATATCCCTTAGGGTCCCACAGGGTTCCATCTTGTCCCCACTCTTGTTCAATGTGTATCTGAGGCCCCTGGGCGAGATTGTTTGGAGATAAGTGCCATCAGTACACTGATGACACCCAGCAATTTCTCTTTTTCATTCTGCAGTCTTAGTGCTTACCCAATGCCTGACTGCTGTTGGGGACTGGATGTGGACAAGCCAACTGAAGCTGAATCCAGACAAGACCGAGGTGATGATGGTTGGCTGGCCTTGTGTCCCGGGGAATATAGAAACCTCTATTGATAAGAGTTCGGCCTCTTTTGGTCACTTGGGTTCACAGCCTTGGGGTGCTCCTGGATCGTCTGCTGAGCCTGGATTGCCAGGTTGTGGCGGTGGCCAGGAGTGCTTTTCAACTACTTCATCTGGTGAGAAAGCTGCAACCTTTTTTTATCAGATTTGGATTTGGCCAACATCATACATGCCTTTGTAACCTCGAGGCTAGACTACTGCAATGCACTCTACAGGGGGTTGCCCTTGATCAGAGTTTGGAAGCTACAGCTGGAGCAGAACACGGTGGCCCACCTTCTGTTGGGTGTGGGTTGTCAGGAGCACATTACACCAGTGCCCCAGAACCTGCACTGGCTGCCAGTAGCTTTCTGGGCACAATTCAAATGGTTGGTGTTGACCTATAAAGCCCTAAATGGCTTGGGCCCCAGGTATCTGAAAGAACGCCTCTTCCCTTATGTGCCATCATTGTCTCTGAGGTGGGCCTCTTGGAGTATCATCTGCCTGTGAAGTTTTCACAACCAGGGCGCGCAGAGAGACGTTCTCAGTGGCTGCCCCACAATTATAGAACTCTCTTCCTTGGAGATCTGCCTAAGCCTGACCCTGTTCATCTTCCAGAAGAGATGTCAGATCTCTTTGTTTGGCCAGGCATTTGGCAGGCAGGGGTAGGGCTGGGTGTGGTGGAGGGGTTAGGGAAAAGGCTGGTGGGTGGGGGCTGAGTACCTGAGTTCTCGCATCCTCGTGAATGTCACATCCCTTGTCTCTCCCTCTGTTCCCCCTTCCCTGTCTCCCCTCCCGTCTTCTTTAGATTGTGAGCTCTCGGGCAGGGACCGTGTCTATCTTGTTCTCTGTAAAGCGCCAGGTACATCGCTGGTGCTATATAAATGCTAATACTACTACTACTACTAATAATAATAATAATTGTATATGTTTTTGTATTTTGTAAGCCGCCCTGAGGCTGATAGGGAAGGGAGGGGTAAAAACTGGGATAATAAATATAATAATATCTTAACATGCTATGGCAGACACACCATGGCAGACACCCACTCTATGATAGACAAAACATTAGGAAAAATTATGTAGGGGACCAACCTTGCATTGGCCCCAGGAGTCGATGATCCAGTGGATCTTTCCCATGTTATAGTCACCTTGGTATATCAGGGGGCATCATTATAGGATTAGCACCTTCTAAGCAAGGCCACCCTAAAGCCTATAGACCACACAGCTGCATTCTCTTAACTTTTGGAAGCAAAAGCCTGTGTTTATAAGTACATTTCAAAGGTTTTTAAACCACAGGTACTACTAGAGATCATCCAGCCTGGCCTACTTTGTAGCAGAGGCCAATGAATTCTCACCAGGTAGTCCCATTTCAAGGCCACTCCCATGCTTGGCTAAGGTACACATTTTGGTAGGGCCTCTTGTCTTGATCTGCAGGCTACAAGTCTTCGAGAATTCACCTCTTCCCAGGGCTAGCCTGTCTCCAGGGCTAGTCACCCCCAGTGTTAAAAACAGTGCCCAATTGAGCATGCCAAGAGTGAACTTGAGACATTGGTTCTTCCTACACCTTCCTCCTCCTCTGCTCATTCCTCCATCTAGCCCAACGGCTTTGGCTTGATTTAGATTAATCACTTATAGCGGTGGCTCCCAAACTTTTGCCTGCATGAGACTGTAGTTTCCCAGGCAGTAAAAAAAAGCCAGGCAAAGTGAATCAGCTGTCAGTCAGGATCATGACCCCCTCTGCATACTTTCCAAACCTCTTCTTTAGAGTGTGTCCTAGAGAGATTTCCCCAAACAGCTAACAGGTTTGAAACTCTCTCGCCAATCACCTGCTTAATCACTCTTTAACCTCCCTGAGGCCGAGAAGAATGGAGTGGTTACTAAAGTGTGTTAATAACAGATTGTTAATTCAGAAGGGCTGATTGTGAGAACATGCCCTGAGGGAAGAATCCAAGGCCTGGGAGTGGCACAAACAGTGACGGATGCTAGTGGCCGCTGTGTTGCCCTGTCTCAAATCTCCTTTCTCTTGGCACTGCAGGCTGCCTTCCTCTTTTAACTGGAGAAGGGACTTTCACCCCATGGCCCTGATTCCGGCTATCAAGTACCCATTGAATTAATTGTTTTTGAACCAGGTCAGCACATTTGAAGTGAAAACAAATCCCCACTGAGCCTGCACATTTTTATGACTGAGCAAGGAGTGCTTAAGAAAACAGAGAGAGCTAGAAAGTTCTCCACCAGACCACCCTGATAAAAGCAGAAAGAAACAGAACCATTAAGCCTATTATTTACATAAGTGAAGTTTATTGGAGTGAGTGACAAAGATGTTTCCAATTGCGCTGGGGACATTCAAGCCTCTCTCCTCTGTCTCTAGGGTGACCATAGTGACAAAGAGGGGTTCAGTTTGAAGGGGGACAAGCACTAGGATAAATTTGGGGTTCTTCTTTGTACCAGTGGCAGCTCTGGCCCAGGGTGAGGAGATAATGAGGCTGGCTCTGAATCTTTTTAGGTGTCCAGCCTGCCACTCATAAAGCCCCTCTGTTAAGCTTGTGATGCAACAAAACCAACAAAATTAATACAACTGGTGGAAATTAACAAAATGGAGACATATTTTTTGAAATGGTGGTAATAAAAGAAACTGGCAAAAAAAAACAAAATCAAAATTAAACTTAAAATTAAATTCAATTTGAAATTGAAATGAAATTGAAAATATACTTTAAAATTAAAAATAAAATGGAAAATTGGATGTATAGTAGAAAAAGGTACATTCTGCAAATCAACACCACTTAGTACCCACATTTCAGACCAGTACATATTGAACTGAAATCGAAAGGAAACATCATTCCCTCCTTATAATCTACACAAGTAATAATATTTATCAAGCTGTTTGCTTTTGAGAACACGGAACAAAGAAAAGTATAACAAATATATTGTCCACAATCATTAAGATGGAATGTTGGTGATGCACTGTTCGCACGTTTCTTTGTGCAAACTTTATGGGAACTTGGCAGGAATTCTGTGGCCAAGCAGATGAAGCATTGTAGTTATGTGATTTCACAATGAGACAATTTGTGGGGTGTGACATATTCTCATTGTATCTTTCTTCCCCCTACTTATTAGAGTGACCTTTTAATGTTCTGTTTAACAGATTTCTGTAAATAAGAGTTTGTTTTTCTTTAATAAAAATGTCCCCCTCCCCCCAAAAAGTCTGCCCCTATTAATCTAGCCCTGCATATTCATCAGGCTATAGAAGCTCCACCTACCTGCCAAGTCTCACTGATTCCCAGCAACATCCTCTGGGAGGCAGCAAGCTCGGTTGCAACCAGGGAGGTGAAGAATACTCAAACCAAACACGCAGTCATCATTACAAGGAGCACCCCCTAGACAGCAGTTGATCTAGGTACTTGCCACTGTAGAAGAGCAAAGCTCTTCTAAATAGCTGTCCTATGTAAGCTGTCCTAAGTATTTTTCCTACTTGCAGCTGGGAGGGGGGGTTGATGGTGTTGGGGAAACCTTATTTAACCCCATTCATGCCAAACACCTAGGCTAGCCCTTACTAAGTCCCTGCCATCTCTTCTCAACCTTTGCTTCCCTTCTGAAACCTCCCTGCCCTCCTCCCTCCTGATCTTCTCTCCTTTTTCAACAACCTTGACATTGTTTCTCAACTCCTCCCTTCCCCATTTCCTTCCCTGCTCTCCCCTTCCTGCCTCTCTTCTATCCTTCTCTCTAGAAAGTTGATAAGATCGCCTCCCTCCTCTCTTCATCCAACCCCTCCACCTGCCCCCATAACTCCATCTCCTCTCGTCTCCACTGCTGTGCTCTCTCTGATGCACATCATCAATCTCTCTCTCTTAAGAAGGCCACTCTTGACCCCTCCAACTATCACCCAATTTCGCGCCTCCCCTTTGCTTCCAAGCTCTTGGAGCGAGCTGCCTACATGCACTGTCCTGATTTCCTCTTTTTCAGTTCCTCCCTTGACCCCCTTCAATCGGGCTTCCACTCGCCCCTCTCCACTTGACTGAGACTGCCCTGACTAAAATCACTGATGACCTTCTCTTAGCCAAGTCTAAGAGCCTCTATTCCATTCTTGTCCTGCTCTGTTTCTCTGCCTCCTTTCACACTGTTGACCAAGGCCTCCTCCTGGATTTGCTTTCCTCCCTTGGTTTCCAGGGCTTGGTTCTCAACTGATTCTCCTCATCTCTCAAACTGCCCTTTCAGTGTCTCTCTTGCTCACACCCTCTCTTTGTGGGAGTTCCTCAAGGCTCTGTCCTGGGCCCTCTTTTCCCTTTACACTTTCTCTGGGCAAATTCATTGTATCTCACGGCTTCCAGTATCCCCTGTATGCTGACAACACTCAACTCTATCCCTCTACCCTCGTGCTCTCCCCTTCCATCCAGTCTCATCTTGCAGACTGTCTCTCTCATCTCTGCTTGGATGTCTCACTGCCAACATAAGCTTAATATGGCCAAGACTGAACTCATCTTTTCTCAAAAATGTTCCCCTCCCTCTTCCCTCTCCATTTCCATTGAGGGTGTCACCATCCAGTCTGTCCCTCAGGCGCATAGCCTGGGATTCATCTTTGACTCCTTCCTCTTCTTTACACCTCAAATCTAGGCTTTTGTCAAGTCCTGTCACTTCGCTCTGCATAATATTGCAAAAATATGACCTTGCCTTACTGCCTCCACTGCCAAAACCCTAGTCCATGCTCTGGTCATCTCTCGCCTTGACTACTTCAACTTCCTTCTTACTGGTCTCCCCTGCTCTGACCTCACCCCCCTCATCTCCTTTCAATGCTTGGCTGCCAAAGACATCCACCTCGCCTGTCGCTTTGACCACGTTTAGCCCCTCCTCTCTGCCCTACACTGGCTCCCGCTGCCTGAACGCATTCAGCACAAGCGCCTGGTCTTCACCTTCAAGGCTCTTCATGGCCTTGCTCCCCCATATGTCTCTGCACTTGTTTCTTGCTACATTCCTGCTCAGGAGCTCTGTTCCTCTTCTGCCCCCACCCTCGCCTGCTCATGACTCCCTTGCTCCTCAAACTCTATTCACCCCTTCTGCCTTGCTGCCCCTGAAGCCTCAAACTCCCTCCCTGGATAAATATTCACTCTGCTGCGTCCCAATTTTCAAATCGCTCCCGAAAACCTACCTCTTCCATCAGGCTTTCCCTAACTCACCATAAGGAAGAACTTGCCTCCTCTCCCTTCCTCACTGTAACTAAACTAAGCACGTGCACCTGTGACTTCTCAATGTCATTAATGTATCTTTGTCTCTCCCTAGGTTCACCTCTCCCTTGTCTTTCTTAGATTGTAAGCTCCTTAGGGCAGGGACCTGTCGATAACGATTGGTTGTACAGTGCCAGGTATATTGCGGGTGCTGTACAAATAAATAAATAACACGAGTCCCTGGCTCCCTCTCACACCTCCCCAGCATAACTGTGCTTCTAGGCCAGAGGTAGGGAACCTCTCGCCTATGGCCCAAATCCAGCTCCCATCTGTTTTGTTTCTAATTTTCCCTCTTTTCAATTCCTGGCTCTGTCCCATGGGCCACTTTTACATGGACGCCACCCACCCACGAACACCCGGAAACACCCATCGGATGGATGGGAGAGCGTCCGTGTAAAAGTCCACGTGTGGGTGCCCGACCCACCCACCAACACCCACGGAGCAGCCGCGAGGGAGCCGGCACTCTCCGTGGGTGGAGATGGGTGTCCAACACCCGAGCGTCCGTGTAAAAGCGAAAACACCCACGCCCACATGAACTGGACCGGCGGAGTCCCACTGCGCCGGCGCCATGGGGCACGCATGGGCTGCCATGCAGACACGCCCACGGGGGGGGATGCCGGATGTCCGGGTGAGAGCCTGTAAAGGAGGGCGGAACCATGGCACATGCGAGCGGGCTCCCACGATGGCGACCAGAAAGGCCAACGAGAAGGCCAAGGGAGCCGACGCTGCCCCACGCGGGAAGGGGCCGGGTGAGCACGGGGACCCAGGAGTGCCCGTGGGGGGAGGGAGAGCCCTGGCAAGGTGGTGCAGGGGTGTGTGCCCCAGGCAGAAGGCACAAGGGCAGGGTCCAAGGCCACCAGTACAGGGGGGGGGGGCCCAGATGGCAGGTACAAGGGGGGGGCGCCCTGGCGGGGAGGAAAGGGGGG
>QEPC01012035.1:2302099-2320237 GCA_003113815.1 Sphenodon punctatus | reverse complement strand
GGGGGGGGATGATTTTAGTCCCCCGCCCATTTATTTATTTGTTATTTTCTAGCCCTGTTTTATATGATACATTTTATATTTAATATGTGATATTTTAAAAGGAATTTTATTGTTTTTATCTGCTGTTGGAAGCCGCCCTGAGCTGCGTTGCAGGATGGGGCGGGGTATAAATTTGAAAAATAAAATAAATAAATAAAATAACTAACATCCATCATGGCCGATGGGCCCTTTTCTTCGCCCGTTTCAACTTCTGCATTCAGTATCGCCCAGGGCAGCAAAACATCTTAGCAGATGCTCTTTCACAATGTACCGAAGAAGGGGAACCGCCCGAAAACCAAGGAGACCTGTTGTTGAACCAGACAGCCTTTGCCGCCACCCTAATTTCCTCTGAGTATTTAAGGAAACTGTCACAGCAAGGTCCCGTACCAGTACCCCAGGCCACGCTCGACACACAAACGGGACTCTATTATCATCGGAAACAAATTATTGTACCATTGCAAGCCCGGAAACAAATCCTGTGGGGACACCACGATGCACCCTTAGCAGGACATCCGGGGGTCAAGCAAACCTTGCATTTAGTGCAACAACACTTCTGGTGGCCTACACTATGGGCAGATGTACTCAAACATGTCACCACCTGTGCCATGTGTGCAAAGACCAAGACTCCCCGCCAGTGAACCCAAGGATTCCTGCAATTAACACTCCTCCCTCAAGGACCCTTGCAGAGGGTCAGGATGAACTTTATTGTAGATTTACCACCCTCGCACCAATGCACTACCATTCTCGTGGTGGTAGACCATTTTACAAAGTTAGCCCATTTTGTAGCCTGCCAAGGCCTTCCTACAGCAACACAAACAGTTCAGTTCTTCCTGAACCACGTAATCAAACTGCATGGGATTCCAGTAGAAATTGTGTCCGACAGAGGAACGCAGTTTACCTCCCATTTTTGGAAGGCGCTCCTAGCCAGTCTCCATGTAAAAAGGAATCTAACCACCGCCTACCATCCCCAAACAAATGGACAAGTAGAACGAACAAATCAGATGCTTGAGCAATACCTTTGGTGCTATTTAGATTATCTTCAGGACGACTGGTACAACTTGTTGCCCCTTGTGGAGTTCGTATATAAAAATACCCTAAATTCCTCAATTAGCACCTTCCCGTTTTACGTGACCTAAGGGTACCATCCCCGCGTTTCCATCCCAGAGATATCACCCATCTCGGTTCCTGCCACTGGCGCCTTGGTGACACGAATCCAGAGAGCCCATTCTGCGGCCACCTTGCTGCTCAAGCATGCTCACCAACGTTATCAGCACTTTGCTAATCAACATCGACAGCCAACACCTAACTACCAACCCGGGAACTGGGTATGGGTAGACCGCCACCATTATCCCTCCCAGAGACCCTTGTCCAAACTGGATCATCGCTATATGGGCCCATTCCCCATTGTCAAAAAAATCAACTAGGTGACATACAAGGTACGCTTGCCCCCCCATTTTCGTATTCATCCCTCGTTCCACGTATCCCTCTTCAAACCCACCTCGGCTCTGGCCTGGGGCGCTGTGCCAGCCGTCACCCCAGGTGCTTCAACGGACGTGTTTGAGGTCAGTGGCATTCTGGATTCCCGTCGTCATCGAGGGCGGGTGTGCTATTTAGTCGATTGGAAAGGCTTTGGACCCTCTGAACGCTCCTGGCTTAAGGCTTCGGACGTCCGTTTCTTCCATGCCCGCTACCCCTTGAAGCTGCGTCCCATCACCTTTCGCCGCTCTTGGAGGGGGGTGCTGTCAGGTCGCTGCCTGGGGGCCAGAGGATCTGGGAACATGGGGGGCGCAGGAACAATCACTCACCCCAGGGGGCACCCCACGCTAGAAAGGGAACTCTGCGCCCCATGCTTCAAGGCAGCTGCACCGCTGCTCCACCCCACGATGCCTCCGGTGCCTCCCGGAGGCAGGACATCAGGTGCGCTGGACACGCCCCTGCGCTCACACACTAGCTCAGGGGGTGGGACTACAAGCCTGCAACCGCCCCCAGGAGACGTCACGCCTTCCGCTTCTGCTCCGCGGCGCTTAGAGCGCCTGCAGCCTCGCCTAACTGCAGCCAATAAAAGCAGCTCAGTTCCTCCCTAGCACCGCTGGTGATCTGTGCTTCGTGCCTGGGAAACTGGCCCCTTATGTGAACCTGCGTGTACCTTGTTGGAAACTTTAGTGCTTGTGCGAGTGTCGTGTGACTGTCCGAGTGAGAGCCGTGAGAGTGTGGGGTGAGTGTGTTGTCTAGCGAGTCAGGTAAGTGAGACCCTCGTCCCTCATCCCTTGGTGTACGCTCCTGGGACCCTCCTAGACTGTACGTCCTGTCCCACCTTCCTGGGGCTCGTCACCCCTTTCCCTGAACTCCCACTCACGGCCTCCCCCTTCCTTGTTCCCCTGTGTGCCAGAGTAAAGAAGCGGTTCAGAGGTGCGCACTTGACCCAGATACCCAGTGATGATTCATGCTGTGGATTCTTAATCCTAGAAGCTTCATCGCCTGGCCCCTAGCCTTTTAACATTTCGGCGAAACTGTAAGACCTGGCTGTTTGCCCAGGCCTTTGGGAGGGAGGGTGGGGAGGGAGGTTTTTAGTCCCCATCCCATTTGTTTTTTGGTGTTGTCTAGCCCTGTTTTAATATTTAATAGTTTTAGATGGATTTTATTGTATTTTATTGTTTTAATGTTGGAAGCCGCCCCGAGCTGCGTTGCAGGAGGGGCGGGGTATAAATTTATAAAATAAATAAAAATAAATAAATAAATAAATATACGATGCTGAGGGTTTGTTTTCCCCAGGCATACCTCCTTGGCGCCTGGCTTCTGTGCAGCTGAGACCCCTTGCAGCCTCCCTGCTGCGTCCCCGTCCCCCATCACATTAAGGAAGCAGAAGGTCTAGATCACAAATCTGTGCCATGGATCTTCCCCCTATCCTTGTGTACATGCGCCCTGAACTCTGCTCCCTTACTCTGAGCTCAGCTTTTTAGTGCTTGGGGGGAGGGACTGGATCCAGAGGCCAGATCCAGGCACTGGAAAGAGGCCAAAATAAAAACTAGCCATGGGCTGCATTTGGCCCCTTGGCCTGCGATTCCCCACTGCGGGTATAAACCATGAGAAGCCATTTCCCCCTCTGCATTTGGGTCCCAGGGGGAAGCCTCCTCTCAGTTTTGCTCCCCCACACCCACAGCAGTGGTGGACATGTCACTGTCAGGGGTGAAGTCCCAAAATTAAGGAGTGAACATTTCCCTGTAGCATTTCTTGGACTCCGATCTGGCCACCATCATCCATGCCTTTATTACCTCTAGATTAGACTACTGTAATGCACTGCCAGGGACCGGTGGGGCCGCCGGGGCTGGAGGTGCAGGGGGCCCGTTCGCGGCGCCCTGCAGCCCAGGCAGGGGGATGACGCGCGGGGTTCCAGAGAAGCCACACTCGTTTCCCCAGTAGCTGATGCCGCCAACATGGCTGGGGAACAGGAAGCCCCGGATGTAAACAAAGAGCACGAGCGTGTTCAGGTGACTCCACCCACGCACTCGCAGCGCCGATCCCAGCACTTGGCTGGAGACACTCTATCATGGCTGGCCCCGCCCCGGTGCTGAGAGAGCCTGCGCCAGCATTCCCAGGTCTCAGAAGGGACAAGCATCCCTGTGGATCTTGCCAGTGATCAGTGCTTGTGCCTGAGACTGGCCCCTTGACCTTGGAGTTGTGGTATTTCCTGATTTTAGCAGTGTGTATGTGTGTGGGGGGGACGTATGCGTGGTTAGTTAGATTGATAGGTGGTAGTGGGTGTCCTCCTCTCCTTCCCTCTGCCAGTCACCGGCCCTTCAAACCTGTGTGTTAGCCCTGCCCCTGCCCACTGTTTTCCCCCAGGACCCCCGTCCCCTCCTTTCCCCACACCCCGTCACCTCCCCTCTGTCCTTCAGCTGTGTGTGTGGGGTGTGTGTGTGGGCAACTTGGCACTAGAGTGTTGCACGGTAGCCGCTTCCCCGTGATGATCTCCAGCTGGGTGTTCCATACATAAGCCACCTGAGGGAAAGTAAGACCCTGAGGGAAAATAGCGGCAAGAATTCTTGGTGGCTGGTGTGTGGGTGTGTTCCGGCTTGTAGAGAGTCCTTCCTCTCTTGCAGAGCCTGGTACGCACGCAACATGGGGCTACCCTTGGGGACGGTCTGGAGGTTGCAGCTGGTGCAGAATGCAGCGGCCTGTCTCCTAATGGGGACAGGTCATCGCGAGCACATTACACCAGAGCTCCGTTCTCTGCACTGGCTGCCTATTATCTTCCAGGCCCAATTGAAGGTGTTGGTAATGACCTATAAAGTCCTAAATGGCCTGGGCCCGGCTTACCTGCGGGACCGCCTCAGGCCCCAGGTTGTATTGTGGCCCCTGCAGTTGGCCGAGGATGCCCAACTCGAAGTCCCCCAGGTGGGTGACGATGGGGAGGGCGTTCTCGGTGGCAACTCCCAGGCTGTGGAATTCCCTCCCAATTGAGGCCCGCTTGGCCACGGACCTCCTCTTTCCAAAGACAGTGTAAGACCTGGCTGTTCTGCTGGGCCTTTGGAGAGGGAGACAGGTAGGGTGGAAGGGGGATTGGTGCTGCCCTTTTAGTGTATTTTTAGTATATTTTAGTATTTTTAATTAATTTTAAATAGTGAATTGTTGACTGTGTGTGTGAGCCGCCCCGAGCTGCTCTGTGAGCAGGAGGGTTGCGGGATAAAAGAAAACTGAAATAAATAAATAAATAAATACATTTATGCCCTCTTGCAACATTTGAATTTCCTGGAAACTGGGTGAGCAGGCAGAGCTTCCACTATTTTGAGAAGGGAGAGAGAGGGGGTAGGATTTTGCAGGGATGGGGTGGGGTGAAGGGATGAGGCACAGAAGAAATAAAAATGTGTCTGCAATCTGGTGTGTAATCCCAATATGTTACACCAAAGTCATGGTTACCGGAAAAAACATCATGAATATAAAAATGTATATTGTGGATAACAGTATTCCTCTAAATATGCATTCAAGCTGGTTAACGAGTCCCACCGGTGGCATTAGGAACTGAAGGATTTGGGCTGGCACATTATTAACTTGTTAAACAGAAAATAGTAATAGGAGATTACTCACTGTGGGGCTTAGACTCTTAGCCGTTTCCTTCAGCAGAAGCAGCTACCCAGACTAGAGGATCCTGCTTTTAGAAATGATGTTATACTGCCTCACGTTGGGATGCTGTGAGATCTCGGAAGCTTAATTAGGCTTTGCCTAGGTCCCTGCTTGACTGGGAGGGCTCGGATGGAGACCACCCTAGAGCAATTAGTGGGGATTCTGCAGATGGCCCTTTCCCTTGCTGCTGAGCCCAACCATCCCTGCACAGCAGAAAGCACCTGATTGATTCATGAGGCTCCCTCCCATGCCCCCACACCGGCAGTAAGTCCTCTCAGGATTCATAACCAGATCCAATCAACACAACACTCAGTTTTGCTCCCTTCTCACTGGTGAGTCCCTCTCCAAGCTCCTTGCCAATCTTCAAGGGTGTCAGTGGGGAGGGGGAAAGGGGCACATATAAATCACACTCCTAGTCTCATTCACATGTGTCTTGTACCCCAAGGCTCTGACCAGTAGTATACTGGGAAAATTGCCTGTCAGGATAGTATGTGGACCAATGGTGTCTCCTATCATCATAGGGTGCACAGCACAAAGGAAGATGGAGCCTGGTGGTTCCTTAACGATCTCCCACTCTCGCACTTCCACACTGGAAGGGGAGCGGGGAGAGGAAAAGCAGTGAGACCTGGTGAAGGAAAGAAGGGCAAGGTCCCAGGAAGGGCAAGGATGGAGGGAAAGGGGCACTCATGCCGGGAGGAGGATGGACACCCCAGGAAGGGGAAGGGGACCCCCAGACACTCCCCAGCCATGCACCTTCCGTGCTACCACAGGCACCACCCACTGGGAGGATAGACCGCAGGTATTAATTCACTCCACACTCAATTTTTATTCCCCTATCCCAAGTAGTTTATATCCCAGGCCCTGTTTTGTATGTTATTTTTAAAATATTGATATGGTATTTTTAATGTGTTTTAGATTGTGTTGAATTGTACTTTATGACTGGAAGCCGCCCCGAGCTGTGTTCAGGAGAGTACAGGGTATAAATTTAATAAATAAATAAATAAATAAATAACCCTACTGTAAGTAACACAAGCACTACACGGACACAAATACACACGCAATACAAACAATTCAAACAGGGAAAACACTTCGCTCTCAGGCAGGGGCCAGCTTCTTGCTCCGATTACTGGCGCTGCCTGAGTCCCAGCGCCGGCTTCATATTCTTGGGGCTCCACCCCTCGGCGTGCCTGCCCCACAGCGGCCCAGGACCTGACCCCGCGTCAGGCGGGGCACCTGGAAGTGCCGTCTCATTGCCGTCAGCGGGGTCGGCTGCTATAGCAACCAGCGGCGCTGGCGGCGCTGTGGGAGCCCCTGCAAGCGGCATTACAGGGGTGGCGGGGGAGGCGCCGGCGGGGGGGCAGCCAGGGCGTCCACGGTGCCTCCCTATGACAAAGGGAAATCCTTCCCTAGGGCACCTGTGAGTGTAGGCCCCTGTTTTCTGGACGGAGCACACCTTGCTTAGTGGCTAGGCCTTTCAGACCTGTGTCCTGGTCCTCCTGGTCTTCAAGGAACCCTGTTTGACACAGGGCTTTGGTCTGGCACCTGCTTCCCCAGAGCCTTAGACTGGTAGCCCATCCGAGCAGGGACTATCTTGTTGTTCTTGAGTATGTACAGTGCCTAGTACAATGGGTCCCCAGTCCATTGGTGGGACTCACAGTCACTGCTGTAATAATAATAATATCCGGTTATGGCCCTTATTACTGAGCACATCAATCAGGGCTGTCAAGGGTTCCACCCAACCCGCAGCCTTAAAGTCTGATTTTATTCAATAGCAAAATGTTCAAAGGAAAATATATACATTTCCAGACCGACATCATGCCATAACAGATCCAAACACTGCATGTTTAAGTCAGACAGTCCGTGCTGATACATTTGAACAGAGTCTCACTACCCGCACTCTAGAAATAATGTACACATGATGAGAGATGTCGGTGCAATCCGGCTGCCAGAGAATTGCCAGGAAGCTGGACAGAATAAATGTGCCTATTGTAAATGACTGGGGTGTGCCTCCAGATGAGACCACCCAGAAGATTTGGATGGAGAAGCTCAGGAAATCTCAGGACCCACCTTGTTATAGATATGAAACAGGTGTATCAGCTGCAAAATATGCAAGTTGTCCCTATCATAATTTCAGCAAACGGCCTGGTTCCAATAGCAATGAAAGGGAGTTTTGATAATCTCACACTCCAAAGAAGATTAGTCAGTATACGTGGAGGGCTGTTATTTTGGACACAGCCAAGCTCTTGGGCACCACAGACTCCGTGTAGCACAGTGCAGCTGGCTGGCTAAGTGCGGTCCCCTAGCTGTTACTGAACGTCCCACCCAACATGGGAGATAAACAAAGGAAGGCATGTCACATAATACTTGACCCCGGGGAAGATCACATTTCTGATGGAAAGACTGTATGAAGAAAGATCTAAAGAATTTGAGAGGGACTAATATAGAAATAGTGCTTGACCAAAATTGCTGGAGAACACTTGTGAATGAGGCCAGGAAACAACCTGGGTGTTCGTGCCAGAGGAATAATAACTACAAGAACAGCAACAACAAACACAAAACAACAACAACTCCTCCATCTTTGGGATAATAAAGCCCCATCCTCCTATTGTCTTTAAAGGTCTCTATGAATTCTTCAGAAGAATAAGGGCAGTAGTTCCAGTGTCTTTACACAATGTGTGGGTTCTAAATTAGCTGTTGCCACTTAGGAAAAGATCTTGGGAGTCACTGTGGACAGTTCACTGAAAACATCATCTCAATCCGCAGCGGTGGTCAGAAAGGTAAACAGGATGCTAGGAATTATTCGGAACTGGACAGAAAATAAAACGGAGACTATCATACAGTATAAATCCATTGTGCGCCCACTCTTCAAATGCATGCAGTTCTGGTTGCTCCATCTGCAAAAAGCACATAGTGGAACTAGGGCTGAAACAAGGCAGCCTGTCCGTCTTTGTGGATACAATCCATGCTTTTGGAATGGGCTGCAAAGATTCATCATGGACTTTTGGAAATGTTGGATCTTTGCAGAACGTGTCAGCTGCCCCGCCCCCCTCCGGGACCACCGCACCATTTTGTACATGCACACTTAATAAAACCCCTTTTCGCGCCTGTGCAAAAACACTCTTTTCAACACACATGCACAAAATGGTGCTCCTGGGAGTAAAATGTTTGGACTAAAATTTGAGGGGGTACTGACCCACGTAGCTTCTGCCCCCATATCTTTAGAATTTCTGGGGAAGAAAGTTTGATGGGGATGTGTCCCCAGCCCCCCCCCCCCCCATAACCAGTCCATTTGCCCCCCCCCCCCCCCCCCATAATTACTCCCATGAACTGGTGCTGCACTGTGTTGTACAGTACAGTGGGGCATCCTTTTGTGAATGTACATTAAAAAAATACATTTTTGTATATGCACCAAGAGGACTTGTGCTAGTACACATGCACAAAATGGTGCTGCACTCAGGAAGGAGAGCAGGCACTCCCAATCCAGAACTCTATCAGAATGAGGACTGAATTGATGCTAGTCCGTTTTCTGACAGATCCGGATCCAAGTGAAGATAGTCAGCACTAAAGTGCAGAGAAGGGCAACAAAGATAATCATAGGGATGGGATAGTTTCTGCAAGAAGAGAGGCTCAATAGGTTAGGGCTCTGACTGAAGGGGGATATGATAGAAGTTTACAAAATCATTAATAGTGACAAAAAAGTTAAATACAGAGCTGTTATTTACCTTTTCTCAAAATACCCCAGAACTAAGGGACACCCAATGAAATTAACTGGCAGCAGATTTAAAACAAATAAAAGGAAATACTTTTTCATTTAATATACAGTTAACCTGTGGAACTCATTGCTGGAGGATGCTGTGATGGCTAATAGCACAGCTGGGTTCAAAACGTTTTTGGATAAGTTCTCAGAGGATAGATCCATAAATGGCAATGAGTCAAGCTGGTGGCCAAAGGTGTTGGTTATTGGTTGGGCCGTTTGTGGGAGCCGTGGTGGCCAGGACAGTTGACAGACCTGATCCCCTGAACTGCGATAGGCTGGCTATAGGATTGCTCCTTCCCCCCGCCCTTGCGGGGTCGGGGTCTGGGGGAGGCAGCTTCTGGGACGCTCCCCATGACACCGGGGGCAGCCAGGTGGAGACCGGAGGCAGCGGTACAGGAGAGCTGGGGGCTGACAGGGGCAGTGCAGGAGCCAGTGCAGCGTGCAACATCTCCTACTCCCCCCCCCCAATGGACAAGGACACTAACCGGTACTTGGGTGGGTGGGTGTGTGTCTGCTTGAGTGCTGCAGGTGAGAGGCTGCAGGACATTGCTCCTCCCCCCCCCCTTGCAGGGTCGGGGTCTGGGGAAGGTAGCTTCTGGGACGCTCCCCATGACACCGGGGGCAGCCGGAGGCCGTGCTAGGAGCGCAGATTGAAGGGGCATGGTCAGAGGGGTCTGCCCTTTGGCCATGCCCTTCGGCTGGGCTGGGAGATTGGGGCAGAGGGATCATTAGCAGGTCTAAAGAATGTGAGTTTTCTCCTGGTAAAGTTGGTGGGAAGGCCTTCCCCCCGTGAGAGAGGGGTGGAGGAGGAGGAGGAACTCCCCTGGTGGCAGCAGGGGAGGGAAGACAGTGGGGTGTGGAGCCAACAGCCTGGTGTGACCAGGCAGCGGCATGAGTGGTGCCAGTGGAGAAAGTATTGGGATGATGATATATGTAATTAATGTAAAATGGAGTTATGGGATTGTGTGTATATTATTTTTATTTATTTTATTTATTTATTTTCTGGATTTATACCCCTCCCCTCCTGAAGACAGCTCGGGGCGGCTTCCAGCAATAATACATAAAATACATCTAAAACCATTTTAAAAACATCAAAACCATTCAAAAATATTAAAACAGGGCTGGGAAAAACATTAAAACAATTATGATGTATTGCATTATTGTGTGGGTTTCCCTGTGTGGGATTTAAACCCAAGAACTGTATTTTTTGATATTGTAAGCCGCCTCGAGCCAACCTGAGTTTGGAGTGTGGGGTATAAATAAACAGTGAAATGAAATGAAATGAAAGCTGGCGGGAGGAATGAGACCTCTGACTGTTGGTGGTTGGGAGTCAATAGGAGGGAATGGGTAGACCTGCTGGGCACTTCTTTGGAGCGAACGAAGTTGCCACTGTCGGAGGTGGCATGCTGGGATGCATGACCCATTGGCCTGGCCCAGTTTTGCACTGTTTAGATTATTATTCCATAATCAAAAAACCTCCGGTTTATAATGATAGTTAAGGCTCTTGCAAATTCAATCCTGCAATAAAAAGCATGGAAATTGCAAGTTAAGGCTCCTGCCTTAACTTACGTGCCATGTAAACAGTAAAGATGTTGTATTACTTACAGCTTAGACTCCATGCACCCACACTTTGCCTTTGTCTTCAGCCCCAGTCCTCTTCCTTTGCAGGTTGGGGGCAACACTGAAGCTGGGGACAGGAGGGTGTGAGCTGGCTCCTCACCCCCTCCTTTCCCTCTAGCCTTTCATTTTGGGTTGGGGAGACTGGTACAGCAGAGCACACTGACTACAGTGGTATACAAATGTTTCATAAAAACATTTAGTTGGTTACATATTTTAATGAATAAAATGGAATGGCAATTGGAAGGAATGGAGGCAACAGCAATGCCAATTTCTAAATAAATGCTATTGTCATTGCAACATCAAATTCAATGACCATCAAAGAATACAACACAGCTGCATCTTTGGGAATACAGAGGGAAGACAACAGAGTGTGAAATAATGACTGTTTTTGCACGGATGCCCCCCTCCGCTGGGTGTGTGGGCGGGTGCGTGGTGGTGGGACTGTCTGGGTGCGCCAGTGGGTGGGTGGGTGGATGAGTGTCCACCTGTGGAAACACCACGGGCGGTGGGTGAGGGTGCATGTGCACTCCTGGTGCACACTCATCACCCACCCACGGAGCCATCTGACAAAACGGAGGAGGCTCCATGGGTGCAGGTGGGTGGAGATGGGTCTGCGCCCGTGGGAAGGGGAACACACCCACCGCGGGCGCACACCCATCTCCCCACCCAGCAGCATCATGGGAAAACGGCCAATGGTGACGGCACCAGAAGAACTAAGTGAAATGGTGGAAGTACAGGAAAGAATACAAAGAGTTTGCAGGAGAAAATAAGTGGGTGGAATGACAAGAGGAATTAGAAATATTTCAACATTTCTGAGTGAGATGAATGATTCAGAAGACTGATGGGATACCTGTGGGAGCACTTGTATCATTGTAGCCACTTACCATAGCGGACTGCCGATTCTTTCACTCCCTAGAGTCTCTCGCCCTGGTATTCCACTTCCTGTCCTGTTTGCTTTTTGTCATTCCACACACAGACCTTTACTCCTGTTCCCTATGAAACAGACAGATAGATGCATTTCCCAGGGCTTTGGAGTTCTGTGTGAGAGGGTGGGGGTTAGAGGGTTAGATGGGGCAACTTGGACCAGGACCCCTGGGTTGTCGGTTACAACATTGAGAGCAGGGGAGAACAGATCAGTCTGGAAACCAGGACTCTTGGATTACCTATGAAGGGAGTGCAGTGTACTGGGTTAGAGTGTGATGGAGGGGCTAGAAGCCATGACTCCAGACTTCTCTGTTAAAGGGTGGGGACCTAGTAGGTTAGATAGAGAGTGGGTGTGGGAGCCACGACTCCTAAGTTGTCTGGGAGGGTAGTGGGGACTACTGGTTGAAAGAGAGGGTCTGGAGTCATTACTCAGCTGTCCCATTCTCCCCAACCCAAACGAAAGGCTAGAGGGAAAGGAGGGGGTGAGGGGCCAGCTCACACCCTCCTGTCCCCAGCTTCAGTGTTTATTTATTTATTTATTTAACAGATTTTTATCCTGATCTCCCCACCTCAGTGGCTCAGAGCAGCTAACAAAACCATAAAAACAACAATATAAAAACACTTGAACAATTTAAAACATTAATCATAAAAACCCACCCTTCTCCCCAACCCTCCCCCCTACCCACTCCCCCTCCCTCTCGCCAAATGCCTGACGGAACAGCCATGTTTTACAGTTTGCCCAGAAGGTCCAGGGCCAATCGTGCCCCCACCGGGAGGGAGTTCCACAGGCATGGCGCAGCGACTGAGAACGCCCTGCTCTGTGTGTGGCCTCCCGAGACACCCGGGGGACCTCCAACAGCGTGCCCCCAGCCAACCGCAGGGGCCGATCCAAAACCCGGGGAGTGAGGCGGTCCCACAGGTAAACAGGGCCCAGACCATGTAGGGCTTTATAGGTTAAGACCAACACTTTGAATTGGGGCCGGAAGCCTATCGGCAGCCAGTGCAGAGACCAGAGCACCGGTCTAATATGTTCCCGGCGGCCCATGCCCACCAGGAGCCGGGCCGCCACATTCTGCACCAGCTGCAGCTTCTGAGCCATCACCAAAGGTAGCCCCACATAGAGCGCGTTGCAGTTGTTGCCCCCAACCTTCAGAGGAAGAGCATTGGGGCTGAAAGACGAAGGCAAAGTGTAGTTGCTTGCAGCCTAAATTCTGAGCACAATATGTGAAACTGTACAATGTCTTTACTGCTTCCATGGCACATAGGTTAAGGCAGGAGCCTTAACTTGCCATTTCCATGCTTTCTATTGCATGACTGAATTTGCAAGAGCCTTAACTATCATTCTAAACTGGAGGTTTTTTTATTATGGAATTTAATAAGGTTTTTGGTTAGCAAAGGTGAGAGTCACAAAATGTCATATGTCCCCGGCTGCAAAGGAAAGCTTTCATTTATGCCTTGACCACGTGGTCTAAAGCAGGGGTTCCCCTATTGTGTATTAGGATCCTAAGGAGGGGGTAGGTGGAGATGATCACATCATCTACAGAAAGCTGTGTGATCCCAATTGATATTGGGCTCCATGTGCCTAAAGCCATTCCCCTCCCCACCCAGCGTGAAGCTGCCGGAATAACATTATTAAAGGAAGACCATTTCACTTGTACCTCTGCGCACATAAATTTAATACACACGGCAGACAGACAGACAGATAGATTTGCCCGTCGCCCTCAGCAGGCTTAGGCTCTTCACCTCCTTAGGCGGGGGAGGGGGTGGGGAAAGCAGGTAGAAGCTGCGCTGTTGCCCTGGGATTCTCCAGTCCTTACTACAGTGTTCAGTGAGGGACAGGTGACACTGGCAGCCATTGTCGCTAGCAGAGCCTGGCAGTGTGTGCTCGAGCAGAAGGGCTGCACCCAGCTGGCAACCTCCTTACTACTCTCTCTGGTCATCAGTTCATCCCTTCTAACTGGCTTTACTTCACAGGCACGCACACACAGTTTGTATGTCTTGTTCTGGGAAGGGAAAGAAGCTGGGGGAACATTCTGGGAGAGGACAGAAGATAGGGTGCACCAGCATGAATCAAGCGGACAGCAGGAGGGAGGAAGGTGGTTAGAGAGGGAGAACTAATAGAGGCGCTATGGCATAGCCATGTCAGTTTCAATGCAGCTGTCTGTGTACAGCTGTGTCAGTTTCAATGCTACTCTGCCACTTTTCCTTTGGGAGGGGAAGATACCTGCGCTGCTGGCTGCAGCAGGGGAGCAAATGCCACCCTGCGGTGCATGGCGGATGGCTCAATTGAATTCAACATGAATGTGCTGCATAAGAAGATTTCCCCTATGCTTTCAATTCAATAACTTTGCTAGCATAATCAAATGAAAGGCACAGAACAAACCTGATGTTTATCCAATGGTTCCAAGAGTGTGTGAAAGAACAGACAGTGTTTATTCAATGGTTCCAAGAGCATGGCAATGTGAATGTGCAGCATAAGGATTCCCTTCTGAACTTTAAACTTGTTTTCTATTAAAACAGAAACTTTTTCAGATTCCCCTAGTCAACAGCGATTGCTCAAGATTGGGCTTCCTTTTTCCAAGCAAGCCATGTTCACTTAGACCCCCAATTAAAAGAGAAATCCCAAGCAAACGTTTTCAGTTAGCCTCAGTGGGAAAGTCAGTGGCTGAAAATCACCATGTTACAGATAGGCAGAGATACAATGGGAACTCCATCTCGCCTTAACTAATAGAGGCCTCCATAATGACTAGATTTTAAACTGGATACTCACTCTCCGTTTCCTCTTCTAAACTGTGCAGCCTTCGTGTGCACTCCTAAACAACAGCTGTCTCTGCCCAGATGTGGCTTCATGTAATTCCTAGAATGCAATACATAAAGATATTTACTCTACAATGGCACAAATGTGTTAAATTTCAGCTTAGCTGTTTAACTGCTTAAGAGGCCGTGGGTTTAATTCTTTGCTGCATTTAAGCTTTAAGCCACTTGTGCTGTGTGGAATGTCTGGGAGGCTAGTGCAGCTTCCTGGCAAGACCAGAGTAATTGTTGGGATTGCTGTAGTTGGAGATAGCCTCTCGAGAGCTGCTTATGGGCAGCGCCACCCAGACTAGAATCTTTGTAGAGCGTGAGCTATGGAACACACACTCCCCAGCTACTTAATACCCCCAGGGGCTGTGAGAGTAGAAGCACAGGACCAAGTTCAGCAAACCTACACCTGCTTATGCCCCAAGAGAATTTCCCCCTGGCCCTTGTACCCTTTCTAGATCTATATTATGGAATTCCCTTCCCCTTGAGGTCCATCAAAGTCCAAGCCAGTTAATCTTTCAAAGATGTTGTAAGACCTTTTTATTTGGCTAGGCCTTTGGCAAGCAGGGATAGGTGTTTGTGGGGGTTGGTTTTTTTTTTTGGTAATTTAGGGGATTTTAGGGGCTCTATCTATCTAACCTATCTATCTAATCTAATCTAATCTAGCTATCTATCTCACTTTATATATTTCAGCTTTCTAGAAGGACAGGTTATAAAGCCAAATCAAATAAAAAAATAAATTTTAAGTGCAAAAGTCTCTTTGCATGCATTGGAGATGACAGCACAGGAGTGCACTTCTGAAGATAAAGATTTTTTTTTGCCACATCCCCAGGACTAGTAATTTCTGGAATTTCCTGTTCTGCAGCCATTCCATCCTATCCCAAGTACACCCCCCTCCCCCCCCAGTCTTGGTGAGGGGCTACTTCAGCTGCACAGAAATGGCTGGAATCCTGTCACATGCTGACCCAGTGTCACAGGGGCTTAGGGGTTATGATTTATGATGTGATCACAATGATCTGTCTATGTATGTACTATCAACATTTCTGAGTCTATCAGATGGTTTTATAAAATGAAGCTGTGTTGTGTCATGCCATGGTGGTCTGTATGAAAAGTTATGCACAGTAAGGGCACAGGTTAAGTGTTATTAGTTAGGTCATAAAGTTACAAAGTTCTCATAAGAGAGATTCAAGGTGTAAGTGGCACTGCTCTGCGGGACGTTAAGGGAAGATAGCTAGGACAATTTGAATGTAGTTGGGCAAGGCTGAAGGAGGGGGTGGCTTGACTGACACTGGTGAAGGCCGCCTGCACCAGTGTTGGGCCCAGGCCAGAGTACCTTGTACTGCTGAAGCATGGAGTCCAGGGCAGCAAGAGTGCTGGTTCTAGCCCCGATCCACAGGCTGAACCCTCCCAACCTCTCATCCCTCCCCTGGGCTGAACTGAGCATGTGCACTGAGGGCGATAGGCCTCAGTGCACATGCCCAGTGTCTACCCCATTCATTTTTTGACTAGAAATGTCGAGGTCCCCATGGAATAGGAGTTCTTTTAGGACCGGAGTCTTGAAACACAATCATCAGAGCATGTGGTAATGTCCTTAGGTCTTGACACTGATGGGAGTCCCATTCATTTCAATGGGACTGGCGCCAAGATTAAATGCTAGCACCGGCACTAACTGCCCCGAGGATCGCGCTGCTGGTTGTTTTTCTTAGTTCCAGTTCCTGGAGTTATGTGATTCAGTAGTGACAATCTGGAGAAGGTGCAGAGCAGAGCAACCATCGGTGCTTTTAGACAGACTGTTCTGGAGGCAGCAGGGAGTTAAATGAAGCCCACTACCCATCCACATGCCTCCCTCCCTCTTGCCATAGAACTGCCGGTGGATCGCCCTCTCTGCTTGCCGTGCTACGGGATATTCCGGAGCACGGCAAGGGGAGTTGGTTCTGCTCTGCTCCACCTCACCCCAGGGTGGCCCGCCGTTTACATGGACAGGCCACCCAAGGGTGGGGCGCAGCAGGTGTCCATCTAAAGACACCCAGTGATAAAGCAAACGGGAAGGAAAGAGCTATCAGGAGGACCTTAAGGCACTGGGAATGTAATGTTTAGCCTGGGAATGTTTAGCCTAAAGAAAAGAAGGCTGGGACTGGGGGCATCATGGTTGTAGTGATCAAATATGTAAAAGGCTGCTGTGAGCAAAATGGTGCCCAGCTGTTTTCTCTGGTGGTCACTGAGGAGAGGACTAGAGTGAATGGGCTTAAATTAAAGGGAAAAGATTTAAGCTAACCCTTTCCTAACTAACAGAAGAGTTAGGCAGTGGAATAATTTGCCAAAGGAGGTTGTCAAATCCCTGTTGCTGGAGGTCTTTAAAAATAGATGAGACAGCTCTCTCTCAAGGCTAGTTTAGGTACAATGGATCCTGCTTGATGGCACTGGGCTGGACTAGAAAGCCCTTGGGGTTCTTTCCAAATCTAGTCTTGTATAGTTCGATTAGCATCCCAGGATTCATTTTAAAAAACAGGCCTCTTGCAGGAAATATTGAAATGCTGACCCTGTAAAGGCGGGAAAAGAGAAGGTATTTATCATTTTGAATCATCTTCATTTTTAAGCCCATCTCATGATTTTAAGGTGCCCGAGTCATTGACTGTCGAATGCCGGGGGCTGTTCTGGGGTTTGTCAGCTTGAGAACCCAGTCTTGTGCGTGTGGCTGGTATTGTGAGCGCGATGAGTTCTGGAAGAGGGGAAGTTGTCTCTCAAAGCCGAAAATTGTGATCAAACGGCGAGACTCGCCCCTTTCCGTGGGATTCTTCTCAGTCTCTAGTTCCTCTTCCGTTTGTTGGTTTAGATTTCCCCCGAGGCTCAGGCTGGCCCACAGCACAAACAGCTAAAATACAGACCAGAACCCATCGAATACCAAGAGCATCTTCCCGGACGAGGAAGGGCCAGGCTCCCATTTTGGCCTACGGGAGTCTCGGGGTTGACCCTAGTCTTACGCTGCCGCCGGCGGCGGCGGGAGATGCTCACGCTAGGGGCTTAGGGAGCTCCGATCCCGCGGAGCAGCCGGCGAGACCCCCGAGGGCCCAGGCCGTAGGGGCCCGCGCACTCTCCGCCGGCCTTGGGGGCGGCCGAGGGACACAAGGCGGGGAGGTGCTTAGAGACCGGCCAACTGACCAGGGTTCCAGTCCCATTGGAGGCGGCCTGGGCAGGATGGTGCCCTGCCTCCTGGCGGGAGAGCACCCTCTTCCCAGGCCCACTCACCCCCTTCCGCCCGGCCAGGCCCACTCGCTTATGAAACATACAGCCTGCAGGGGCCAAGGCAGGCCCTGAACCATGGATTGTTCATACAGACTTCCCCTAGGCAGCAGCCCTAGGTCCCACAAGGGGGGGGGCTCTTATGAAAAACACATGTTGCAGGGCCAGGCGCCAACCCTGCAACAGGCATTTTTCATAAGTCTGCCTTCGAATTTTGCCTAGGGGGCCAACCCTATTTCGGTCCAAGCTCCTAATTCGCACCCAGGCTTTCAGCCCAGCTCTGTGACCCGTGCGGCTGGTTGCTCTGGGTCCCGCGTCTCAGCAACCAACCTCCTGGCCACTGCCCTACGCCTCCCTAAGCGGAGCTATGGAGCGCCCGTCTTCACTCATCCCCGCCTCCTTTCTCTTACCTCAGAGGGCGGGGACTACAAACCCCAGCATGCCTCGCGGGCGGCGCGAGCTTAGGAGGATGCATGCGCGTGGAGGAATCCCCGCCCCCGAAGGCGGGAGCCGCTGCTCCGATTGGTCAACGCGGTTGTCGCTCAGAGCGGGTTCGGGGGTCAGAGTGCGCGGAGGTGAGTGGCTGCTGTTGGGGACTCGTGGTGCTGCGGGGAGGGGGACGGGGCGGCGGGGGG
>QEPC01012035.1:2278872-2300663 GCA_003113815.1 Sphenodon punctatus | reverse complement strand
TGGGGGTTGGATACCTGGGCAGGGCCAGGGGGTGCAGGTTTGGGGAGGGGGAGCCGGGAGGGCTGGGCTGGGATCTGGGGGTTGGATACCTGGGCAGGGCCAGGCCCGGGGGTGCAGGTTTTTTTTGAGGGGAGCAGGGGGCCCAGGCAAGGCCTGGGGGGGGGCGGGTTGGGTGGGATTGGGACTTGTAGGCTTCGGGTTGGTGGGGGGTGGGAGTGTTTTGCTGCACTTCGGTGAGGCCAGCCCTGATGAGGGTGGAATCGGGGGTAGGGGATGGTTTTTACAGAGGCAAAATGGTTGGGGAGCCTGGAGAAGGCGCTGGATTCCATGGTTAGGACCTGGAACTGGGTCAGAATCCCAAAGTCAGACCTAAGAGGTGGGAAGGGGTCTGTGCTAGGGCATGGCCCAGGCCGGGAGGGCGGTGACTGCATTGGGAATTTAGAACATAAGTAGCACCATGCTGAGTCAGACCAATGATCCATCAAGCCCAGCATCCTGTCTCTGACAGTGGCCAATCTCGATTGCATGGGAGAAGAACCAACAGTCCCAAGGGGGGATCCATTCCCCGTTGTTCACTCCCAGCTCCCAACAGTAAGAAGTTCATCCCGTAAACTACTTGGTTAATAGCCATTAATGGACCTACCCTCCAAGAACTTACACAGTCCTTCTTTAAACCCAGCTCTACTATTGGCCTTGACAATGTCCTCTGGCAACAAATTCCATAAGTTAATTATGCGTTGAGTGAAAAAGTACTTACTTTTATTTGTTTTAAATCTGCCGGCAGCTACTTTCATGGAGTGTCCCCTAGTTCTAGTACTATTTGAGAGGGTAAATAACCGTTCCCGATCTACTCGTTCCACACCACTCAAGTTTTTATAAACCTCTATCATGTCCCCTCTGTCTTCTCTAAGCTGAAGAGACCCAGCTTGTGAAGCCTCTCTCTGTACGGAAGCCGTTCCAGACCCTTTATCATTCTCGTTGCCCTTCTCTGTACCTTTTCTAGTTCAGCAGTGTCTTTGTTGAGATAGGGCGACCAGAACTGCGCACACTATTCCAGGTGCAGTTGCACCATCAGTTTGTATAGAGGCATTATGACATCCTCCGTTTTATTCTCTGTCCCTTTGCGAATAACTCTTAACATTCTGTTTGCTTTTCTGACTGCTGCTGCGCACTGGGCTGTGGATTTCAGTGTATTGTCCACAATCGCTCCTAGATCCTTTTCCTGAGTGGTAACGCCTAGCTTAGTACCCAGCATTGTGTACGCAGAGTTTGGGTTATCATTCCCTACATGCATCACTTTGCACTTGTCCACATTAAATCTCATCTGCCATTTGGGTGCCTGGGCACCCAGTGTTGTAAGATCCTGTTGCAGTTCCTCACAGTTTGCTCGTGTTTTAACTACCTTGATTAACTTGGTGTCATCTGCAAATTTGATCACCTCACTCTTAACATCCTTTTCCAGATCATTAATGAATATATTAAACAGTACCAGTCCCAATACTGAAATCTGGGGCACACCACTTTTTACATCTTTCCATTGTAAAAACTGACCATTCAGTCCTATGCTTTGCTTCTTATCCTTTATCCAGTTATCAATTCATACTTAAGACACTACCTCCTATGCCATGACTTTTTAATTTTCTCAAGAGTCTTTTACTTGGAACCTTCTCAAATGCTTTCTGGAAGTTCTTAATGATAGTTTCCACCATTTTTCTCTGCACAGACATCAAGCTTACTGGTGTGTAGTTTCCAGGATCACCTCTGGATCCCGTTTTAAATATCAGGGTTACATTTGCCATCCTCCAGTTCTCCGGTACAATGGCAGATTTTAGCAATAGGTTACAAATAGCTAACAACAATTTCATATTTGAGTTCCTTCAGAACTCTGGGGTGAATTCCATCTGTTCCTGGTGATTTGTTAGTATTTAGCTTGTCAATTTGCTCTAGGACCGCCTCCAGAGTTGCGTTGATTTGTGACAGCTCTTCCAATTCATCACCAACAAAGTAAGGTTCCGGCATGGTTACCTCCCCAAAATCTTCTGCAGTGAAGACCAAAGCAAAGAACTCATTCAGCTTCTCTGCAATGTCCTTTTCCTCCCGAAGCACCCCCTTTCAGCCCCATGTCATCTAACAACCCCACTGACTCTCTAGTAGGTTTCTTGCTTCTGATGTACTTGAAAAAGTTTTTATTATTAGTTTTAGCATCTTTAGCAAGTTGCTCCTCAAATTCCTTTTTGGCCACCTGCCGTATTAACTTTTACATCTACTTTGGCAACGCTTATGCTCTTCCCTATTTACCTCATTGGGACTCTTTCCATTTTTTTAAAAGGATGCCCCTTTGGCTCCAATAGCCTCCTTCACTTCACCATTTAGCCTAGTTTTGTACCCTGGGGGGTGGGGGTGTACTAGGAAGGAGGGGAAAGAAGATTGGGTGCTGAGGTTCAGAACCAATTCAGCATCCCAAGAGTGGAGAGGTGCTGAGGAGGGACTGGAGCAGGGCTGATAGTTGCTGCGCATGTCTGAGTGATTGATATTGCTTACATGAATTGAAGGTTACAGAGGGGTAAAAAGTCTGGAAGCTGCCTAACACATTGGGTTTCAGAGAATAATGGTTTGGAGAAAGGGGGGTCAAAGAAGGGGTTTTGAGTGCATCAGATGGAGAGTTGAGGAGACACATTCTGTTGCCCCCTTGCCCCTGCCCTCTCTTCCATCCCCTAGGGTTATAGAAGAGAGGGTGGGAGAGAGATGCCAGCTTTCCATGAAGGGGGGCGGGGGCAGTGAGAAGTTAGCCTAGAGCTATGCAATAGTATGACAAAGAGAGCTCTTCCAGTGACACTCGCAATTTCACCTTCCAAAGTGATTCCACTGGCACAGCATGATGATGCTAATGGGAGGAGTGGGTTGGCACTGCCAGGCTTAGTCTGGATTTGACCACTTTCACCCTTGGGCCATTGCTTGTTCTTCAGGGTAATTGGTCTGGGGGAGAGGAATGGTGGGAGCTCTTGTGACTCTGAAATCCCGGTATGATTTTGATGTACTTTTGCCCAGTCTTTCTGGGGGAAGAAGTTGATTGCCTACTAATAGGGCTCATATGAGGTAGGTTTAAGAAAAGCACGTTTTGAATTCCTTTCGGGGTCTGGAGAGGGGTAATAGAATGAGTAGTTTGTCTTTTACCTGCGAGATTACACAAATCAGGCATCTTGAGAGTCGGAGATGAAGTGTTGAAAGCTGAGAAGTACAGTGTGTTTCTACATGTTGCCTGACTGCTTGCAGGAATTCTTGCTCCCTACTTGCCTCCTCATCCCAAATTTTTGTTACTATGCTGTTATGGGGGTTTTCCTCTAAACCAGGGAAGGGAAACCTCAGGCCTAGGGGACAAATGTGGCCTGTAGTTAAGTTTTTATTTGGCCCATTTTCTGATTTTCAAAGTGGCCCCAAGAAAGGAAAAGGCTTCCTACCCCTGCTTTAAACTGAAGACCATAGACAGACATGTCTTATTCCTGATAGTCTGTTGTTCAGACCCCTCGTGCCCGTGTCCCCTGCGTGAACAGCGCTGAATTGACAAATCAGCATGGCACTTTGTCCTGTCTTAGACATAGGGTGAGTTGGTGGCTCCTTCACTAATTGGTTGTCCTTGCTAGCTGATGAATCACATCCCTAATGCTGCATCCCCTTTGGCTAGCTAGATTCATCAGGTCACAGTGCAGAGGGTCCTCTTAACTACAATGATTAGACATCATATTTGATTCCATCTAAAGCAAGGTAAAGAAATGCTTTGTTCCAATACTCCTGTTTGTGGCGTTCCTGAAAGGAATCAGCCCCGTTGCTGTTCTGTTGGGGTAGTTGTGTGAGTTCTCATTTTGGCACTCTTTACAGTGCTGTAATACAGGGATGGGGAACCTTGGGCCTCGGGGCCAAATGCAGCCAGTGACTAGCTTTTATTTGCCCGTTTCCCAGTCCCTGGATCTGCCCCCTGGATCCAGTTCCTACCCCGAAACTGTGAATGGCTTGTCTTAGGAGTAGAGAGTAAAGATAAGGACATGCACCCATGGCTAGAGAGTGGATCCATGCTCTGAACCTTCCTCTTCTTCCCCCGCTTCTTGAGCACACCCCCTTTAGCACTCCTGCCCACAACGTCTAGGCAGCCCTCAGAGCTCAAACTAATTTTCAAAGTGGCCCCTGGAAGGGGAAAAGTATATTGGAACACTTCTTATATAAACCAGACATACAAAATCACACTTGGGAAATGGAAATTTATAAAACAAAAACAAAACACAAAAACCAGAACAGTTTGAGTTAAAAATTCATTTGGTGGTTCTGTGAGTTTGATGGGGGGGAAGAACAGTGAAGTGTTGAGTTTTGTGTGGACTCTTTCTTTTGTAAGTGGATTTATTTCCTTCATGTTAAATCATCACATGGTCTATATAGTTTGCTTGGAGGGAAGATCTCTTGCAGTGGGCGTTATTTTACACTTCAGTCTTGGCTTCCCTGCCAGAGATGAAATAAATATTCGTGGTGAATTCTGTAGCCAGCGAATTCACCCATGTTTGAGTCTCTCCCTATTGAAGCCGATACCAACTGCTGTTGGTTTCTGCTTTGTCTGATGTGTGTTTGTTGTTCTAGTATGGTTATTTGGGTCACTCACTTTGCTTGCTCTGTTTGGGCGCTCCTAACGCTATTCTGCGTCTGCCTTATCAGAAACGAAGGAACCAAAATAGTGATACGACCGACCCCAATAACTGAAATAAAGGAACTGAACTGGAATTCCCGACTAAGCGGATATTCTTCTTTGGCTTCAAATATTGTTTTGATATTGAGGTGGCTATCTGAAAATGAGAATAACATTCCTGAATATCAAAGCCACTGTTTTTCAGCTCTTTTCTCTACATCTACTGGGCAAAGAAGAGGATGTTGCCAAAGGGAGCTGATGGTTGCCCAAATCCAATAGACTAGAGCCTAGTGCGTGCCAAAGAAACTGGGCATTATACAAAAGCCCTTGAATGAGTGTGTACATGATGATCAAATAGGGCCTTGCATTTTGGTTTAAAAGATATTCAACAGTGTCTTCATTCTTTAGGAAGTTCCTTCAGTGTCTCTACCCTTGTTTCAGCTGTATTCAATAGGTATTTTTCTTTCTTAGAAAATAAAGTTTCAAATAAGATTTGGAATCCAAGTTATTGTGCTTGCATTACCCCTGCACTAACCCTCTAGGATTTTTTTAATATTGATTACCAGGAACCCATACAGCATTATGGGCTAGGAGACCCATGTTCGCTGTTTTTCCCCATTGGTGGCAGTGGGGAAAAATCAGTGAACACAGGTAGTTGGCATAAGTAGTGCCAATGGTCCATCAAGCCCAGCATCCTGTCTGCGACAGTGGCCAATCTTGGTCGCTTGGAGGACGTACCCAACAAGTGACCTTGGGGTGATCCATTCCCTGCTGTTTACTCCCAACAGTAAAAGGTTACATTCCCCAAGCCTACCTGGCTAATAGCTGCTTAAAGGACCTCTCCTCCCAAAACATACTTCTAATTTGTTTTAAATCTGCTTCCTGTTAGTTTCATGGAGTGTCCCCTAACTCTAGTACTATTTGAGAGGGTAAATAACTGTTCCCTATTAATGTGTTGAACTAAACAGGTTTAACTAAATTTGGACATTCCCTATTAACGTTCCTAACGTCCCTAAATGTGGACATTCCCTATTCACTAAAGTTACCTGAATAGGACTTGCCACTTTCAGCTATGTTCATGTGCATCTTTAAAAGTCTGCACTTAGATGGAAAGGGCATACAAATGTGTTGCCAGGTTAGATTCGAAGTGCTTTTCCCTGGATGCTGCTGATCCGGTTCCCCCGCATGATGCTAAGAAGTGCCATCAGGTGAACTCGCTGCAAAGCAGAGGCTCTCCCCATTCTGGTGTCCCTAGACAGTCATTTAAAAAGAATCTAGCACAAGGGTAGCCCAGCTTGGTCAAACTTCACCTAGGTGGTTATATCATCAGTCTATTCTAGTTTGTAAGCCCCACGGCAGCCATGTTCTACCATTCTATTACCCAAGTTTAAAGACCTTAGAATTGTGAAGAAAACTTCTTAAATGTGGATAAAACAAAATACAGATCGAATGCAGAATGGCTCTGAAGTCAGCAGACGGCCAGAAACTGCTGGAGAATTCTGATCTGCACTATCTGTTGCCATGGTGCATGTGGTAGGGGTGAGGAGGAAGAAAGGAAAGCCATCTCCTGTCCTTGCGTGTATGCCCTCATCTTTTCCTTCTCCTCAACTCGCTTGTGTGATGCCTGAGGTAGGAACTGGATCCCTGGACCAGATCCGGGAATTGGAAAGGCCAAATAGCAAACAGCCATGGACTGGATTTGACTCACAAGCCCTAGGTTCCCCACCCTTGAATTAGGCCACTTGCAGAAATAAGGGGCGGGGGGCTTCCAGGAGCAGAACTCACAGCAGGAGGAATCGCAGGAAGCTCTGCTCATGTGCGTGGGGTTTTAGCCTGTATCTGCCACAATTTCGCTTGCGGATTACAGGGCTCAAAATCCAGTCCTGTAATCTGTCAGTATGCAGATGAGTGAGCTTCCCTTGATTTCCCCCGCCATAATTTTGGCTCGCAGACGTTCTTCCCTCTCGATCCCCATCTTGTGTGCAAGTGCCCTTAGTCTGACCTGGCCACATAGTTAATGGGGTTGGATTAGATAGTCACTTTTACAGTGATCCCCAATCTTGGTTTGGATACCAAGTTAGACTGGAAATTCCTTGCAACAAGGAGCATGTCTCTGTACTGCAAAGTGTGGCACAGTTTTGGGTGCTGAGAACCCAAACAACAATTAATGCACAATTGTCCTGATGATTAGGAATGATATGCAGATATTCCAGAGGGATGTTTTGATGAAACTTTGAAATTTTCTAACGTCGCTTTGGTTCTCTAAATATTGCACCAACCAGAAAAGATAGACAACCAAGGGATTTCGTTTGGGGAAACACATTAGACTGATTATTGAAAGATTCATCGGTTTATAAATAAAACTACTTTAGGTTATTAAAATGCAGTTAAAGCAGCCTTTTTATTTATTTTGCTTCTTGGCTATTTTGTCTGTCATTGTTTCAGATTTATACGCCCATCCCCATCCCGAAGGCGCAGGGTGGTTTATGACAAAACAGTCTACTGAAACAAATATAACAAAAATAGAAGAAATAAATATAGGTAAATCACCCAACCTTTTCACACCACTCTCATTACCCTGCTTTTTACTTGGGAAAGTCTCCTCCAGCCAGCCCATACTGCCTCCCTCCTTACAGAAGAGCTGTGGTCAGCCCCAACAATTCCTATTAAATCCCATCCTACCCACTCCCTTCTCCATCCTCACCTAAACATCCCTCCAGGCCCTTTGCCCCATTTTCAGTATTTCCCTGTATGCCTTGCATTCCAGCCTCTTCGTCACCTTCCTAATTCTCTCCCATCTGCTGACCGCCTCCTTGAAGTGCAGTGTCCAAAACTGAATGCAGAGTTCCGGGCCAGCAAAGTAGCATTATTCCTTCCCATGTCTTGCATACAATGCATCTGTTAATGCAGCCCAAAATGGGATTTTCCTTTCCCCCCCTTTTTTAATTTTTTGACAAGTGTTATTTATACATTAACTTGATCATTGACTGTGACCTGGGGCGATAGGGATATGCCCATCATTGTTAGAATCTGGCCTCCTCTGTACATTCAGGTTCACAGCCTTGGGTCCCTGGATCCCTCGTTACACCTGGAATATCAGGTTGCTGCGGTGGCTAGGACCGCTTTTCACCAACTCTGCGTGGTGAGAAGGTTGTGACCCTTTCATATTCTGACCTGGCCACTGTCATCCATGCATCTGTAGCCTTGACACCAAACTGCATCGGGCTGCCTTTGAATACTGTTTGGGGCCTGCAGCTGATGCAGAGCAGCCTGCCTTTTGCCGCGGGTCAGTCACCACTAGCACGTTAACACCAGTGCTCCAGAGTCCATGCTGGCGTACAATAGCTTTCCAGGCACAATTCAAAGAACTGGTTTTGACCTAGAAAGCCCCAAAGGAGTTCGGCTCTGCACAGGGCTTGAAATTTGCAGGTGCCTGGGAGCCATTGGTTTCCCAGAAAACTGAGGCTGGCGACTGGTTCAGGGGTGGAGTGGGGCAAGAACGGTTTAGTATCAGGATAATCTGGCGACTGATTTTTGCTCCAGAAGTTTAATCTGCAATTTCATGCCCTGGTCCTGCATATCTAAAAGACTGTAAAGGAACAAGGGGGAAGAGATGACCTCTAGGATCAGCCAGGGGCTCCTCTTGCAGATTCCATCGCTACCCCAAGTCCGCATGGCAGGAGCGTGTAGAGAGGGGTCCTTGGTGGCTGCTCCACAGCTCTGGAATTCCCTTCCCTGGAGGTTTGCTGAAGCCCAAGCATTTTCTGAAGGCAGTGTACAACCTACTTACTTGGCCAGGTCTTTAGAAGGTGGGGATAGAGTATGGGATGTGTGTGGTTATAATGGGAATTTGATATAACTCCTACTTCTCTGTACATGATGCATCTCTCTGTTAAATGCCCTAAGCCTTTGAGGAAGGCTAGATTAAAAATCCATATTAATAAATTCATGTTCAGGTTATAATCCCCCATAATGCTCGCATCCTTCTCTGCAGTGCTATTGCTTAGCCAGCTGTCACCCACTTCATATTTGTGCATCTGACTTTTTGTTCCTATGTGTAAATGCTTCATGGGTAGTTCCATTATGTGTGTAAGTGCTTTCAGGGTGGGGCCCTCTTTCACTTTCTGCAGCAGCCCTCAAGCTTTTCTCTTGTGTCCCGACTTTGAGAGGCTTAGAAGATAATTCTGTGACCCTAGACAGCAAGACAAACATACAAAGTCTGTCACGTATCAGTCAGGATCACAATGACTCCACTTGGCCTTCTAGCATGGGGAACTTGATGCCTTTCCTCTACTAGCGCGGAGCTGCACTATTTGGGTCGCCTATACTGCAGAGGAACATTTGTTTTTTAAAAATTGATAAAGATACAAGTACCAGCCTTGGGTTTATGTCTTTAGAAGACATAAATCTGGGGTCACATTGGACTTGTCAGTATCCCTTTAAACATGGACTTTAAGTGTGACCATTTCTGGGCTGTAAATCTAGACTGACACTCCAGCCCCGTTACTCCAGGCTGCCAGCCCCAGGAGCAAATTTTCCTGATTTTGAGTCAACAGCAGGCTTTTTAAATGATCTGTTTCATTTTGTCCTTGTGTGATTTTGATTTGTTTTAATTACACTTGCCTGTAAAATTTAATTATTAGTATTAATGCACAAAGAAGCCATAAAGGTAAGATTCATATGCTAGCTTGTCTCTCTGCAAAAATTAGTTACATGCATGAGTGCCATTCATTCTACTAACCACAAGGCAGGCTCCGTACATTATTTGTGAAGCAGGTCTCTATGATTGGCTCTGGGTGCCCCCTTCCTCCAACATGGCTTGTGGCTTTCATTACAGACTGACTCAGCTACGCTCAGCCAGAAACCTGAGGTGTGCCCGTTCCAATGCAGTTTCTTCTCCTCACAGATAGTGGGGCTCCTGGGCTGACAAACCCGTACAGTGGGGACTTGCCTTTCTGTCTCTGCATACCTTCCTTGAGACCAACCCCAGTATTTTAGCATCATGTGCGTGATGCACTGATGGGCCAGACTTGCCTGGCTGGAATGGGTCTCCAGAACAGCATTGGACAGTCCAACCTGTAGTTATTCGTATTTCCAGCCTTTAGTAAGAGAAAGCTAGCAATTGTAGCCGATGAAGTCATGTGCAAGATACAACAGTATAGAGGACACAAAACTCTTGTCTCCCAGCTGGAATGCCTCCCTCATCCAGGTGGATATTTCTCATGTTATTGGGTGTTACAAATATAAATGTAACATTTTCCTATGTCCCTGTACAATCTGTCAGAATACTTCATGAAGTCCAGTCATACTTTACAGTCCTCTCTCTATATCTGTGTAAGGAGTTGTAGGTGCATAATATGAAATATTAGCCTGGCTGGACTGAGTGCCAGATGTGGTGGTTTGCACTGTCTGAGATTATAATCTGACCCTGTACGCGTAAGAAATATCTTTATTACATTTCACTCAGGTTTGCAAATTGAATCATTCAGCATGTGAATTTATTTGGAGAACGTGTGGGATCTTTTTTTAAACAAAACAAAAATGTTTGTTCGTACTGGATGCATGTGTTTCTAAATGTTGGGTAATTACCAGTGTCTTGCATGTTTGTAGCAGTTACACCAGGGTGCTTATAATAAATTAGTTCCCATTCCCTAGGTGATTTAGATTCTTACATCCCTTGCTCTCAGGCGCGCAGCGATATCACCAGGGAAGGTGCTTCGGGCTGTTCCCAGGATATTAAAGTCTGGTCTACACTCAGCGCTTGTAGTGGCATGTCTGCTCTTAAGCCCGTACAAAACTGTGGGAACAGTTTCTATTTATTTTAGCTAACCTCCCACTTTTGGTTTTTTTTGTTGTTGTGTGGGTGTGAATGGGTCCCCCAGTTCTGCTCCAAAGCTACCGTGCCAGTACCATGCAATGTCCGATCCAGGGAAGTCAGCAAGGCCCCTGCTAGCATGGGAATGTTGGATGGAGACACACTGATTTTCTCATTAGAAGAATTAAAATGTTAGCGTAATTAATTCTGAGGTTCAGTTAAACACAACATCTTCCGAGGGCAGAGCTCCTAAACTGTAGCCTTATGGCTTCATGTATTATGCATATGTTATCGATAGTGTATTCATGAGCCTCATGGATTGACGTTGGGGAGACAGCTCTCCTGAATTACTGTGGGATCTCTACATACTCCATGGGCCTCCCCAAGTTTGAGGCTCTGGGGATCCATATTTTATGCCAGTGTTTCTCACACTCATGTCGTTTTGTCTAAGGGCTGAACAGAGAATTGGTTTGTTTCTCGTGAGAATCGAGATTGGTTACTGAGATCTTGGAATGATCTTGGTAATGGTTTGAGTTGCAAATGTTTCTTGATTTACCATTTATTGTGATTTACCGTGTAGCGCTTGCTGTGTGCCGTGTTTGTCCCAGTAACGCGCATCCACAAAACGGACTCTGTCGCTGTTCTGTGCATGCGTGGCCCTCTTCCAAGATGGTGCTGGCAGCGTTGCTGCCATTTTGGGAAAGGGCAGTCATTTTGCGCAGGATGAATGCAGCACATGGTAAAGGGTAAATCAAGAAAAACTCTTAACCTGTGTCAAGAAATGGGTTTTTTCTCAATGATCAATTCTCGCTAAAAACGAGTCGAGAACCATGGTTCTCCGTGAGAATCGAGAAAATATTGAACTTGAGTTTCAGCCCTAGTATGTATTCCTGGTCGCCGTGACTTGGGGCCCTGTGTGTTTGGGTTAGGTTTGTGCTTGTCTGGTTGCAGTCTTGGCTGCAGGGGTGCAAAATGGTATCCAAGAACTGGTACAATACCTGCACGGGCAGGAGTGGTTACCAGCACATTTAACTTGTTAGCAGCCTGTCTAGGCTCAGCCCTTCTGTTAACTATAGGAGTAGCCAGTCGCTGCTTTCAAACTTTTCTTGCCCCGCCAGCCCCCTCTCCCCCACCCCAAAAAAAAAAGCAGGGAGCAGAAGTAAGAGGGTGGGTGGCTCCTGTTTGGGTGTCCTCTGCCTCCAGAGATTATCTCGTGTGTGTATTCTGTGCTTAGTTTCATCTACACGTTGAAACATTGGTGAAAGATCCGTTTGGGTAATCAGGGATAGTTTATTGGTTGTGTGAAATATAATGGCCGTTGCCTCTCCCCGCTGCGATGTATCTTTCCCTTTGCTCAGTGGACAGAAGACTGGGACTTTACCACAACAAAATATTAGCTGTTTTTCTCCAGAGTCTTTTATCTGCTCTGGTAGCCCTTCAGATCCACAGCTGACAGCTCTGAAGATTTAAAGCATATCAACCTCCAATACCTGTTATCTGGGAAAGGTTGGAAGTGAATGTAACTAACTTCTATTTGACTGTAATGCATTTATTAATGACAATAAAATGTCTAGATGGAAAAGTGATAGCTGTAGCGGGGGAACCTCTAGGATAAATATAATGTTAGGCTTGTAGGGCAGCTGTTTATTATTTTTGTAACTTGGCTTTTTAGTTTCCCAGGCATCTCTTGGCTATTTTGCTTTATGGGAGTGCACAGCCCCCAAAGCGTTCAAGTGATGCGGTGTAATCCAGCCTGGGCCATGAAAGTGGCAGCTTGCAGAATAGCCCCCTCTTTAACCTTTCCCTCTGCAGTGTGTGTGGAGATCTTTCTTTCACCAAAAATCCTTTCAAGGGACGGTTACAAAATGTGTATTTACTTGAGGCCCACGGCCGGCTCATCTGCAATTATCTCCTAATCTGGTCCTTCTGCGGATCTCTGGTCTCTCAGGTAAATACAGATTTAGCTGTTCTTCAAGGCATATTATTTACCTCATTAAGTGTGTGTTTTGGCACGTGCATTATTTACCTGATAGACTAATGGATACAGAGGAGCAGTTGGTGTCTGTTGTGCAAATAACTCGGCTGTTTGCAGGTGCCTGTCCTCTGGTGTCTGTCTTTTCCTGGCTGTTCTGCATATTCACCAAGGGGTGCTTCCTGCCTCTCCACTAGGGAGGCCAAGACTCGGTTCCACAGTGCTAAGGAGCAAAACCCCTCGTGGAAGGGAGGAAGGTCTGCCAGCATCTGGTCAAGGGGGTGATTTCCACATGTTAGCCAAGAGGTGCCATGTACACACACATGGATTGCCTGCCACATGTTTATTCATGCAGGGGCGGAGAACCTTTTTCCTCTCTGGGGCCACTTTGAAAATGATCCCAAGCTCTGCGGGCCATATAGAAGCTGGGAGTGGGGGCGGGGGGTGTGTGCTCAGAAAGAGCAGGGTCTGTGCTGTGGATCTGTCCCGCATGCTTATGTGCCGGCCCTCCTCTCTGCACCCTTATCCTGAGCGCAGTCTTCCAGTGCTTGCAGGGAGGAACTGGATAAAGGGGCCACCTAAAACTTGCTGCAGGCTCTGGGCCTGAGGTTCCCCACCTCGGTATAAAGCTTATACTGACCCACTAGCACTTGACCCAGCTCTGTGTCTGTTCCGTGCATCTTGGCAGGAAATGGCACTCTTTAGCTTGGGTTAACCTGCCATGTTGATCGAGCAGCCCTTTGTGTCTGTGTGTTAGACCATGACCAGGGACCCTGTGCCTCCATGGGCTGGTTAGACCTGTACGTGCGAACAGGAATTGTATCACTGGGGCAGGCGTAGCACAGGCCCTGGAAATGTTACCTCCAGCGCTATTCTGAATGGATCATCTTCACGCTGGGGGCTGAGTGATGGTTTGGCTGCCGACACTGCGGAGGGCCAGTTTGACTAGTGGGCTTTAAGGGTTGCTGACTCTTGACTCCTAGGACTTGTACTGTGAATGAACAGATTGTCATACTGTGGTGGCTGGACAGCCAGGTGGCAGATACTGACCTGGTAGCTTAGAGGTGAAAGCTTCTGTTATCCTACTAACCTTCCTTGAGCTCGCCTTTCCTTTAACCGAGCGTGTGTGCTAAAGGAAAGGCGAGCTCAAAGATGGTTTTATTAGTATTTTATATATAATAAAATACAGGGCACAAAAGTTGCAGGCGCCTGGGAGTCGTTGCCGCCCAGAAAAACTGAGGCTGACGACTGGTTCAGGGGTGTAGTGGGGCAAGAACCGTTTAATATCAGGATAAAGTCTGGCGACTGAATTTTTGGGGGTCCTGGAGTTTGATCTGAAATGTCATGCCCTGTTTATAATACAATATAAAATATTATATAAATAATTTCAAAGTAACCTTTTGCAGCTTCTTGTTTCTCTCCCAGCAAAAATACTTCTTGCGTGAGGGTCACGTTATGGATGAGTGAGCTGTAAAATTGCCACTGAGTGTTTAAGTCACAGGAGTGTAGCTACTAACTGGGTGAGAGTCTGACACAGGAGCTGATGAAACACCAAGAACCAGCTGTGCCTTTTGTTGAAAGGGAAGTTTACTCCTCCAGTGCCAAATTTTATATCCATTTGTGGCTTCCCAATTACACTCCCTGGCCCGGAACATCTAAGAGCAAGAAACCCAAGGTGGTTGGCCCCTAATTTCTGTTCACTAGCTGCCTGCCAAGAGACCATGGTGCTGCTGAGAGACGTGGGCTGTGGAAGCATCTTATCTAGGAACTTGTCTTGGGAGTTGAGGGCTGGGAAAGATGCTGATAAACAGATCTGAAACAGAAGGGCAGGGAAGATGTTTTTCAGAAAGTTGTCTGTGTCTGGCTATGCGGTGGCTTGGAGTGGCAGGTATCTGTGGAAAGGATCTGGCTGTAGTCTCCTCATGCGTCCGTGTTATTGTTTCTGCTACTATTGTGGACCATGTTCTATCAGGAGGCTAAGCTTGCTTCCACATGGTGCTACTCCTGCTTATAGCAAGGGTTTGGAGGGGCAGATGTGTGAATTCTCCCAATCATGTGCCAGAATCTCTGCTCCAACCCTGTCCAAGAGAGACTGGCTGGAGCTGGCATGGCTGTGGAGATGGCACTGGGAGAATGTTTAGCTGCCACAGATGATCTGTTTGGCAGTGAAAGTGTTTTGCCTGCGCCATAGAAGCAAGAGCATATTCCTGGTTTACGCACCACAGCCTGTCGTCAGGGAGAGGCCAAGGCTGCCATGACATGGACTTGTTCACACATCACACTGGCTATGGGAGAGCCATAAACATGGGCTCCAGCTCTTTCAGGAGCAGCTGCCCCTCACACAAACATGGGTTTGGAAAAATAGCTGTGTAGCTAACACAATGTGTGAAAGTACCCCAAGGGCCAGATCTAAGGAAATGAGAACCTTTCCATGGGCTCTTTGGGATTTTGCATCAAGCCCTAAGACCTTTAAGCATTTAGTATAGTGCTGTGTGCAGTGGTGACGGGAAAGCTCTAGTATGGGGACAGGGAACCGCTTCTCTCCTGGGGCCAATTTGAAAATTAGGACAAGCTCTGTGGGCCACGTAGAAGTTGGGGGCAGGGGGCTTAAGGGGTGCGCTGAGGAAGAGGAGGGTCCAGATCATGGGTTTCTGCCACGCCCTGAGCTTGTTTCTTGGTGCTTGGGGGTAGAAACTGGGTCCAGGAACTGGAAAGGGGCTACATAAAAACTAGCCTTGGGCTGCTTTTTGGCCTCTGGGGGCCTGGGTTTTCCCACCCCATAACCAGTGGAGAGAATCTGGCACTTGAATCGCCCATCTCTAACTCATCCTAGGAAAGCTCCTTAACGAAGGTAGTTTTCAGTCTGCCAGTAGCTCCATAGGGAAAACCCCAGTGCGCTTGCAGATGGTTACTGCGTGAGGTGAGCTCTAATGCAAAGCCCTACACGAAGGAGAACGCTGTCACGGAATAGCAAGACTGGAAATGGTAGTAAGCGAGAAATGTGACTTTAACACAAGCCTCTCTCTCTTTAAGTTTCAGATGCTTCTGGATGTTTCATGGTAGTCCTCTTCCATACTGGAGCAGCAAGGTTTTCCCCAAACATACTTTCAAGGGTGAGAAAATCTCTGTGCTCCCTCCTGCCGCGTGGCATTCTCCAGGGGTACGGCTCCATTGCAACCGGGAAGCTGGCGTCCCACGGCTTTGGCGCTTCGATGGCAGCGATGTACTCCTTCCCTCCACAGAGATATCACTACTTTCTAGTGTTGGATTTTGAGGCCACATGTGACAAACCGCAGATTCATCCTCAAGTAAGTATCTCCTTTCAGCTTTGCAAGGGAAGTGGGAGGAGAAAGTGCTTTTTCCATGTCCCTTAACAACAGCTCTGATGAGGCTTATCCTTGTTCCCCCTGCTCCAGAACACCCTCTCTGAATGCTTGGCCCTCTCAGTATCCTGCACCAGACAGATAAGACATTTGAGCCGTTTCTGCTCCTTGGGATGATTAGCCCAGAAGAGGAGCAGAACAGCAAGAGTCAACATGTTTTTTCTTCCCTAACTCATAGGTAGCACTCACATGAGATGCTTTCCCCTGCCTTTTTTTCCCCCCCTGTTGAGAAACCCCAAATGTGTGACAGGGGTAAGTCGCAGTGGGTATCATGCACACATCTAGTCCAAAAGAATGAACTTGAAGACCTAGGTTGAACACTCGTGCTAACGCCGTTGCGTGGATTTTTTGTGATGTAGGAAGGGTTTGATCCTGCTGTCAGTCTGTCTGCACCAGTCAGTGCAGAGCCACACAGCATTATGGGACATGCAGCAGACATGGTTGTTTGAGGGGAATGGGATACCTTGCAGCAGCACAGGCTTGTGTTAATGCCTGAAAGCGGGGAGGAGAATGTGGGGACATTTAAAAAGTGAGAAGAACGGATGAGGCAGCAGGAGATGCTCGCGTGACGGGATCCTTCTCCACACTTCTTGAGGCTTCGGGGCGGGGCTGAGCTAGTGTTCTCTGGGAAGCCCTATTAGTGCTTAGCAAGCGACCACCTCGCCTGCTGCAGCGAAAACTAAACGTTTCTGTCCTACTAGGTCGTGAAGTAAATCTTCTGAGTGTGACTTGCTGCTTGGTGGCGTCTGCAGGCAGTTTGAAATCGGAGCACTGAGAGGTGTCGGCTACCCTCTGCTTAGTCTCGATTAGCTCTGGAGCCTAATGATGGTTGTATCATTTTACTAGACGCTTCCAACTTCCAGGGCTGCGGGTAGATCTTGATTACATCCCATCTCCTTGAGACTACCCAAAAGCATTTGGCGGACAGGGATAGGGGTGGGTTTGGGGTAGGTTTGTGAGGGGAGGGGTTGGGTGTGGGAAATTGGGAGGTGGATTGGGTGGGAAGTTGTGCGTGGGTTGGGTGTTTAAGGGTATTTTTTTGTATGAGTTTTAATGTTTTCCTTGTTTGTGAGCCGCCCCGAGCCTTTGGAAAGGGCGGCAGATACTGTTTAATAAATAAATGTGGACTGGACATCTGGCTCCATTCTGTGAAAGCAGAACAAGGTGTTGTTTTTTCCCACCAAAAATATCCAAATTTTCTTTTGAATTAGAAAATGCTGCTAACTTAAAATGTAACCAAATCCTCAAGATGATAAACCGCTTGTGTAATGTGGCTGTGTCCGACTGCCCTGTGACTGCATGCTCTGAAATCCGGTCGGCGCTCAGAAATTGACTCGCTGTGGGTACTGGTAGTCGGTGATGTGTCCCACAAGCTTGCGGTGTTTACCGTGATCTTGGCAGCTAGTGACTTTCTTCCACCTGCACTGAAACGGGTGGGTAAAATTTCCCAGTGCGGCTTAGATGCTTCTGAAAATTTTACCTAAAACACTTTTTTGTCCCCAGATTGATGGTGCTGGGGGTGGGAAGGGAGTCTCCTCACTAAACAGTATTATCAGCAGCCGGTGTTGGGCTTCTGCTATGGGCATAAATTAAAGTGGGATCTTTACTTAGGGCTGGGGTGCTGCAGGGTAGATTTGGGCTGCGTGGAAGAGGCAAACCGGCCCCACCAAGTAGCCTTGCTCTCGTCCGACTCATCAGTAAAAACAATACACTTGAAATTAAAGAAAAGAAAAGCTCCTCTCATGCGGGAATGCTGGGTGCTTGTAGGGAGAGTGTGGCTTTTGCTTCTCATTATGCTGGGAAATCTTTGCTGCTCTCCAAGTGAGATGTCAGGATATTTCCTGCACGCCCAGCCTCGGGTGCACCGGCCTGTCAAAGCTGTAAATTGGTTCTACCATGTACCTTTGGATATGGGCTTGGCCTGCACGCATTTTGATGCAAAACCATGATGCATGTGGAGTTGGTTTACAGCTGGCAGTAAAATGGAACATGAGTGGAATATGATTACTCCTGTTTTAAGGAGCTTTGTCCCCAAGTCCTTGCCATGGAAAGTAATGGTCTGGCCCAATGCTGAGCTGCTATATATTTTGTTGGGGGGAGAGAGAGAGCGAGCCGTTAAGGTGGGGTGTTCTTCGGCTTGGGTTTTTTAATAACTCTGTCTGGTGCCCATCTGCCCATGTCTCTCTCTGTCCAGGCCTATCTTCCTACACTTCTGCAAAGATGAAATAGCCTGAATGCAGGAGAAGTCACTCCAACATAGCTTTGGCTGCACGGGAATTGGTGCTGCTGATAAGGCTTTGGGAGATTGTTCTTGAAATGTAAAAAACGATGCTGCTCGCTCACTGAGGTTTCTCCTCCTACAATCTGCCCTACTCTTCTCTGTCACTAAGCTAAGCACATGCACCTGCAACTTCTCACTTTATGGATGTATCCTTGTCTCTCCCGATGGGCTCCTCTCCCTTCCTTTGTCTCTCCCAGATTGTAAGCCCCTCACGACAGGAATATGGTAGACCTCTCTTGTAGCATCGGTACCAGGCACTTGCTTGGATTTCTATAAATACTAATAAAAATGAAACCTCTTCACCCAATCTCTCTCTCTCTCTCTTGTGTGTAGCCATATTAAGAGGCAATAGGCCAGGTGTGTGGTGTGGTCGGAGCATAAGACTAGCAACCAGGCATTCTTGAGTCCTAATTCCTTCTCTGACATGGATGCCTTTTGTGACTTTGGGCAGGTTGCTTGACCCTTCAGTCTAATTTCCTTTGCTCTGTAAGTTTATTTGAATGGAACTGTGCAAAGCACCAGGGAGATGATAAATGCTGAATGCATGTGAAGCTTTGCTCACAGTTGCAGTAGGGGGAGCTAGTAAAATCTAATTCCTTAAACTTGAGCCATCTCAATGGAAAGTCTCATGGAACAAATATGGAACCTCAGAATATCCCTTTTACTTTTCTGACTGCTGTTTCAGGTGCTGTTATTCCTCACCTGCAATTATTTGAGCAAGAGGTCTCCACCTCTGAAATGCATGTCTGCAGAGCTTGCTGTAGTTGGTTGTGCATGGTGAGCTTGCCTCAGCAACTCCTTGTCCATTCCTTCTTCACAACTCTTTTGGAGTCCTGAAGGCTCCCTTGTTTCCCTATACTCTTTTCACACTCTTTGGGGTCTGTGTCATGGCCAAATCTGACAAGGCTGCATTTGGGAACTCTCCGCATTGCGCCTTACCTGGCATGGGGAGCTGCTGTGGAGTGACACCTGTCTGGTGGCTTGGATTTCTGCCTCCTCGACCACCTCAACCTCTGCCTCCTCGATTGACTGCAATGTCTCTTCCTTGTTGCCAGGCTGGGATCAAGGAACATGGTAGCAAGAGAGAGAACTGCAGCAGTCCAGTCCAGCGTAAACTGTCGAAATGGCTTATAAAATGCACAACTGCATCCTGGGATGAATCCAAATGAGGGCATTCTAGTTTGTGTATTGGGGGTGTCAGTACACCCCCAGCTGTATGGGGGTGCTCAGCTCTTTGTTTATTTACTTGGATTTATTATCCCACCCTATCCCAAGGTTCAGTGTGTGTGTGTGTGTGTGTGTGTGTGTGTGTGTGTGTGTGTGTGTGTGTTACAACACGTAAAATCATATATAATAAATAGACATAAAACCAGTTAAAATCCCTTATACCGAACCTCCCCAGACCCCATCCCTGCCTGCCAAATGTCTGGCCAAATAAAAAAAGCCTTGCATTGAGCCTCCATGGGGAAGGAGTTCCATAATTGTGGGGCAACCACTGAAAACGCTTCTCTGTGCGCCCTTGCTGTGCAAACGTCATGGGCGGATGGTATGTGAAAGAGGGTGCTCTTGGCTGGCTTCAAAGGCTGCAGTGGCCATGAGGGAGGAGGCAGTCTTTCATATCGGAAGGTGTTGAGATAAAATTTCATGTACTGCCTTGGCAACGCCCTTGACTTGGTGGGTGGAGTGGGAGCATTAACCTTTTGGGGGGGGACCCTTGAAAACATGTTTCAAGGGGGTTGCAGCTGCCCTCTCTCTTTATCTCCCATCTTTTCATTTATGTATTCATTTATTTTAAAAAGTCCATAAGAAGTGGCATACTGGGTCAAACCAATGGTCCTTTGAGCCCAGCATCCTGTCTCCGACAATGACCAATTTCAGTCACTTTGGAGAAGTACCCAACAGGTCACAATGGGGTGATCCATTCCCTGTTGTTCACTCCCAGCCCCCAACTGTAAAAGGTTACGGCCCCCATACCCACTTGGCTAATAGCCGCTAATGGACCTACACTCCAAGAAACTTATCCTTCTTTAAATTAACCCAGATATACTAATGGCCTTGACCGCATCCTCTGTCAACCAATTCCACAAGTTGTGTGTTGAGTGAAAAAAATACTTTCTTTGTTTTAAATCTGTTGCCAGTTAGTTTCATGGAATGTCCCCTAGTTCTAGTGCTATTGGAGAGGGTAAATAATCACTCCCCGTTACCTTGTTCCACTCTGCTCATGATAATTGACTTTATGATTGTGGAAAGAGCCTGACAAGTGTGATCTGAATGCAAATGGGTGCACAGATGGATGCCTGCAGGCAGCACATAGGTCACGCTGAGAGGTAGGGACCATCTTATCCATCGCCACCATGCTTTGTGGCAAAGGCACAAGCTGTGGATTGGAACCCCAAGTAGGCTCACGCTGTCTGTGTATGGGGTTGGCATCCCAATTTGATCTTTAATGCATGGCTTGGTTGCTATCGAGGGTCTCCAAATGTGGTCATGTGGGCAGCGAGCTTGGGGTTGGCTGTCCTGTGAACCTCGACTCTAAGGCCATGCATGCAGAATCCCCCCCCCAGCCCCCAGCGGCCCTAGTCCCTCTTCCCTGCAGCCCTCCCCCCCCCCTTCTCCTCCCCCATGATGCCACAAGGTGCTTTCTCACTCTTTGGTTTGAGAGTCAGGGGCTCATGACTGCATATTGCTAAACTGGCAGGAGGCCTTGGAGAAGAGGGGTGACCCCCTCCCCTCCAAGAGTGCTGGGGTGGAAGGTAGTTCAGAATCACTGCCCTTGAATGGCAGATACATGGGGGAGGCAGAATGTACCATGTTGAACTGCAGCCTGGAAGCCCATGCTGGCTGAGAATAATATAGCAGGGGTTCTACGCTGCTTGCTACTGGTTTCGTTGGGTAGTCAGGGAGCTAGGTCCGGGCCACCGTTAGCACCCAAATCCTCGTGTAGCAGATTACAATAAACCAACATGGAAGCTCAGTCGTATTATTATTATTATAAACATTTATATAGTGCCAGCCATGTGCCTGGTGCTGTGCAGAACATAGAAATAGACGCGGTCCCTGCCTGTGGCTTACAATCTAAAAGACAAAGGGGGGGAGACAGGGAGAGGGGACAGTGGGAGAGACAGGGGAGAAGACAGACAAACATTCAGGCGGATGCGAAGTCTCAGGTGCGTGTGCTTGGCTTGGTTACAATCAGGTCAGTTGCAGCAGTCTGCAGAGGAGGACAGACAATAAGTATATGGGAACGACTAGCAGGCATTGGGGAAAGGCGGCGAGGAAAAAGTGGGTCTTGAGGGATTTGAAGGAGCGGAGGGAGGGGGCGAGGCGGATGTGGGTAGGGAGGGAGTTCCAGGCATGGGGGGCAGCGAGGGAGAAGGGTTGAAGGCGGTTAGGTGAGCAGGAGAAACGAGTGAGGGAGGGGACAGAGGAAGAGCGGAGAGCGCGTGCAGGAGTGCGTAGGGAGATTAGGTCCGAGAGGTAAGGCAGAGCTTGGTCATGGAGTGTTTTGAACGTGAATACCAGGAGTTTAAACGATACGTTCAGGAAGGGGGAGTCAATGAAGAGAGAAGAGGAGAGGCTGCACATGGTCGAAGCGACGGGCAGAGTGAATGACCTTGGCAGCGGAGTTTTGGATTGCGATAAGGGGGGACAGGTGAGAGCGAGGGAGGCCA
>QEPC01012035.1:2226172-2264827 GCA_003113815.1 Sphenodon punctatus | reverse complement strand
CCCCCCCCCCTTTTACCAACCCCCCCCTTTCCCCAGTGTTTTTTTAAACCCCCCCCCCCCCCCCCCCCCATGCTCTAGAATTTTTGAATGTTCCCTTTCTGAGTTGAGGCTTGTTAGCATTGGTGTTTCCCTACAGATGGTTATTTTGGGGTGGGAAAGCTGAGTCGGATGTCTTCAGAGATTTCTGAACTGCCTGCCGGTGAACAAACCTCCTGCCGCCCAGCTGCTAGTAACTCAAGTGGTGAAACTTTGAAAATTCCAAGTCTGGTGCTAGACCTCAGTGGGAATCAGACTTTTGCTAAGTCTGAGCAATTTTCGCCTGTCTCCTGTTTGTGAGTGAACTGGGTACCCTGGCTTCATTGGTATTTTTTCTGTGTCTTGCCCCTTCCTGTAGACAAGAAAGCTTCACTGCTAAAATTAAGATCCTTATAATGTTGAGCATGAGGAATTAAGCACGTAGAACTCTGGAGCCCAAGTTCCCCTGCCTCCATGTTGTACACTCATGTTTACATGACACAGTTAATGGTATGGACGATCCCTAAATGTTTGTGCTCCCTGATGGCTTGAGCGCTTGGTTTCTCCTCCTTAACACCGCGCTCATGCCAAATCTTGCATTATCTTTTCATTGAAGTGCTGCTCCATAATAACCCATTTTCTTTGCTTCCCACCAAATAAGCTCTTGATTCAGATGGTATGTCAGTGGTTCCCAGACTTTTCCAATATAATTCTATGATTCCAGACAGCAGCAAAGCCATGCAAACTCCCTTGGGTGCAGTTGTGCTCTCATTCTCAGATGGGGAGACCCCATGTTGGGGTTGTAGGCCATAGCTTCAGCATCTCTGTCGTACATGGAATTGTTCGTGCCCTAGCAGTGTATTCCAGGGAATAGTGGAGATCTCGGCTTTCCCCCTGGTTGGTTAGATTAGTTGCTGTTTCCATTCACCCACATATCCTCTGCCTCCTTTTGGCTTGTAGAGTGCAGTAATGCTGTTGTCTCATATTCATGACATTACAGGTAATTTCCAGGGCTGGTCAGTGGGTCGTGGAGTGGGCCCAGAATCTCCATTTAAACCCTTTCTGCATTTCCCACATGCTAATTTCAGTGGAGGAGTTGTGTTTTATTTTTTATTCTTTCTTATTTGTCTCTTCCAGATGTTTTCAGGCAGTTTTGTTGTTGTTGTTTTTTAAACTAATTCCATTCATGTTTTAAAAATTTATGAAAGCGCTAATAAAAATGTCAAAGTGGTAAAAATGTTAGCTTTTGCTGTGCTTTGATTAAATTTTGCAAACTGTTTTTGAATATTAAAAAGCAATTTTTTTTTTATTCTCTCTCTCTCTTTCCTGAAGTGATTTGAGAGGCTTGGCGCACGGCTATCACTCAGTAGGCTCATTTGCACCGCAGAGCCCCGGCACCATGCATCTCTATTAAATAACATAGACAAATTATTCTTTAAAGACACCAAACAAATTGTCACTTCTCCTCTTACATTAAACACGGGGCATAGACACAAAGGATTTTATCGCTTTTATTCAGTGGTTGGTTCTTTTAATTTAATGTATATTTTTTAATAATTGAGAAATCCATCGTAACTGGCTTTGTTTAAACTTTTTATTAACAGGCCCATGTAAATTTTTGATTGCTGATTATTCATGTAATTGAGCATTCTCTCGATGAAGAACGTTTCTCTGCCCCTCTATCAGCATAAATTTACCATAGGAAATAAAGTGTATGTGTGTCCGCGCATCATGGAACTCATGGAGCCCTGTACTTGCCATGGAGGGGGATCTCCCAGCGCATACAAACCTTTCTATGGGAAGAGTGGCCCTAGCTGTCGCCAGCACTCGCTGCAGCTACAGTTCCAGCCTCCGCCACAGGAGGTGCTCTCTAGAATGGTGTAGGAACATGGTCCGGGAGCAAGGGAGTTTCCTGTGACTTAACGGCCGGAATCCTTCAAAAGGAGCTCCTGACAGAGTGGGGGAGCTTGGACTCAATTGTGCACCAAGTGCTTGACGCCTGTGATCCAGATCCTACCAACGACTTGAGCAAGCACTTTTTAATATTAAAAACACATTGCTGAATCTTATAGTCCAGTTCTCAACCTGGTCTGTGATGAGCGGCCTGCAGCTAGTCCAGAGACTTGGCTGCGGCTGCTCTGAGTCCAGGATCTGCACATTATGATCAGTTGCCTCTTCCCTCTGGAAGTAGCTGGGGCCTATGCTGCCCTGTTGCGCAGCCACAGCGAGCATGTGCTGGGCTGTGGCCCGCCCTGGTGGGTGTGGGACGGTCTGTTTGGTGGCTGACGGTGTTCTGTTGGCTCAGTCAGGTTGAGAACCATGGCTGTAGCCTGTTGAAGTCCAAGAGGCTTCTCGCACACTTAAAAGTTACGTGTGTGCTTAAGTGCTTTCCCAGATCAGAGCTGAGTGCTCAGTGCCTTGTAGGATTAAGACCCAGCAGAGTACAGAGGAATGTGTTTGCTAAATGAAAATGACTCTGTGTGTGTGTTCGTTCGTTCGTTCTGGGCTCTCTTCCTATGTAGCATTTAAGTAGGCTGGGATGCTGACATTCCGGGTCTATGAGATTGGATTATGGTGGGAGAATCCAGGGTGGTTAACGAAAGTCTTTGCCAGAGAGACATCGCTCCTAGTTCCTGGCGGATATTGCAAGGAACTGTAACCAGGCAGCTTCACCAATAGCCAGGGCAAGGCCCTGTTCCTTCCTGGGTGACTCTCTCTATTGGGTGTGGTGGTGGTTTCTGTGCAGCTGGATTCAAGGGTCGCAGTCTCTCTTTGAAAATGGGGAAGCACCATCTTGCTACTTTGGGGATCTTTCCAACTCTCTTTAACCGTTGGTTTTCTTTGTGCCTTATCCAGGAAATCATTGAGTTCCCCATCCTGAAGCTAAACGGCAGGACAATGGAGATCGAGTCCACCTTTCACATGTATGTGCAGCCAGTGGTGCACCCCCAGCTCACCCCCTTCTGTACAGAGGTAAAGTGCCGGGGGTCACAGCGTCATCTGCTCTGATTGTCTGGGGTGGGGTGGGAGGGAGCTTGGGCATAGATCCTTCTTGGTGCTGCCGAAATGGCGGTGGTTCTTCCGGCTGCTTCTTAATAATACTTGAAACTCTTTCAGGTAGCTGCTTGCTCTAAGAAACGATAAGCAGACACTGAGAGACAGCCATAGGATTCAAGTTGCTGACATCGTCCGATAGAGAATCCCGTGATCGGGGAGCTAGCGGGTGACTTGGGAGATCCTGGCCTTTGTCACCCTAGGCAAGCCACTTGTCTGTCTGCTCTGCAGAATGAAATGGGGACTGGGTAGCCCCTGTGAGGATCAGTATCTTAGGGAATGTGGGGTGATGGGGCATTCTATGTACCCTAGATAGACAGGTCATAGGCAGGGCCCGGCAACGTCTTTGCTGATGTGATTGCAGCTGTTTCCCCGGAATTTTACCTTTGGCCAAATGGTCCCAGAAATGGTTTCTGCCAGCACAGAATGACAGCTGGAGTGGGGATCCCTGTGAACTAGCCAATGGGATGCCAGCACTATTAACTGCCAGGGTATATTCCAGGCCAAGGGATGGAGGGTTTTCTGCCACAGCTTCTGAAGAGGAGTAGCCAACGATCCCGCAGGGGAGAGAAGAGCCCTTGTGGATAGATCTGGGGGGGGGCGGGGGGGGGAAGGGTTTGAGGTTAAGAGACGAGATGTTCAAAATAGATGGAATGGCATGCTGGGAAACTTAATCTGCATAAATTAATAAACAATAAATGTGAATAATAATTTATTACATAAAATTCAAAGTTGGCAAGATTTAGTTAATCTGCATAATTTATTCGGCTTGCAGAATCTGGGTTTTCAGATCACAGAATTTACATTTCCTGGTGGCAGAATTTGAGGGGTGAATACCTGGGGCTTTGCTCAAAGGCAGGGAGGATCCTTCCTGTACAGGAGTCAAGCATAGGATGCGTCAGGCTATTGAAACTGCCCTCGTTAAACCCCTTGGCATGGAAAATGTTCCAAGAGGGGACATCTGAGCTTCCTAAACCCCTATTAATAACATTAGACTGCTATGGTTTTACTGACCTGTCTGTCCCAGGAGCTCGGTTCGTCTAGTTTGGTATCATCAGAGTAGAGATGTGTTTCCTTCAAAGAAGAATCTCTTTCTAGGGTATTTCTGTGGAGTTCCTGAAATGCCTGTTTCTAAAGGTGTCCATGCAACCTAGTTATAGTCTACGTTTGAGTGACATTGCTTCTTCCATTCAACCCACCTCTTCGGCCACAGATAAATACCAACTAAGCAATTATTTATTTATTTAATTAATTAACCCCCCCCNCCCCCACAATTGAGTTATAAACTCCTGATGTTTAAAAGAGAATAATTTGTCAGTCCTCTGTTATTTTATACTCATAGTAGGAGCCATTTTTAGAAGTATGCTTTTTATTTTCTCTTGAAGTCTCCGTAACAATTAAGGTATTACATTTATTTATTTATTTATTTCAGTATTTTTAATCCGTCATCCTCTTGCCAAATGGCAGCTTAGGGCAGCATATAACAGATAAAAATACACGTAATATAAACAATATAAATAGTTAAAATTTAACATTAAAAGAGTCCAGACTAAACCCGCCAACCCCCATAACAAAAGAAAAAGAAAACAAAACAGCCCACTGCCCATCTCCCTCGCCGAACGCTTGGCGGAACAGCCAGGTCTTACAATGTTTATGAAAGGAGGGAGATCCAGAGAGAGGCGGATCTCCAGTGGGGGAGAGATCCTTTTGGCATCATGTCTGTGTTACCACCACTGCAGTATCTTGAAGCTGCCTGCTCCAGTGGCTAAAGCCTGGACTTTGGAATCAGGGTCCAGAGCGCCATTCCGCCCACGCTTCCTGCAAACTCTGTTTGATATTATTGCTAAATCAGTGGCTTCCATTCTGCCTGTCTCGCTTCTCTCAGCTGTAAAGTGGGTCTCTAAAGGCTATTAATTTATTAATGAAAACCGCCGCTCTACACACACCTTGCTTTTGTTCTCCTCCCCCCCAATCCATCCGACTTATCTAGCCCTCTTTCCAGTTTTGCTTTTTACCAACCAACAGCATTTAGGACCTGATTGATCATCTATATCATTTTTTTTAACTTTATCATAACTCAAAACTGGCTGAAACATGAACAAAGGGTAGCATAGAAAATGGCATCCCAAAGGATATGATTTCAAGAAATTATAAGGGTGGGAAACGAGTTAGAGGACCCATTTGCAGCAGGCAGGGTGAGTATTTTGCTGGTCTCATCCTCCTCATACCTGCTCTCTCTGAGAGAACTGAATTTAAAGGCCCTAGGTCAGCTGCACCTATGCACAAAATAGGATTGTGCAAACCCTACATTTACTAAACCTGTATTGTGAACTTTTACAATAGTTCTAGTAGAAAATCTTGTGTTTGCGGGGGCTGATGAGACGGGGAGGACTCAAGCATTCTGGTATTACCAACCCCAGCTATTTCACCAGTTCATACACCCTTCTTCGTGCCCTCCCAATCACCGGAGCAGCATAGGAATCATGAGACCGCCAGGTAGAGACAGCAGGGGCCACAGGAAACGGTTTGTTGAGTGCAATGAGTCTCTGGGGCTCTTCCTGCCCTAGTGGCTCTTATCAAGCTTTTGTCTAAACAGCTGTGATGCTTAACATGAGCTTTCACTGTTGTTGGTTTTTTTTTTTAAAATACCCATTTTGTTAAATGCCAGTAAAGGGCTTTTTCTCAACAGCTCTACTTATAAAGAGTGAGATTTAGTGGCCCTTTTGTCCACAAAGAAAGACCAGGCCTGATTATCAGATTGTAAGCCAGGAACAAGTGCTTATGTAATCGGCGAACTGTCTTGGGGTAGAAATACGATGGTGTCAGAGATAAACTTGGGAGGGAAATCTGTGGCATTGCAGCTGCCTGGTGCTCCGCTCCCCTCTCGGCTTCCTCTCTGCGCGTCGGCATCAGCAGGGGTTCGTAAGTCCCTGGGCTGGGAAACGGGTGTGTGAGGTGATTACAGGCCAGCTGGGGTAATTGCCCTGGGCACCCACATGCCTGTGGAGCAGCAATCAAGATAGAAAACACTCCCCCATCCTGTACTCAGAAGAGGAAATGGGGATTAGGAATCTGCTGATAAAGTCAAATGCTTGCGTGAGGCTCTCTTAAGTTTTTTGGGGAAGATTTCCTCCAGCCCTAGGGGCTGGAGTGTCTTTGGCAGCAGAGAGACCTGCAAAAGCTCAGGCTGCACGCTGATTCTTTCCAGAGGGCTTCCCTCTATAAAGTCGGACTGCCGGTGATTGGCAGCTTAGATTCTCTGGTTAAAATCCAGATGTACACTTCAAAACCCCGTGGTTATGTCATTAATTGGTATTTTGGATTTTTCTTAAGTATTTATACATTGCACAAGCAACGTACCTGGTGCTTTACAGTCATCAACTACAGACAGGTCCCTGCCTCACTGGGCTTACAATTTAAGAGATGAGGGAGGGGAGACAAAGGGAAGGGGAACAGAGGCAGAGACAGACATCCAAGAAGTTGTAGGTGTGAGTGCTTAGCTTAGTTACAGGGTAGAAGGAGAACCTAAGAAAATTAGGGTGGAGACTTAGAGGGGTGAGAAGCTACGGAAAGCTTGCTGGAAGAGGTAGGTTTTGTGAAGGGAGGGAGCAGAAGGAATGTATTCAGGGAGGGGGTTCCACATCAGGGGGGCAGCAAGGGAGATGGGGTGGATACGTTGCGAGGAGCAAGGGAATCGCGAGCAGTCGGGCATAATAGCAGAGGAGGAGGAGCGGAGTTCCTGGAGAGGTTTTGTCGTCCTCATGATTTCAGTGGCCATTCCAAAGCAATCCCACCCCTTGTTTGCCCTCTTGTGCTGCAGGGAAATGTAAGCACAAAAGCCGTTAGGAGTAGTAGCTCCTTGCTTGTCTTTCTGGTAGTGACCTGTGTATTTCGTCAGCCTGCAATAAGGGGAAAGCTTGGATAGAAAGCGGGGGTTTCCAGGGAGCAAGCTGGATGCTGCAGCTTCTGCTGTGGTGTGTGCTGTTCTCTTTAGAGCTGCAACACTTCTCTCTGTGGATATTGGTAACTGACAAATTTGTGGTAACCAAACGGCTAATGTAGCTGTTTATTAACCAACGGCTTTACCGCTTGGTACTGTTTTTTTCTGCGTAGCTGCTGCATTTAGTTTTCCTTCCTGTTTTGCAGTTACTGGCTAGTTCTGTTTGCCTAGAACACCTTTCCTATTGACAGCCTCTTCTGTCAGACTTTTCCTAGCTCCACATCTCACAGACACTGCCTACCGATGCTTGCCCTGCAGCCCTGTGACCAAGCCATGTGTCTGCACCTGCAACCTTTGCTATGTTCCCTTGTCTCCCCTCCCTTCTCTAAGAACATAAGCAGGGCCAGACTGGGTCAGACCAGCGCTCCATCAAGCCCAGCATCCTGTCTCTGACTGTGGCCAGTCTCTTTCTCTTGGGAGAAGTACCCGACAGGTCACAATGGGGGATCCATTCCCTTTGGTTCCCAACAGTAAGAGGTTGCATCCCCAAGACGTACTTGGCTAATAGCCATTAATTGACACATCCTCCAAAAACTTATCCAATCCCTTTTTAAAACTGGCTACACTGCCGGCCTTGACCGCTTTCTCTGGCAGTAAGTTCCACAAGTTAATTGTGTGCTGAGTGAAAAAAAATAGTTTATTTTATTTGTTTTAAATCTGCTGCCGGTTAATTTTATGGAGTGTCCCCTTGTTCTAGTGCTGTTCGAGACGGTAAATAACTGCTCTCTATTTATGTGTCCCACCCCACTCATGATTTTATAAACATCTATCCTATCCCCTCTGTCGTCTCTTCTCCAAGGTGAGGAGCCCCAACCTATCAAATCTCTCTTCATACGGGAGCAGTTTCATACCCTTGATCATTTTTGTTGCCCTTCTCTGTAGCTTTTCTACTTTTACTATGGGGTGACCAGAACTGCACACAATATTTCAGGTGTGGTCATACCATAGACTTATATTCTCAGCTCTCTTTTCTATCCCTTTCCAAATGATTCCTAACATTATTTGCTTTTCTGATGGCTGCCACGCACTGAAATGAGAATTTCAATGTATTGTCCACAGTGACTTCCAAGATCCTTTTCCTGAGTGGTAACTCCTAATTTAGAGCCCAGCGTTGTATACATACAGTTTGGGTTATTTTTCCCTGTGAGCATCACTTTGCACTTATTCACAATTAATTTCATCTGCCATTTAGATGCCAAGTCACCCAATCTCGCAAGATCACCCTGCAATTCTTCACAGTCTGCTCAGGTTTTAACTCCCTTGAATAATTTTGTGTCATCTGCAAAGTTGAGCACCTCAATACTCTGCTAGTTACTTCTCTTCACTGTGAAAACTGACCATAGTCCTGCTCTTTGCTTCCTATCTTTTAATCAATTGCCAATCCACGATAGGACGCTACCTCTTATCCCAGGACTTTTGAGTTTTCTCAAGCATCTCTCATGAGGGATCTTATTAAACACCTTCTGAAAGCCCAGATATGCTATATCGATGGGCTCACCCATATCCTCACGCTTATTTACACCCTCAAAAATTCCAATAGATTAGTGAGGCATGACTTCCCTTTCCTAAATCCGTGTTGACTCTTTCCTATCAAGCCACCTTTATCAATATTCTCAGTAATCCTGTTCTTAACAACCGTTTCTACCAGTTTGCCTGGCACTGACGTCAGGTTCACCATTCTGTAGTTTCCAGGATCACCTCTGGAGCGCTTTTTAAATATTGGTGTTACATTTCCAGCTCTCCAATCCTCAGGTACAGCGGCAGATTTTTAGCGATAGGTTACAAATTACCAGTGGTAGGTTTGCAACTTCATATCGGAGTTCCTTCAGAACTCTGGAATGAATCCCATCTGGTCCTGGAGATTTGTTACTATTTAGTTTGTCAATTTGCTCCCTCTAGGTTGTAAGCTCTTTGGGGCAGGGACCTGTCTAATGATTTTACAGTGCCATGTCCATAGCTTGTGCTATAGAAGTAATTATAATAATATCTGGCAGCAGCCATGGCAATAGGGGGTAACCTTTAAAGCGGGGGATAGAACGTGGGAATCCCAGCAGGGACTACTCACTGGTATGTGGGTCCAGATTGCCTTCCATGGCGGATTATGGCTAACGTAACTGTTTAGGCCCAGCAGGTGGATGAAGAAACTGGCCAAGGAGGCGTGACATGGATTAAAACCCTTGCTAAAGAACAGTGCGGTCGCCGTTTTCAATCTTTTTTAGAGCATGGGAAGTCTGTAGGCAATAGCTGTTACCAAATTAAACTACGTATTAATATAAAAACAGTTACTGGGATTTAAAATAGACTGTCTCTGTTCCTTCACTTCCTTAAAATTCCACCTAATAATGACTTGATGAACTTTGGAAACCCACCTAGAGGAGCTCTGCATTCTTAAAATTAAAATTTCTCCTCTAAAAGGTATATATTACCATTCCATGTAAGTCGCTATGAGAAAATAATCTTCCCACTTATAGACGGCTTATTCAGTGGCTCAGGTATTTGGTATTCATTAAATGTAATTACAATTTAATTGGAGTTTAATCTTTCCTTTTTTTTTCTTTTTAAATTTCAATGCTTTGAGCCAACCAGCCAAAGCAAGGGATAGGTGGAAGCCAACCAGTTTGCACATGGTGTCTCCTGTTTAATATAAAGCACAGGGGTCCTTAGTTGGGAAGCAGGGCTCATGTCTTGCAATTGGGTTGGGCTGTTCCAAGTGAAAGAGGAGCTGTTGCGCGGATCCTGTGAATAATGCTGCCTCCTTTAGTTCTTGGTTTAGACTCGCATGGCTTCCTCTTGCTGTTCAAGGGGTTGCTAAATTGGCTAGTTAGTTTATTTATGACTTTTGCCAAAATGCACTAAATCGGAGGCTAAAAGTCACATACAATTTTACTTAAAATTCTGCGAGATTGTTTGGAAAACTGATACAAAATGAAATAACCCAAGATGGGTTTTATCGATCCCAGCCCCTTGCTTGGTTTGCCACACTTAAACTATCTCAGACGTTGGCTCATTAAGCTGCCTCTTAAATAAAAAGCCTCTAAGGAGGGAGAATTCACAACTTTCATGGGTAGCCTGTTCCATTGCCCAGCCATCAAAAAGTTTTCCGTCAAGTCCAGTCTAAAATCTGCATTCCTGCAGCTTGTACCCATTGCCGCTTGTCCTGCCCTCCCGAGCAAGGAAGATGAAACGTTATCCATCTTCTTGCAGATATTTGTAGATTGTTATCATATCACTCCCTTCGTTGTCCTTTTGCCAAGCTAAACCTACCCAGCTCCTTCAGCCTCTCCTCGTAGGATTTGGTTCCAAACCCTTCATCATCTTGGTTGCTCCTCTCTAGACCTTGTTCAGCTTTTCTATGCCCTACTAAAAATGGGGTACCCCAAACTGAACACAGCTAGGGCCTACCCAGAAAGACTTCCCATGTCTTGCATACAGTATTTCTGTTTATGTAGCCTACGATAGCATTAGTCATCTTACTCATTAGTTGTCTTTATTACGAACTGCTGACTCATGTTCACTTGGTGATTCACAACTACTCGTAGATCTTCCTTGGCCATCTTTCTGCCAACTCTGCCATGCTTATCCCCCGTTTTGCATTCATACTGTTAGTTTTTCTTCCCTATGTGTGTTCCCTTACATTTGTCCTTATTGAATTTAATTTTACTCTTCACAGCCCAGTTCTTCAATTTAAGATTGGTTAGAATTCTTATCCTATCCTCCAGAATGTCTGCAGACCTTCCAGTTTTGTGTCTTCTGCAAATTTCCAAAGTATACTCTCTCTTCCTTCATCCATGTCATTAATAAAAACATTGGACAGCACTAACACCAGAACAGACCCCAAGAACCTTGTTTGAGACAGCCTCCCAGCCTGGCATTGATGCGTTAATTATTGCTCTTTGCTTGTAGTCATTTAACCAGTTACAAATCCACCTTATGCTTGTTCCATCTAGGCTACATTCCTCCAGCTTGCTTATGAGGATGTCATGTTGTGCTGTGTCACAAACCTTACTAAAATCCAGGTAAATTATATCCATTGTGGTCTCTCCTTATTCACCCCACCAGTTATCCTGTCAGAAAGTAAGATTAAGTTGGTTTGGCAGGATTTGTTCTGATAAACCCATACTCGCTTCTAGGAATCACCCTTTTGTCCTGCAGATACTTGCAAATTGAGTATTTTATAATTTGGTCTAGTAACTTCCTGGGCACGGAGGTTAAACTGGCCAGTCTGTAATTTCTTGGATCTCCTGTTTAAAATATGGGCACTGTGTTTGCCCTTTGCTAATCTTCTGGGGCCTCACCTGTCATCCAGGAGTTTGCAAATATAATTGCCAGCGACTCTGAGATTTTATCAGCTACTTCCTTCAACACCCTAGGGTGCATTCCATCAGGCCCTGCTTTCTTGGATTCATTCTGGTTAGTCAAGCGTTCCTTACTTATATTGATTTGCATCTCTTCTCCCACTATGCTTCTGATTTCATGAGTCTGGTCACACTTTACCTTTTTTATTACTATTTTATTTTATTATGAATTAATGGACTCCAGAACCTTCAATAACTTTTAATGTGTTTTTTAAGACAATTTTTCAGGCCGTCTCCCAAAAATAGTTATTTACGGAGTGCGTGAAACTGTGTTGGATATTTTGGAGAGAGAGAGAGACTCCTGACCATTCAGATGCTTCTAAGCACATAAGTCTCCTTGAAGTGTATGGGGTTGCAGGATTGGGACCAGTGGCCTCTCCCTGTCTTCTCCTCCTTTCAAAGGCCTTGCAGCCTGAAATACAAAATATGCTATAAAAATGGATATTCATCACATTTAATTTAAGAAGCATTTTACTGGCTGTGGTTTATAATTTAAATCAGGTGGTAAGTGTTCTCCCAAGGCATGGATACACTCTTCCAATTGCACCTCAGCACCTCCCTTTAGAGGAGAGGTTTATTTATCTGTTTATAGGCCTTTCTTTTGTGTTCACTGCCTGAAGTCAGATTGTGTTGTAAAAAACTGCCTATCTAAATTAGAACTGCAGCAGCAATGATACTGAAAATAAAGTTCTGTGCTAAAATTGAACACGTTTTACATGTTCCATCATGGCACTAATTCCCAGGGTTTAAATAGAGCTCTTGTTTCCCCAAATTGGGTGAGTGCTGTTTTTGAGTTTACTAAGTTTAATGTCCCCCACCCTTCCATTCCTGTGGTATCTCACAACCTGTCTGTATTCAGAGCCCCTCTGAAGTAGGGCACGGCTATTATCCTTCTTGTACTAGTGGTGAAACTGAGACCTAGGGAGACTAATTGACTTGTACGAGGTCACACAGGGAGTCTATGGAGGACTGGAGAATCAAACCCAAGTCTCCAGAGCCCCTATGCTAGTGCGCTGGCCCCAGGACCATCTTTCTTTCCCTTGTTTGGGGCGGTTCCATGGCCTCGCCTCATGCAGTGGCATTTCTTAATAATGCCCAGATGGGTCACAAGAGCACTTTGTAATTGCAACAAGATAGGCAGGAGAGGAGACTTTCTACTTATCTGTTTCATGCTGCACTGATTCTTGCTTTCTGCTCCTCCTTTGTTGCAGCTGACTGGAATTATTCAAGGCATGGTGGAGGGCCAGCCAAGTCTTCAGCAAGTGCTTGAGGTAAGCAGCATAACCTTTAGTTCCTGACCTCTAACCTCTGCTCCCTCTTTTCCCCACCCCCCTCTTGAGAATCGAACCGTGTAATTTGACTATGATTACGGCTTCATTAGAATAACATTTGCTGTCATGTCGGTGACATGCTGTTGAGAGTATTGAACCATTGATCTGTCATCTCCAGCTGTTCATGTCAAGGGTACTGACAAGGTGTCCAAATTCCTGCCAGAAGACAGGAGCATTGGCGATTTCTGCTTGGGCCAGTCTGAAAGTGCAAAGGCATTGCTTTAAACCACTGCGCAGGAGGGAGCTTCCCCTCCTGCCGTCTATTAAAGTAATGCTTCTGCTTATATAAATGCTCAATAATGTACATAACCAAAGAACGAAAATGCTTCTGAAATCTAATCTGTGGGATGTGTGAACACAGGAGATAGTCTTAATAATGCCATCTGCTTAATGTGGAATTCCTGCAGCATTTAGTGCTTAATTAGCTTGAAAGTATTTTGCAATCAATGGCTTTTGTTGTTAGTCAAATACTGGTTGAATCCTCCAGGAGGAGAGACTACCCAGGTTGGCGCTGTCAGAGGCCTCCTCTCTGTCAGGATTTGCACTGCCTTGCTGCCTAATTGTTCCTAATCAGAATAATTGCAACAATTGCTTATGTAAGGAAATCAAATTAAAAGCTTTAAATCCACTACATCACGAGTGCTCACATCAGGGATTTTGGAAAGGTTAAGACCGCTCTTTCTCTCTTGCTCAAATTAGGCCCTCTGGTATTGAGATGACCAGGAAAACAAGACATCAACCCTTGTGTGTTTGGAGTGGGGAGACAGGGTGTCTTGAGTGAGTCTGTGCAGTGAGACTCTTTCAGGAGCTGCATTCACTGGCCCTGGGAGAGAGGCTGGGCTTAGAGGGCATAGTTTGGGATGTCTTGTTTACTGTGTATAGATATTTGCATGCAGAACCCACAATGGACGTGCACATGGTGACTTGCGTGGGGCATGGGATTGGCCCCATTAGCTGGCAGCTGAAGTTAGACCAATGCGACCTTGCAGTAAGATGAACTTCCCAGCCTTGAGGGGTAATTAAGCACCAGAGAAAAGCTAGGCCTGCATCCAGCCAGTATAGATTCCACAGCCTGTGCATTCAGGGGACCAGTTGAGATTATTGTAATGATCCTTCCTGACTCTCCACACTGTGGAAGTATCTGTGATGGATCTGTGTTCGGGCAGCCCGTTCCATCCAAACTGTGTCCTCTGACTCTTCCCTGAGCTAAACAATAGTAAGAATGAGACTGGAGCTCATCATGGGCAGGGAAGGAGTAGAGCTCCGGGTCAGCAGTAATGCCAAGCAGAGTCTGGCTTGAGAAGGGAGAGGGAGGAGACAGAGTTGGTCTTGAGTTAGTTCCCTGTAACTGCACCTGCAACTTCTCAACCTCCTGGATGTATCCTTGTCTCTCCTGATGTTCCTAGCTTCCTTGTCTCCCCCTCCCTGGTCTCTCTTAGCTTGCAAGTTTCCTGGGGTAGGGACCTGTCTATGTCTGTCGTTTGTACAGCGCTATATAAATAATAAATAATAATAATAATAACAAGGCTCCAAGAGTATTGAGCAGAAGGAATAGGAGGTGAAGCCACAAGCTGGCTTGGTCAAGAATGACAGAGGTCTTGGGCAGAAGATTACGGGCTGGTGAGGAAGCCATGCCTAATGCTTTTTTTGGAGTATGGCAGAGTCCTTGGGGAGGAAGACTAGTTATAAGCTGCTCCCTGCCCCCCACTGCACTGGAGACACTCCCGCATGGGTCCAAGCTAATACTCTCGCATCTGTATGGCTGGGGTACTCTAAGTGGGATTTAGGTCTGCCTGTTCTCCCATCACATCTTCCTTTTTCTGTGCCCTTTCACCTCTGCAACGACTACATCTTCAGTGCATGTACTGTGGCTGGAGGCATGGGCCTTTCCTCGTCAGATGCAGCTACCAATCTCCTCTGAAGCCTCTGCCCCTGTTGGAAACAGGATACCGGGCTAGGTGGATCATGGAGCTAATTCAGTCTGTTGGTTCTTGTATTGCTCGTCTGCAGGGAGGCTGGCAGAGTGGGGCCCTAGTCTTGAACAGGAATTCCCAGGAGCTTCTACAGCAGACAGAGTCTGCACATTTCTGGGCGACTTGGTTAATCAAGCTGGCAACTGAGCCCAGTGTGTTAAGGGTGGGGTATGTAAGCCAGTTGATTGCAGTGTGATGCAGCTGTGTTCCTCCCCTTCTTTACCTCTGGCTGTGTGTGGTGAGCTGCTGTCTCTGAACACCCAAGCTGCAGAGAAGTGTTTGTTGTCATTCATGCCCCACTGCAGACTGTATGTACAGTAGCATCTGGGATCACCCCAGGTATGCAGCTACCTCGGGGAACTGCTGCTCCAGTGCAGGGACACACCAGGGGTGGAAAGGGAGATGAGCATCACCAATTGGAATCCGCATGAGGAGTTTAGAGAGTAAGGGTTTGCCAGACTGGGTCCATCTAGCCCAGCATCCTGTCCCTGACTGTGGCCAAATGGGTCATGAATGGGAGGGATCCATTCCCTGGAATTGACTCTCTGCTCCTGCCAATCAGCGGGTTTCGTTGTCTGCCGAATAATCTGGCTAATAGTTATTTATGGACCCAATTTATACTATTGCCCTTCACAAAAATCTCATGGCAGCGAGTTCCACAAGCTAATTAGGTGGTACGTGAAGAAGTGCTTCCTTTTGGTTTGTTTTCAAACCCCCCCCTAATTTTAGTAATATCCGAGGGTAAATGTCTACCCCGTTTACTTTCTTTGTACTACTCTTGGTTTTATAAACCGTTTCCATATCTCCTCTCGATCACATATGTTCGAAGCTGAAGAGCCTCTTGACTCTCTCCCCTTGTGTGGAAGGCACTCCAAAGCAGCTGTAGTCAGGGAAGAGCATCCCTGGACGGGCGTGGTGCTGGCATGAGGGTGAATGGCATTTGTCGCTTGCTGTGCTTGGCCTCTCAGTCTGATGGCCATTGGGGCCTCCTGCTCAATTTCTAGCTTGTGGGAAATCTGCAGAAGATCAGTAAATTAAATGCCTGCCTGTTTACTGGAGGGGACATTGAAATGCAAGCTGTTGTAACTGTTTGGGGGAGGGGGGCAGGCCAAGTAATACAGCAGCCTGTGTTACCCCATAAACGGTGCGTGTGTGGCTGCTATTCTTCTGTGAGCAGAGGCATTGTGCCAGATAAGATCGCCTCTGCTCTGGCCGCTTGATGTCTCCTATCGGAAATCTTCAAAGGTCCAAACGTGCTCTTATTGAAACAGCAAGGGGAGAAGAACGAGATGGAAGGGAGTTGGGGGCCAGGCTGGATAAGATCACAATTTTCTCCTCTTCTGATTACAAGGGGCTTATCAGAGTTTAACTGTTGCGGGCCTTCTGCGGTCTAAGGAAGCTCATCTCTTTTCTGTCCATTCCTTTCAGAGGGTCGATGAGTGGATGGCAAAGGAAGGCCTCTTAGATCCCAGCGTCAAGTCGATTTTTGTAACCTGCGGAGACTGGGATTTGAAAGTAATGTGAGTATGGGGAAAGCGTTCACTGTTCCGTGTGGGTTACAGTTGAGACCCCTCTCTGCTCCCCATTGACTAGATCCCACTGCTCTGCTTGGGGGCCGTTTGACTTGTGGGGTGAGCAGGATAATGCGTGTTGCCCCCTCCTCTGTCTTAACTCGATTGCTGATGTGGTTTTGTTTGAGCCAGTGAACCCCCTCGAATGGGAACACCTGCTCCCAGGTCTGTGTCTGTCTCTTCCAGCCACGCTCCTTCCTCCTTCATCTGGGCCTCCCTTAGTCTGTATCCCACCAGATGCAATTGTAGTCTGTGTGGAATGACAGGGGGGGCATGGCAGGAAGATTCCTTGGCACCCGCCTTTCTGTTCATCAGGTAAGTAAATGGGGCAGGGGGGAGACTCCCAAAAAGGTTTAAACTCCGTCTTTGGGACATCTCTATGTTAATCCAGGTTAGAAAGGGTGTACCGTGTTCCGACTAGCCTAACCTGTCTGGGTTGTAGTTGTGTTGATGTCTGTAAGTGTGGGTGGGAGGTTGTTGGAGAAATGGCGACTCCTTCCAGAAGGCCAAGCAGCCCTCTGCATTTCATCAGAGAATGAGGAGAATGGTGTTTTCTGTGCAGTGCAGGGGTGTGTACGTATGTGCGTAGAAGTGTAGGGTGGCTGGTGTTTCTCTGTCCCTGAGGTCATGTTTCTGAGGGATGGCGTTTCTCTCCGTCGTCTTGGTGCACTGGAAACCTGTTAGCTGCTGGGCATCCATCTTAAATTAAAGGCCAATTAAAAAGCAGAACCCTGGTGTGTGTGTCACGTTTGTGTCTGTGTGTTTGGCTACCGCAGCTGCCTTGGCAGAGTGGCTGGCTGTCCTCACCAATGCCCAGTTAGGCGACATCTCCATGGCGGTTGCCCAAACAAACATGGGTGCCTGCTTCTGCGCACATCTTTGCACACTCAAATGTGCCTGCTATTTATTTATTTATTTGATTAATTAAATTAATTAAAATAAAAAGCAGAGGCTTTTTGGTCCTGAATGTTCCTTGCTGCCATGAACAGCGTCCACCGGTGTAAGCAGCTGGGTATTGGGACCGTGGCGTTCCCGTGGCCTCTCTGCTGCTTTTCACTGGGGAAGTGCTGCTGTTTTTCTCACGCTGATAAGACATGGGCGTGACACGTGCAGGGCTAAGCTTGTTAGCCGCACTGCTTGACTTTCAGCTTGACGTCGGTTGTCCCCGGTGCTAAGGTTAAATAAAAATGACTGCTGCCTGAGAGAAGTTGCCGTGTGTCCGTTTCACAGTGAAGAGGGGCTGCTCTGCCACCCTGGGCTAAGTAGCGGCAGGTTGAGAAGCACACGGGGATGGGAATGGCAGCGTGTGCCCCAGTGGAGAAGGCAAACTTTTTCTCATCAAGACAAAAATCCTTGCATGCGCAACCTTGTGTCAACAGCGAGATACCTATCAGAGCCACAGTGAGAATTGACTTCAACTCCATCTGCTTGATGCAGATTGTCCTAGCTCCTTCAGATGCAGCTTTCGTTCAAGGGGTTCATTTCCCTTTTGATCTGAAGCTTTTGCAGGCGACTGACCTGGAAAACACTCCAGAGGGTAGGGTAGCGGGGGGTTCTGACCCTGAAAGGTCCTTCTCCTCGGCTCGATCTTGTTGTGCGGTGAGTTGGGGCTCACTTACAGAACACAGCTAACAAGTGGGAAGGCCCGTGTTGGGGTTGCTAAAGCGGCAAAATGCTCCTTACACCAGGCGGAAGCTGTGGGGAAGGCAGCAGGGGCTCTGCTCCTGCCTGTCTGGGAAGGAGCCCTCTCCTTGGTGGCGAGTGTGAGAGGTGGAGTTGGGAGAGGCCCATGGATGTCATAGCCCGCTGGGTCTTTCCATAGCAGGATTGTAAGGCAGGGGTAGGGAACCTCAGCCAAATGAATCCCTCAACACGTTTTTATATGTCCCCTTTCCCGTTCCTGGATCTGGCTGCTGGATCCGTTTCCTAACTCCAGCCACTGGAAAACGGAGCTCAGGCTTAAGGGAGCAGAGGTGAGGACATGAACACAAGGATAGGGGACAGACCCATAGCACAGGGCCGTGATCTGGACCCTCCTTTTCTTCAATACAGCACTTAGGCAACTTCTATGCGGCCCCTGAGCTGCTTCTCGTGTTCAACGTGGCCCCTGAGACGGAAAAGGTTCCCCACCCCTGCCGTAGGTAGGGGGTGTGTGTGATCTATAATCAGAGGAGTTGGGGAAGAAGGAGGGCGTTTCCTCTCTGTTTTCCCCCCTTTGTGTGACAAACAGCTGTTTGTGTTCCCACGCTTATCACCTGTCTGTCCTCTGGCTTGGGTTTCACCCTGACGTTTAGTGGGAAAAATGGTCATCTCCAGAACATGCACTCCCTACTTTAGAACTGCTGTAGACTAGTTTGACAGCCATGGGCTAGCCAGGTCACTCCACCCTCCCAATAAATAACATAGTAGTGGTGTCCTGGAATTCGCTGCCCCACAAAGTGAGATGCAGAGAGGGAGGGAGAGGGAGTGTCTCCCTTCAGAACTAGTGTAAGAGTTGCTGACCAGCAGGAGGTGCTGTGGAGTTTAAAAGCCATGGGGTGTTCTTCATCCAGGAGTCCTGACCTGTATCTGTGGCTTCCTTGCGGATTGCTGCGTTGCCATCCAGCTGGGCGCATGGGTGCCACAAGTGGCTTCTCTTTCTCCTTTTTCCTGTCAAGTATATTACCTTCCAAATCGGACTGCTAGGCATCTCCAGGGCAAGGAGGGAAATGCCTTCCCTAGTCCCAGCCTTGTGAAGGCAAAGCGTCTGGCTGTGACCTGTTAGTGAACAGCGCTTCACCCTGTCCGGGTGCTGATTGGCCACAGCAGCAGCGCTGCGTCACATCTGATTAGTGGTGTGCCAGTGAACGGGGCTTGAGTGAGAACTCGCTGCCAACTCTGACTCATCTCATTTCCCGTTGCTTTTATCCATTGCCACAAACGCCGATCCTCCCTCCTGAACTCATTAAGTTTGCATGTGTTTAGACACATTGCCAAATAGGGTTTAGCAAAGCAGAACTGAGCTACATCTCTTTCCATCCAGGAGAAGCTCAAGGCCATCGGGACAAAGAGCTGTTAAATCAAGAATGCAGGATACCTAGGAAATATTCCAGAGACCCCATAAAAGGGGGGTGCCCGAGATGCAGTGACTGCGCAAAGCATCAATAGCCATATTTATGTATGATGGCGAGGAAAAGGTGTTGGCTTCAAGTCCAGATATTGGTGGACTCAAGGTTTAGAGGCTTGAGCGGATGGCAAGGATAGTTTGGGAGTAACTTAACTAGTACTCAACTTCTATTGATTTCCAGGGAAATGCCTGTAAAACTGGTTGAGATGTGTCTGCATGAATGTTGGCAGCTTTGCAGAGGTGCATGTGTCTGAGGCTGTTCTAGGGATGCTGGGCTTTCTGCATCTAGGGAACCCAAGGCAATGCACCCATTTGAGGTGCATCTAGCCCTTTAGAGGAACGTGGGTAAAGGATAACTAGTGAAGGACACTTGGAATTTCATAAGCACAAAATAATTATTTCTGTAGCAGCAGTAATGGGCATGGTGCTGAACAGTCCTGATTAAAGACAGGTCCTTGTCGCAAGAGGGTTCCAATCTAGAATGGACAAAGGAGGAGAGAGAAAACAAATTCCACTTTAGAGTTATGGCAAGATGCCAACACGCACAAAACAAAGATAGTCTCAAGTCCTAATACACATAAAATAGCAAAATTTGAGATGTGCATTAATCCATAAAGAAAACTAGGTATGCTGATGACTTAGCCCTTCCCCTTTAGAGCCATTTCCCTCCTTAAAATTGCTGCCGCACAAAATTTTGCCACTGCGTGGCATACTTTCACATCTGAATCACCCAGCAAGAATATTAAAGCTTCATGTTGAGAGCAAGGTCCTAAGTTGGAGATCAGTCTCCAAAAAGGTGGACCGGATGTCCTCATATAAACAGCAGTCAAACAAAATATGAATATCAGATTCAACCACCGAATAGGGGCAGAAGCTGCATGTTCTCATATTACGGGGTAGCCCAATCAATCTACCCTCTGCTAAGGGGGAGGGCATGAGCCCAAACCTGGCCAATGTCATGGCCCTCCTTTTGAGGCCATTTGGGGGACACAGGATGAACCTGAGAAGTTGCAGGGGGTGTGTGCTTAGATTAGTTCCAAGGACATGAGACAGCATAAAGAGACGTGAATAATCAAGGGGCTTGGGAAAGCCTGAAAGAGGAGGGATTTGAAGGTTGCCAGTGTACCTGGCACTTTGTAAAGTGCCAGATACACTGCTGCCGCTATATAAATGTTTGTTAATAATAATAATAATAATAATAATGGAAAGGAGCAGAGCCCATGTGCTCAGGGAGGGAGTTGCAGGCATGGGCAGAAGGGAAAGATGGTTTAGGGAGAGGGGACTGGGGTGAGGGAGGGTGGTGGCAGAGGAGTAGTAGTGAAGTTCTCAGGTGAGAACATAGCTGAAGATGAGGACAGAAAGATAGCGGGGAGCAAGGCCATGAAGAGCTTTGAAGGTGAAGACCAGGAGTTTGTGCTGGATGTGAAATGGGAGAAGGATCAGGGGAGGGGTGTTGAGCATGATGAAGACAGCGGGCAAGGTGGACGACTTGGCAGGTGAATGTTGAACAGAGGTGAGATGGGAGAGTGGGGAAAGCCAGAAGGTTGCAGTAATCAAGGTGAGATCTAGCTAGAGTCTTGGCAGTGGGAGCCTTAAGGAAGAGCCAAGTTCTAGCAGTGTTACGCAGGGAGAAGTGACAGTCTGCTTTAGTGACAGACTGTAGATGAGGTGTAGAGGAGAGGGAGGAGTCTGGATGGTGACCCCATCAGTGGAGATAGAAAAGGGAAGGAGGAGATGATGGTTTGGAGGGAATATGAGTTCAGTCTTAAACGTATTAAGCTTGAGTTGCCGGTAAGACATCCAAGGCAAGATGTCAGAGAGTCTTAGTAGTGCAAGACTGGCTTGAGGGGGGCAGAGTGGGGGTGTCATAAGCATAAAGGTGATACTGGAAGCCTTGAGATTTGATAGCTTTATCCTGGGATAGAGTGCAGAGAGAGAAGAGGGCTAAGCACAGTGTCTTGGGGAACTCTGAGAACGAAGGGAGGCCGAGGAGGTATCGGCAAGAGAGACCTGGAAGGAGCAGTTAGAGAAAGTGAACCAGCTGAGAACTGAGCCAGTCGAGGAGAAGGAGGTGGCCAGCAGTGTTGAAGGCCGTTGAGGGGTTGAGCAGGATGAGGATGGAATAGAGGCCCTTTGACCTGGCTACGAGGAGGTCATTGGTGATCTTGTCAAGAACCGCTTCAGTAGAGGATGGAAGCCAGATTGAAGGGGGTTAAGAGAAGAATTAGAGGAGAGGAAGTCAAGGAATTGAGAGGCCCCCATGATGCCCAGGCTGGCCCCAGACATTGCTGCCCCGCCACTGTGAAGTGTGTTTATTGTGATGTCACCTGAACCAGTCGCCCTTCTTGCTCCCCTGTTTGCTTGAAGACTGTTGGCTGGAAGACCCAAGGAGGCTTCAGACAGAGATACAAATACTTCAGAGTATTTATGCTATGATACTTAGTTTTCATCTAGCACTTTCTGTCCATAGAGATCAAAGTGTGTGGAAAAGGAGATCAGCATTATCTTCTTATAGACGTTGGGGTTTGGCTTGGCCAAGCTTACACAGAATAGGATCCAAGAGTCCTGAAAATCACAGCTTGATCCATGAGGCAACGTTAGAATCTTTCATCCTGAATAATCTGCCAAAGCACAGATTGTTTCCCTGCCCCACTGAAATGTAGTCCGGTCTGAGATGAAACATGGCGTCTGCTACGCTAGCAGACCTGGGGCCACAGAGGGAAGTGTTACGAAGCTACAGGACAATAGGCAAAATGTGGAGCATAGCTGAGACATCAGGGCTCGCACCCCTTGCCCTGGGGCAGGATTGGCATCTCAACACCTGCAAAGCTTCAGGTTCTCCCAGTTAGTGCCTCGAGGACCGGGTGCTTCCTAACAAGATGGCTCTTACCTGAAAGAAGAGCATCACGTACTGAGTCTCTAGCCCTGCTGGCTGCACCTCTTCCTTGCTGTGGAAATCTACCCTGGTCTGGGGTGTGGTTTATAACTGGTTCTTCCTTTATCTCTAATAATCTCTTGCATGTTTAGCACGTTTTGAGAGTCTTGAGGTGCAGGCGTCTCCAGATGATTGAGTCCAAAGTATGGGGCAAGCTGCAGCCTCTTTCCTTCGTACAACGCTGCATATAGAAATGATAAATGCTGCACTCTTGGGCTGTGTAATACTATCGGTGATTTGCTCTTGCCCCATTATCGGCAGAAGCCAGTGGGAAGACTGGCTGGTGATCTATTGTCAGGAGGGCTCTGTGCTGCTCCGTGTGGTTAGAGCATCAGTTCAGTTTTTCCTTCCTGGCAGATGCCAGTGGCATAATTGATCCTGGCCTGGTGTGTTCAGTGTTCTTAACGCTCTTCTCCCTACATGATGGGGAATGTGGGTTTGATGGGAGCACGAGGACTGGAATGCTCCAGGGTTGGGCCCATTCTGTAAGTGGGAACAACTGTGCCCGCAGGAGGCACTGATACTGTGATGGATTGAGCAGAAGTGGGCAGTGCCAGCATGGAAGCACTGCAGGTGGGGCTGACTGGAGCAGGACCCAGGAGATGGCTGCGGTTGCCCCTACCCAAAGCAATGGAGCTTATTGAGGATCTCAGGAGAACACCGAAATAGTGAAGGCTGCTGCCTCCTCTGCCAGCTTGCTGTCTGCTGAAATCCAGGCTTGCGGTGCGAGAGATGAAAGCCCGGGTACTTGGGACGTCTGTGACTGGGGGCAAAGGGCGGGGGGTGGGGGGTGCCATCTAGCATAAGGCTTTGCTTACTCTGGAGTCCAATGTGCCCTGTCAGCTCATGCTCTGGGTTCCACAAACCCAGGGGTTGGGGGAGGTCCAGAGGTTTCTACTCTCTGGGCTGCTGCAAAGAGGCCGTGAAGCAGATCCAGTGCCTAGCTTTGCTCGGGCCATCTGTGAAGCAGCTGCTAGGCGAAACTGTACAGGAGGCACTCTGCTTCCTCTGCTGTGGATTAGATTGCTAGCAGAGACAGGGTGCCAGGCTGGGGGAAATGAGATGCTGAGACTGTATCCCCGCTGTCCTCTGATCGACTGGCTTTCAGCACTACTGATGAGCATGAACCAGACTGCTGCAAAGGGGGAGATGGCTGCTCCCCTCCCACCCCTCTCCTCTTCCCTCTTGTTAAGATGCAATTTCTTTAACGAGGAAAACCTCTTGAGTGTGGGAACATCACCTTTCTGAAGGCTTGTCCTGACAAGGCAGTTCACGTCGGTGGAGCCGCACATCAGCTTCTGCAAATACAAGTCACTCATTATAAATCCTCCCCCCACCAGGAAAAAAAAAGAGCCCATGCACCGACAAGGAAAATGAATCCTTCTCCTGTTCCTGAATACATCATGACAGTCATGGGTCTAATGAGAGAGGGCCATTCATTCTGGGTGTAAAGTTCCCTTCGTCGACACAGGAATGTTATTAATTAAAGAAGAACTACCTGAAACAAGAGCGAAAAGGGGCACCAGACCTGCCAAGCTAAAATCGGAGTGGGGATCCAGCCTCGTTAGGCTCCTGGGGCCTTAGGCCCGAGAGAATTCTGTTAGCCTGTTGCAAGGAGCTGCTCCAGGAGTTCAAAAGCTTCGGGAGGTCAAATTCAGCCACAGGCTTACACCTGAGGTGTAACTCTCCTCCGTTGTTTGAGTAGTGAAACTTGCACTAACTACTGAACGCTGTGCCCGTGCAGCACCCGCCGGAGGGCTGTGCATCTGAAATAGGGCAAAGAGGACGGTGGGTTGACTTGGACAGACATCAAGGGTGCCACGTGCTTGGAAGGGCCAGGCCCTGCTCTTTGGGATGGAAGCTTTGCCCAGCATGTTTTCCCTTTCCCGTGAGACTGCCTCATTTATCTGCATAGATAGACTAGATCACTGTGGTGTCTGAGCCACACCTAAGCATCTGTGGATTTATCCTTCCGACGCCCCTGTGCCCTGCAGGAAGCCGTATCCTTCTGATTTCACAGTTGGGAAACCAAGACTACAGGTAGATTTTTGAAGGCCAAGATGGCACTGACTTGAGTGGAAGTTAGGAGACCGAGTTTTGTTTTTGGCCTTTACAAATCTACTTTCAAGGTCCTTATGAAAGTCTGTGGCAGAACTAGGAATTGAACCCAATTTTCCCGGGGGTCCAAGCCCTGTGCCTTACCTGCAAGCACATCTGTCTTCCCCTTTGTACACTTTGTGCGTTACAGAAAAATTCTGTCTGGGAGGCGAGTGGACACAGGCTCTCTGTCAGCTGGTAATGCCCTGCCATACAGAAAAGTGAAAATGCTTATGCTCTGCTTTCCGTGGCAGATCAGAGCGAGCTAATTCATTTCTTTACAGGAAACTACTTGCTCAGAAGTTTTATTTTGTTAAGTAAGTGGTAAAAGGCGAGTGCTCTCTCTTTCTAATATGGTGATAAAACATGGCCGAGCAGCTTGAAGTGTTTATGGCCCTGGGTGTGCTTCTTAGGATGCACATTAGTGAATTCTTAGCAGTGAATTATATCATTGCTTAATTCTATTTTACTGTTTTTAATTTTTCTTGTGCAAGTTGTGCTGGCAAGTCCGCTGCACCTTATAAAGAGCGAATAAGCCCCATTTAGAATAGCAGAGCCCTGCCTCAGCAGGCTCAGAGGACAAAAAATGTTTGACTTTTCAAGCTGGGACCTTAGTGTTTCAGTGGGCTGGCACATTTGAGAGGCTCAGTTTGCAAGCAGGAATAACTTGACAGGGTTAATCTTGTCTTCCGTGGATGCTGTTCACTTTAATCATGGTGGGAGCGGTGCTGCAGGACTCCGTGTGAGGAGCTCGCTGAAAAATGAGGCAGATTTTCCACATTTGTCTCGTGCTGGCGACTTGAACCTATTATGAAGCGCTCAGCATTGGTGTCTCTTAGAGACTGGAAGGACCATATCTCTGATGCAATATGGATAGACTAGTGTTTTGTTCCTGTGACACGCTAGCTTTGTGTCTGAACTTTTGTTCACACTACGTTAGTGACCGAGATAGGTATGCATATCTTAGAGAAACCCCTTGGTATGTTATGTGGAATGCATGGAGTGGTGAGGTAATACCACTTACTGACGTGAGGAGTAGTGTGTGGCAGGTTTCATGGAAGGTAAACGAAGGTAGCGTGTAAATGCTTGTAAGGGTAATAGTTCTGCAGGCGGGGAATGACAGGAATCCATGACAGCTAACCGCTCACCTCCAAGTGTCCACATGATCGGAGATCAAGCAGGTTAAATGTTGGGGATGTTGTACCCCCTCACTGTAATGTGTGAACAAGCTAACCATGCTTTCAATGTGAGCTCGGAATGAAACTGATCTGTAGTCATATGGTTTGTAGGGGGGCTGGGATAGGACTGGGGTGCCTTGGCAGAGCAGCAAATGGGTTAGCCCAAAACCTGGGGGAAGGGGAATGATCCTGTGTCCTTGCCAAAGCTCCCCATTGTCTTCAGTGATGTGTACCCGGGACATGGAATAGTAAAGATTCTACAGCAGGGGCAGGGGACCTTCTCCCTCCTAGGGGCCTTGAAAATTAATACAAGCTTCAAGGACTGCATAGAAGTTGGGGGTGGGGTTCTCAACTGTGCGCTCAGGAAGCGGAGGGTCCAGATCCTGGATGTGTGGGATTTCTGCTCCATTGCCCTAAGCGCAGTCTTTTGGTGCTTCAGGGTAGGAACTGGATCCAGGGGCCAAATCCAGGAACTGGAAAGGGGCTAAATATAAACTAGCTATGGTTGCATTTGGTCTCTGGCCTGAGGTTCCCCACCCCTGCTCTACAAGGCAAGGGACATCAACGGAGGTGTGTGTACAGAAAGGGCAAGGCTGAAATGGGTGTGGGTTTCCAGGCAGAGTTGGGGTGCACTGACAGAGCTAGGCAGGGGAACTCTGTAGGATGTTTCTGACATGCTTGCTGGTCCTCACCCACCTTTGTATGTAATTCACTGCCCAAATGAGAATTTATTTGAATTCCTAAAAACAAAAGGAAGTGGCATCAGTTTTGCAAAACAAATACTTTCTCTTCCCTGTTGCATTTTCTTTCCTTCTGTTTATTTAGGCTGATTTGCAGTCTTGGCCATCACTGCCCTTTGCTGCCTCCTTCTGTCCCTGGCTTTGTTTGAGAATGGCTTGTACAAGGAATCCTGTGAGGTGTCTAGTTTTCCTGCCACTTCCCGAATTCGTTTTCGGTGAAAGCCTTGTAACTAAACCCCTCACGTAGGGATTACCTTGCCATGGACGGTAAACTTCAGCCATCCTAATCTTCTGTACACAAAGAGTAAGATCCTCATCCCCGTATCGGAAGGAGATGGTGATGTGCTGGTGGAAAACATAATGAGCTTTGACACAGTCACACTCGAGAGAGCATGGTGGCGTCTGCTGTCTGGAAACGAAGGCCGTAGGAAAAGAGCCAGAATAGTGGAGACTTCATTACAGGCAGGAGAGAGCTAACATCTGGGAGTCAGTCAGACAGAGGGACCATTGGCACAGCTTAGTGAGGGGATGTGACTGATTCCTCCACACCTGGAGTGTCTCAGTTGGGATTGGCTGGCGGCTTTCACATGTTAGATTTCTTATGAAGTTACTGACTCAACCCTGTCTCTCCCCCCCCCTCCCTTTTTTAAATGAATAAAACCCCTACCATGCGATACCCACAAGCCGTCATTAGCCTGCGAGTATCCGTTCCCAATTTATTCTGAGCCAGTAGCCTCTTGATTTGCAGGCATGTAGCCCAGGTGGCATGTGAGTGCAAGTAGCCCATCGCAGCCTTCTGGTCTTCCTGCAGCAAGACACTTTGGAGAGAACTTGGTAGCGAAGGGAGGGTCCCCAGCCTGGTGCAGCTTTCCAGTCTCTTGGGTATGTTGTGGAGCCTAGTGGATAAGGGGCTGGCTTAGACAAGATTTGAAACTCAACAGGTGGCCTTGGGCAAGTCACTATGGGCATGCCATACAAATAGTTGAATTAGCAAATCTGTTGTACCTCAGTGTTGTTGCATGTTGTGTGTGGCCAGTCAGGAGTAGAAGTCTGTAGTTGAGAAGAATGAACATAAGAACATAAGAAGTGCCATACTGGGTCAGACCAGCAGTCCATCGAGCCCAGCATCCTGTCTCGGACAGTGGCCGGTCACGGGGGCCTGCGAGAAGCACCCAACAGGTCACCATGCTATCCATTCCCTGTGGGTCATCCCCAGGCCCCCGACAATAAAGGGTTTTGTTCCCTGATCCTGCCTGGCTAATAGCTGCTAATGGACCTGTCTTCCAGAAACTTGTCCAAACCTCTTTTAAACTCAGCTCTACTGCTGGCCTTGACCACCTCCCCTGGCAGTAAATTCCACAACCTAATGAGGAGTACATACTTCACCTTTCTACTCTGAAACACCTCCTACTGCTAACTCTTTCTGTGTTTGGTTGGCAAACGCCGTTTACAAACCATTCCTAGGATGCATTGTGCAGTGCCTCTTCTGCTGGATGTCGACGGTCATTCAGATGTAACAGCAAGGCACAGCTACATCCTGGGATGCTTCTGTGCAAGGCATGAAGGGATAGGTCTCCTCGTGTTCACTTAGAGTGTTAACCAACGAGAGCATAACCCGCTGGAGTCTGGGTTCGTTCTGAGCAGTCCTAGGTGTGTATTCCGTGTGTGTTCGGGCAGGCCCAACTCACAGGTTTATGCACCCAACACGCTGAGTTTAAGTAGCATGCTTTATTGAGCAACTATAGTGAAAAGTGAAAACGAAGGTAAACAATGAAACCGAAAGCAATCTGTCTTCAGTGCTGTCATTCAGTTTCTCGCATCTGTGGCTCACAGCTCAGCACATGGTTTTATCGGGGTCTCGCACTCCTCAGTGTTGGAAATTGCTCTTGCTTTCCCTAAAACTGCCAGTCAAACGTGCGCCTCTTCTACCCCCTTTCTGTTACTGTGTGCCTCACCATACAGTGTGGGTGGAAAACATCTCCACCTGCAAGGACTTTCTGCACTTCTTCGAGTGCCCATATAGGGCAACAAACTTCGCTTCGATTACTTCCCATTCCCGGTACCCCAAGGCACTAGTTTCCCCAAAGATATTAATCTTTTCGACCTGCTCAAGGCACTCCCGATGACCCCTCAGGTATCTTCTCGCTGTCATCAGGGCAGTGCTATGAAACAACGGCAAAGTCCAGCTCCTATTATTGACAGCTTTACTTACGTCATTGCACAAACCTTGAGGAAACACTTGCTGTCATTTGAATCCCATTCTCTCTCTTCATCTGGGACTCCCACTGTTGCATTCTGCAGAACTCGGCATTGCAGCATGGTTGAGTGTTGTCTGCACTCCACTATGCATGCATGAGCCCCATTGTTACCCCCCCACGAGGGCATGGATGGGTCTGCCAGTTCTCTGTGCACATCTGGCCTCGTCCAAAGGCCAGCAAAGGCCAGCATACCCATAAACCTTCTAATTTCTCAGCCCAGGGTACCCTGGCTGGCCACAGCACACACATTTGAAATCCATTTGGCTTTGCATGGCAATCAACCCATTGCAGTGAATTTCTGTGGTGGTATGAGCCCCTCGTGCTCCTTCCAAGCAAAAACGGTTACTTTTCAAAGATAAGAAATGATGAGTAACTTTAAAGCAATGGGAAACAGTATCCCAGCCCTGCTGCCACCTACACTCCAAGCCTAGTGACCTCCAGTGCTTTGCAGATCCCCCCCCACCTGCCCTCCGTCACTTAACAGGCAGTGGTTCCCGCGACCCAAATGAAAAAATGGCAGGCTTCCCTGGTGCTAAAATCTGCAATATTTTGTAGACAAGTTGGCTTGTGCACCGGCGAGGTTGTGACAGAAATGTCTCTGCAGTTTAATTGCCACCTGGATTTGGCAGTGCAAGTTCATCAACACACACACATGCAGAATCTGCAAAAGTTTGGTGAAAATGTTTTCACCCAATAGCCAGCCTGCGAAGTCATATGACCAACAGCAGCCAATAAGAACTCATGCAAGGTGTGTCGCCATTCCCCTAGTGCCACATGACCAAATGCAGCCTTTTGCAACTTGTGTGTGGCATGTAGCCAATCCCAGCTATGCATCAGCCCAGGTCTTGATGCTGTTCAAAGCATTTGGTGTGTGGTCAGCAGAGTTCACAGACAACGGAGCTGCAGCCGTGGAACTCTGAGAACTTCACTCCAGGCCTTCCTTTCTGCTGCTAAACAGAACCCACGAGTGATCCAACAGATCCAAATCTACTGTTGTTGGAATGACGTGATGTCAAGGCACAGAAAGGCTCTTATGCGATCTCTGGGCAGGAGAGTGGGACGCACCACACCACTGAGGCAGCTCCTGCTTTGGTGCTGTGCTGTGCACTTGCCATCTTCCATTTGCAGACTGGTCAGGTCTGGGAATGGCAATAGGACTCGCAGGTGTGCAGCCGGCTACTCTGCGACTGGCCAGCAGCTGGCCTTTGCCTGTGGCTTTCCCACAGCAGTTTCCTTTGCACCTGGGCTTTTCCCTGCTGAGCTACTATGGGCCACCCCCCGACTTCAAGGACTGACCAGCTGTCTCCACACCCCTGTTTTCAGTGAACCCGTCAGCTTCCTTCCCGCAGCCCCCAAAGCAGCTTATTGCAATGCCATACCGGCATTCTCCCTGCCTCTCCTGCAAACTTCCCTCCTTTCCCAGAAGAAGCACAGAAAGCATGAATTATGCAAAATTAAAGAACTTTTATATATAAAAAAGTAAAACTATTTCTTCTTGTGCCTGCTCCTTCTGGGGGCAGCTGGGTGTGCTCGCTTGGGTGGTGGGACTGGTGGTGGGTGGAGAGCGGGTGGAACTATTTATTTGTTTATTTATATATTTTGCTATTCTTTTACCCCGCCGCACCCTCCCGCTCACAGAGCAGCTCGAGGTGGCTTACAAAAACAAGAATAATAATAAAAGAAACCCACAATATACAATTTAAAATTCATTAAAATGCTAAACGTATACAAAAAGACACACACACCCCTTCAGTCTCCCTCTCCAAAGGCCTGGCGGATCAGCCAGGTCTTACACTGTCTTCGGAAAGAAGGGAGGTCCGTGGCCAAGCGGGCCTCCATCGGGAGGGAATTCCACAGCCTAGGAGCAGCCGCCGAGAACGCCCTCCCCATCGTTGCCACCCTAGGGACTTGGAGTCGGGTGTTCCCGGCCGACTGCAGGGGCAGCAATATGATCCGGGGCCTGAGGCGGTCCCGCAGGTAAGCCGGGCCCAGGCCGTTTAGGGCTTTGTAGGTCGTTACCAACACCTTGAATTGGGCCTGGAAGATAATAGGCGGCCAGTGCAGAGAACGGAGCACTGGTGTAATTTGCTCACGGCTACCCGTCCCCATTAAGAGATGGGCCGCCGCATTCTGCACCAGCTGCAACCTCTGGACCGTCCCCAAGGGCAGCCCCATGTAGGGTGTCTTACAGTAGTCTAATTGAGAGGTAATAAAGGCATGGATGATGCTGGCCAGATCCGAGTCCAAACATGACCACGGCCGTTGTACCAGATGTAATTGGCAAAATGCTCCCCTCGCCACAGCCTCCACCTAGAGATCCTGGCAGAGCTGTGTGTCGAGGAGCACCCCCAGACTACGGACCTGTGTGGCCAAAGGGGGCCGAACCCCGTCAGTGACGGGAGCCAACACCCCCTCGGCCCTACCCACCATCATCATCTCCATCTTGTCGGGATTCAACTTCAGATGATTTGCCCTCATCCAGTCCTCCACAGCCGCCAGGCACTGGGTAAGTACCAAGACTGCCAGGTCTGGGTCTGCAGAAAAAGAGAGGTAGAATTGTGTGTTGTCGGTGTACTGATGACAACGCACGCTGAACCCTTTCACGACCTCGCCCAAAGGCTTCATATACACGTTGAACAGAAGGGGAGACGGAATAGAACCCTGCGGGACTCCATGCTCGAGGTCCCGGGGAGATGAAGTACATTCCCCAAGAACCACACGCTGAGTTCTCCTGGCCAGGAACGAGCGGAACCATTCAATAACAATTCCCCTCACCCCAGCCCGGTCCTGCAGCCGAGCCACCAACATCTCGTGGTCAACGGTATCAAATGCAGCCGACCGATCTAATAAAATTAACATAGACGATCTGCGCTGGTCTAATTCATGGCGCATGTCGTCAACCAAAGCCACAAGTTCAGTCTCAGTGCCAAACCCAGGACGAAAACCAGACTGCGAGGGATCAAGAAAACTGACCTGATCCAGATGCCCCTGAAGCTGCTGAGCCACCACCCATTCAATAACCTTCCCTAGAAAGGGAAGGTTAGAGACTGACCGATAACTGGCCGGGGAGTCAGATGTCAAGAGATGGTTTCTTGAGCAGGGGCCGCACCACCGTCTCTTTGGATTCTAGGGTGGATTCCATGTGGAGGAGTGTGAACGGCTGTTGGGGGTTAGTAAATGGTGCTTGCCCCTGAGCAACAGTGTTAGCGGTTGTGGCAGCAACATGCTCGAGCAGGGAGCTCTGGAGCTGGATGGGCTGGGACAGGCTACTTTGCGTCTGTACCCGCATCTCACTGATTTTCTTGCTCGCCCACTCAATCACGCCGTCCAACTGCTCAAGCTGCTGCCAGAGGCGGGCCCAGTGTCTGTCCTTCCGCCAGTGGTCCGGGCAGGCCTTGGCAGCAAAGGTCTTGCATTCTGTAGTGTTCAGCTGCACCTGTTGCCCGTGCCATGCTGTTAATGATGTCATGGATCTTGTCCGCCCACCGTGTGGTCTCCCCAAGCAGCTACCTTGCCAGTTCCTCCCTACGCCACTGGTTGCAGACCCACAGGTCCTGGTTTCGCTGGGCACTTGTGACAGGGGGTTTCGTCTGTGTCTGTTGCGCTGGCAGACCTGTAGCAAAGCAACAAGGAAAGCCAGTATTTAAGACTTATCCACCCACCTTCTTGCCTTGGTGTTACTGGCTCCCACCCACCCAATTTTCAGCCCTTTGCCTCCCTCCCTCCCCCCAATCCTCCCAGAGGGAAGCAGGAATGAATACCAGGGGTAGTTGCTGCACCAGGATCCCGTTGGCACGCATTTCTCTTCCTGCGATCACTGTAGAGGAGTGAAGAACATACAGAAATCAACCACCACTGTTTGTGCCATTCTCTCCCCGGCCGCCATTTTGGTTTCCATTCCTCCACGTGCAGACTGTGCTTTTCCCAGACTCTTCTTCCACACCACTTCCTCCCCTCCTCCACCGTACAAGAACAGCAGAAGAATCGCATGGCAGCCACCAGTCCTGTTGCCTGCTCTCCTGCCCCAGGAAGGACCCCCCCCCCCCAACACACTTTCAGATGCGCAGAGCAGTGACCCTCCTAGTGGGGTCTGTGGCTGGGAAAGGAGGATGCTCCAGTGACAGCGTTGTTGATTTTATCGTTGTCTGTCTTTCTCCTCAGTAGCTCTAGTCCAGAGGTCACTGAAGAAGGGCCACACTGCAGAGTGCAGCAGGGAGGCGTTCCTTTGTGTTTTCTGTGCACCACAACCTGCGTTATCGAGATCCCGACCTAGGCTCTGAAATGACCCTGGCAGGCTACGAGGAGGAGAGACTGGCAAGAGGGGCAGGGCCATGGACTGGAGGCAACCAGAGGCCTGGTACTACTTGAGAGGCAACTGCATGGCTCAGAGCAACATGCAGTGTCGCTTGTGGACAGGCAGAGAACCGCTTCCGGGACAATTAGATCAACGTCGGCATTTGTGACGTAACAGGAGAGGCAGTTTGCCCGTAGTACAATTCACCCCCTGTTACCTCTGGAAAGCCAGTGTTCTGTAAAACCAAAGAAAGTGCTGCTGCTGGGGTTATCTAGCCCTCAGTTCTGATAAGCTGCTTGTAGTCTGCCTCTGAACTTCTCTGTGGAAGCCTTTCCTTCCGTACGTGGGGTGCTGCTCAGTGCATTATACATAGCCCCTTTGAGTCTCCAAGCTAGTTTATTCGAATGCGCACTCGAACCTTTCCACTCCAGGCTTTTTTGCACAAATTTCTTTGTTACAAATAAAAACCTTCTTTTGAGCAAAAGGTATAATCATCGGTCATTCCTTCACCAATGGGGCCTGATAAAAGGGGATACAGCACCTTCCCCACAAAGCTTGCACAAGGGAACCTTCATCCGTCTTGGACTGGTTGAATCCTGGAGCTCTCTCTGAACATGGAGAAAGTTACCACGGGCGGAAGAAGCAGTCCCCATTTAAATTAGATTGGAAAGAGGCAAGGAAACTTTAAGTCTGCTCCTCCTCCTGCTCTCCTTTATGAGAAAAGTGCTAACCCAAAAAAACAAGTTGGGTGAAGATGGCGGTAAAGGGCTGACTTATTAGGAACAGCCAATTGGTACAAACATTGAATCGATGCATTTTGTACATGTCAACATATGTGGCCTTTGGGGGAGGGGCGGGCGGGCGGAGAGGGTGTGTAGCAGAAAGTTCTGCCTGCCTGCTCCTCTCTCTCTTAGTCTCAGTGGCTCTACCCCTTCTCATTTTCTCAGTGAAAGAGCTGTGGGCCTTACAGACAGAATGGGTGGCCCTTTATATTTGCAGCAGCCATGGCAGTTCTGTTTGGGGCAACAGTACGTGGGTTGCTGTTGGGGATTCTCTCCTGCTAGCCATTTCACAAGGCTCCTGCCCTCCAGTCTCACAAGCATTGCACAGTATGCAGCATACAGCAGTTTCTAAAGGAACCTTTGTCTCAGCCACATTAAGAGGCTTGAGGAGCCATCACCATCTCCCTTTGTCTCCTAAACGCCCATTCCTTAGTCATTTGGGAATTGCTAAGTCCCTTACTGAATATGCCCAGAGGAGACATCAGAGTGGGGCTTCATCAGTGAGAATAAGAATGGCAGGCCCCATGGAGACTCTCGTCTCTCTGTGTCCCAGAAATCCTGCTCCTCCATTAGAAGAGTGGGGGTCCGCGAGAGACTCGGGCATTCTGTATTTTTGCAGACCAGCCAGCATGTAGAATTGGGGAATCAGCAAAGACTGCCACCAGGGCTTGCATTTTGAACCGCAGCAAGAAGGGGTCAGTATGTGAATAACAAGTCTGGCAGTTGGGAAAGACTTGATTTCTCCAAGCTTCCGACTGCTGCCTGTGCTGTACAGCACAATCTAGCTCCAGATCACCACTCACGCCAGCAGCTTGATGTATCTGCAGGATGCTTACAACGGTAGAGGCCTGCCCCGAAATGGCCTGCCATGTTTTGGTAGCAGCTGTGGTTAGTTACCTGCTTCTCCGCAGCGATGGCAGCATGCATTATTATTATTATTATTATTATTATTATTATTAACAAACATTTATATAGCGCCAGCAGTGTACCTGGCACTTTACAAAGTAACAAAATAGACACGGTCCCCGCCCTAGGGCTTACAATATGAGAAACGGGAGCTGGGAAGAGACTTAGGAAGGGGAACAGAGGGAGAGACAAGGGGTCTAACATTCATGAAGATGCGAGGTCTCAAGTGCACGTACTTGGCTTGGTTACGATGAGAATGACAGCAGGCAGGTCCATGTGGCAAGGATAAGGGTAAACCGATCGTAGGTATAGGAATAGTGGCTCAGCAGGATAAAGAGTCAGACAGAGCAGAGCGAAAGAGGTGAGTTTTAAGGAGAGATTTGAAGGTATGAAGGGAGGGGGCAAGGCGGATGTGGACAGGGAGGGAGTTCCAGGCATGGGGGGCAGCAAGTGAGAAGGGACGAAGGCGCTTAGGGGAGCAGGGAAGGCGTGGAAGGGTGAGAGAAGGGACAGAGGAGGAGCGAAGTGCACGGGCTGGAGTATGGAGGGCGATAAGTGCAGAGAGGTAGGGGGGAGCAAGGTTGTGAAGAGCTTTATAGGTGAAGACTAGGAGCTTGTGCAGGATTCGTTCAGGAAGGGGAAGCCAGTGAAGCGAAGAGAGGAGGGGCTGCACATGGTCGAAGCGACTGGCGAGGTAGATGACCCTGGCAGCAGAGTTTTGGACAGAGATGAGGGGAGAAAGGTGAGACCGGGGAAGGCCAGTGAGAAGGAGGTTACAGTAATCGAGGCGAGAGATGACCAGAGCATGAACAAGAGTTTTGGCAGACGAGACAGAGAGAAAAGGGCGAATCTTAGCAATGTTATGGAGGGAGAAGCGACAGGATTTAGCAACAGAGTCAATGTAGGGTTTAAAAGAAAGGGGTGAGTCAAAGATGAAGCCTAGGCTACGGGCTTGGGGGACAGGCAGGATGGTGACTCCATCAATAGTTATTGACAGTGAGGAAGGAGAGGAAGGATGAGGGGGGAAGATAAGGAGTTCAGTTTTAGCCATGTTGAGTTTGAGTTGACGTTGAGACATCCAGGTAGAGATGTCAGAGAGACAGTTGATGAGACGAGCTTGAACAGAGGGAGAGAGAGAGGGAGTAGAGAGAGAGAGTTGAGTGTCATCAGCATAGAGGTGGTATTGGAAGCCATGGGAGGCATGCATGTATGTGTCCTCCTGCCTCTGCAGGTTCCAGCTGCTCAGCCATTCTCCCACGGAATCTCCAAACTAGTGCAAGCTGCAGCTCCTCTCCTGGTCATCCCATTCTTTCTGCACAAGACATTCTCACTGGTGGATGCTCTTAGCACAGGTCCATGGTGTCACTAAACTGCTCCACTGCTGCAAACAGCGAAGTTTATATCTAGTTGCATAAAGACAACAAGACATCTCAGCTAGCAATTGGGAATGGACTGGGAATGAACCCTGCTCTCCTCTGTTGTAGCTAAGAACCAGAGTGTAATGTCATCCCTTTGCAGAAACTTGAGAGGGGACATGACAGAGGTTTATAAAATCTTGAGTGGTGCGGAACGAGTAGATCGGGAACAGTTATTTACCCTCTCAGATAGTACAAGAACTAGGGGACACTCCATGAAACTAGCTGCCGGCAGATTTAAAAGAAATAAAACTCAACGCACATTTAACTTGTGGAATTTGTTACCAGAGGACGTTGTCAAGGCCAGTAGTAGAGCTGGGTTTTAAAAAGGACTGGATATTAACCAAGTAGCTTATGGGATGAACTTCTTACAGTTGGGAGTGAACAACGGGGAATGGATTGTCCATTGTGACAGTTGGTTCTTCTCCCATGCGATTGAGATTGGCCACTGTTGGAGGACGGGATGCTGGACTTGATGGACCATTGGTCTGACTCGGTACGGCACTGCTTTGTTCTGATGTTCTTATGAGCAAGAATGTCCGCATCTGCCTCTTGGTTTGCAACCAGTGCGGTATGACCAGCTGTGTGGGGGAGAGTGCTGTCCAGCTAGATCAGTGCTGTTTGGATCCATGCTTTAAGGCTCTAGAAATGCAGGCAAAAGTGGAAGAGAGGACCTAACCACACCCAGAAAACTGTGGTGCCCTATAATGCGGTGGCTTCTAAAATGGTTTCCAGCTCCAGCACCCCTTTTGCACTGCCCCACAGTGCAATTATCCTAATCAGAGGCGGTGCACCCTAGGATACCATCCAGGAATGCAAGTGGGAGCGGGGCCATATTTGCTCACTCCAGGTTAGCCATGGAAGCAAAGGAACATGTGAATGTCTCGCTACTGGTTTGCTTGTGACACTGCTTGTGTACCTCTTTGTGCTTTCCTATTTGCAAAATGTCAACCTATGAAAGAAAGCTTTAAAAACCTGGGCTAGTGCATCCAAAAGTTACTGGACTCAGCAATGTTCTCTTGTGCTGTAAGAAAGAAAAGCTTCCTTCACCGCAGGAAATAGTGAGGAATATTGTAGGGCTTATGTTATGCAGGAAACCTTAAGGGTCCCTTCTGGCCTTGAAAATCTATGGCTCTGTATGGGAAGATGCATTTCTGTCTGGAGGAGGCTGGTGTGCCCCTGTATTGTAGGGTCCTTGTGTGGAGAAGGACGGCCCCATGAAATGCTGGGCCTTGTGTATTGAGCTGCCAGAAAGGCTCTAAACTAGATGCATAGCCATGAATGGGTTGCTTTCTCTGACCTTCCAGACCATGGTCTTGAACTACTTTTAAATCCTCCAAACTTTTTATCCTCCCTGTGCCACTTAGATGCTGCAGACGTAAGCCAAATAGTTCTATCCGCTCTGCATTCCAGACAGCTCGACCAAGGAGAGTTTTTTCACGATGTTGAGCGTTCAGAGACCCAAAACCTGATGTGTTGTGAGCTCTCTCCTGCTCTTCTCTCCCGTTGTGCACTTTGCTCCTTGGGTTGCTGGGGTTTTTGTAGCTTGCAGCACAAATACCTGCTTGCAAGGAAAAGCTTTAATCTTGGCACTATGGTTTTGAAGCTGAAATTGTACTCTTGTGGGGATCAGAGCTAGCAAAGACCAGGGGTCACCAGGAGCCCATCTCTCTGCTTCGGCGGGATGGAGTTTTCCTTGCCATGTGATCTCAAGGGCTTTGTCTAGCAAGTTTTGGAACTTATACCACTTTCCTAGAAGAGTAAATGGCAGGAGCTGGGATCTATTCTGCTCCTGCTTTCTCTTCCTTATTCATCTTCCATTTGGCCTCTTTCTCTGGCTCCTGCTTACTCCCTAGGCATCTATAGCCTTCCTTCCCAAGCTCGTCTTTCCGTGTAACCCCGCTGCCCTACTCCACTGCAGACTAGAGAAACCGTGGCACTATCACCACGTTTGCAGGCATTGCCCTCTCTGCTTGCATGTTTTCCATCCCTTTCCACAACTCTCTTATCTGTTTAGCTTGCAAGCTCTTTGGGAGCAGGGATGTGCTTGCCTTGCACAATGGGGGGCCCGGGCTGGGTTTGGGCCTTAGGCAAAGTGACAATAAGCATTTATTTATTTATTTATTTATTGAATGTTTATGCCACCCTTCCCACAGGGCAGCTCACTCTCCACAAACAAAAACAATAAAAAACATTAACATTCATACAGTAAAAAAACCCTCAAACCCCCACTTTTCCCTGCTTACCAAATGCTTTGCGCCACCTCCGGAAGAGAGCCAGGCTCAAGCGAACCTCCTGGGCAAGGGGAGTTCCACAAAACGGGGGCAGCGACCAAGAACGCCCTCCAATGCACCTCTGCCCCATGGACAAGGGTAACATACGGAACGCGCAGGAGGGCGCCCCCAGCCGACGGTAGGGGCTGCAAAGGGTCATGGAAGAATTTTATTTATTTATTTATTAAATTTTTACCCCGCTCCTCCTGAACGCAGCTCGGGACGGCTTCCAACAATAAAATACAATTTAAAACAATCCAAACACTTAAAATACCATATAAACATTAAAATGACATATAAACAGGGCCTGGGATATAAATTGCTTGGGATAGGGGAATAAAACTCAACTACCCACCCCCCTCCCCAAAGGCC
>QEPC01012035.1:2210448-2226072 GCA_003113815.1 Sphenodon punctatus | reverse complement strand
CAGACTCCGGACCTGTTGAGCTACGGGCGGGCGAACCCCCCCAATAAGGGGGGCCGACACCTCCTTCGCTCTCCCCACCACCATCACCTCCGTCTTATCGGGGTTGAACTTCAGTCTGCTCTGCCATATCCATTCCTCCACGGCCTCCAAACACTGGGATAGCAACGAGACGGCAGGGTCTGGGTCCGCTGAAAAAGAGAGGTACAGCTGAGTATCGGCATATTGGTGACAACGCACCCTGAACCCTCTCACGACCTCCCGCAGGGGCTGCATATAAACATTAAATAATAATGGAGACAGAATGGAACCCTGCGGAACGCCACATGATAAGGCGCGGGGGCAAGATGTCTCCTCCCCCAGCACCACCTGCTGGCTTCTCCCCGAGAGGAATGAACGGAACCATTCAAGAACAGTCCCATCCAGACCCCCTAGGTCACGCAGCCGTCTCAACAACAGCCCATGGTCCACAGTGTCAAAAGCGGCCGAGAGATCTAGCAGGATAAGAAATGTAACATCCTGCATCCATCTCCCGTCGAAGATCGTCCACCAAGGCCACCAACGCCGTCTCGGTGTCATAGCCAGGGCGGAACCCCGATTGAAACGGGTCTAGGAAACCAATGCTATCTAGATGCACCTGGAGCTGGCGAGCCACCGTCCGCTCAATAACCTTCCCTAAAAAGGGAAGGTTAGAGACAGGTCGGTAACTGGCGAGGGCGTCCACGTCCAATGATGGTTTTTTCAACAGGGGGCGCACCACAGTCTCCTTTAGACTGGGCGACAGCCTCCCCTTCTGCATGGACGTGTTCACTACCCTCGCCAGCACCGTCCCCAACGTCTCCCTGGAGGCTTTCACCAGCAGAATAGGCGGATCTTTCAGATATATGGGACCTTGACTGTTTAGGGCTTTAAAGGTCAAAACCAGCACCTTGAATTGTGCCCGGCGTGGCAGTGAATAATAAAGAGTAGAGTTGTGAGTGTGGGGTGCGGGGTCACAGATCATTGCTTGGATGGAAGTTGCTGTTGTGGTAAATAAACCTGGCCTCGTTGGTCTATAGTCACTCATCTGTGCAGCTAGCCAGGGCTTTCACTCCTTCCCTGGCTGTGAAGGAGGTGTGTGTGTGTGTGGGGGGGGAGGTGTAAATAAGGAGAGGGTGAGGAAGTGAGATGGGAGAGGACAACGGTACAAAGGGAGAGGAAGTTGGGACAGGCCTGCAGCACGTTGACAGCACTACGTGGAGAAGAATTCCCAGACTATGAGCTGAGACCCCAGATGGAGCCACGATTCTGTTCGATCCTTGATCTGCTTTACGTGGCTTCGGTGCTGTCTGCGTCCACAGGATTCTATTGAAATGGGGTCACAGAGGCAAGAAGCTTAGGAACTGCTGACCTATTCCCTCCACAGCTACCCCTGTCTTCGTTGCATTGGCTGCTCCATTGGTGTGTTGAACCAGTCTTAGTCCTCTGAGACCTGGAGTGGGAGTCGCACCATAACCCCCCTTGTCTCCCCTAGATTAGCCAAGCTAAACAGTGCATCTGAGACTTCTCAACTGTGTGAATGTATCCATGTCTCTCCCTGTGCTCCCTTCTGCCCTCTTGGGGCAGGAACCTGTCTCCTGTTGAATGACTGATCAGTGTCAGGTACATTGCTGGTGTTATATAAATGCATAATGATAAACTGGCCAGGGGAGACCCTTAAAGTGGGGATACGGCACCTGCTCCCCCTCGGAGCCCACATCTTTTCCATTTTGTTTGTGACGATGAGATTGCCGTGCAGACCTCTTTGGTGCCGTAGCTCGCTTCGCTCCTGTAAACCGTTGGCCCGTCTTGGGAGATAACTTACATTTTATGGACCATTTAGCTTCTCAAGGGTGATCCTAATTCTCTGCAGCATGTAGGTGCCATTTTCTGGTTATTAAAAGGACCCCTGAATGGGAGCTCCCCTGCCAGCCAGTGCTCTCCCATGCAGTTAATTATGGGAGGGCTTTGCTTATATCATGAAGTTTAATGTCCTCCAAACTCTCTCCTCTAGGAGGGGGAATTAATGCCCTTCTCTCCTTCAACTACTGCAAGTGACCCTTGCATGTTTGTCACTGAGCTGAGTGGGAGGAAGATAATTCCTATCCTGAGTAATGCAGCCCTGGACTTGCTCAGAGAGCATATCCACCGGCTTCCTTTGTGGAGATCAAGGGAGCTCTAAAGGCTAGCTGGCCAGGTGTCTCTGTCTTTCATCTGGATGCATTTATGCTGTGTGACACATCAGGTGCCAAAATAGCTCCTGTTCCTTCGGGGCCTGAGCAAGTGCCGCAGTTACCAGGAAAGGGTGATTGCCTTTGACTGACAAGCTGGCCAAAGGAAGGATCACAACTGCTACACAGCAGATGCAGGATGGATGGATGGATGGATGGAGGCGGTTCCTGGAGGTTCTGGGCACGTTGGCGGGATGTGTGCAAGATAACAGGAGAAACAAACCATTAGGCTGTGTACTCCAGGTGTGGGGGAAGCTGCCAAGGTCCCTTGGCATTGTGAAATGCCAGATAAAATGCTACCACCAGGTGGAATGTGTTGGTGTGATATAGCTAATGAGACCGGCCTAAAGAAATACAGCGTGCCGTCAGGGGGTGTATAGATTAGTGTATTTGTACACCGCGCGATAGTATAGATTTCACTGAGGTGTTGTCGTACTGGGGAAGAACAATTGAAAGGAAAGGCCACATTAAAAGGAATTACAGCTTAAAAGGAGAGAGCTAAAGTCATCAATAGCCCGGGTTTCCTGCGCCTGCTCCAGGCCTCGAGCAAATTAACGGCTTATGGAGATCTAACCCTATCAGGCTCACCCAGGATTTGTGGGTTTGGTTCAGGCAGAAATTAGAAGGGGGTTAGTAATTAATTTCAGCCTCTCTGGTCAGAGCGCAAGATGACTCTGGCTTGCCACTTCTGAGAAGATGTTTCCTCAGAACCCGGTAAGGACTCTGGTTATAAAACCCAGGCGAGCAAAGAGAGGCTGTGGGTGCCTGACAATTCTTTCTTCCTTTCCCGAGTCTCTCTCGCAGGCAGCCCGAGGCTGCCTGTCTCTTTGTTAACAGAGTGACAGCGATGTGACACCGTGAAAATAATTACTAACAAATCACGGTGGTGACTGCAAACAGCTCGCTGTCTTGAGAGGCATGTCAGAGAGCATTAGAGCAGGACAGGAGGAGAGGCAGAGAGGCCAGGGTGCTCTCTTTCAGCTCTGGGATTAGGGAGGGTTCTTGCAGCCTTCGCGTGCCTTACCTGCTAATTGCACAGCCCCGTTGGGATGGGCCGTAATGGCGAAACCTGGGTCTCCAGTGAATGTCGAGGCAGATTGGGGGCTTCTCCTCTGCTCCCCTATTGCCATCTTGTACCCAGAGTATTAGAGTGCCCAGAAAATGAAGGGAAGAAAGCATAGAGCAGTTTTCTCCCTGGGCCACATCCTTGCAGTTATGCTGGTAGTGGGGCTATTTAGTAAGTATTTGCCAGTATCTTAACACGACTTGATTCGTTTTAAGATGGAACCTGATTATAGGTGGCAGTCCATGCTAGGTTATTCTGGTACTTCAGTTAGTTGCCTGCAGAGGTTAGGAAGGAATCTCCCCCCCCCCTCCCCCCCCCCCCAAAAAAATAAAAAAAAATAAAAAATGTATTCTGGGTTTTTCATCTTCCTCGGAGCTCCAGAGATGCCTGCATTCCAGCAGCCAAGAGGGGACAAGCCCTGCCCCCTCCGCGAATAAGCTCCATTCCCCATGCGCTTACACGTGTCCCACCATTCCAGGCGCATGCAGGGAAGCAGACGTTCTCCTGCTTGTCATTCTGCTGAGTTTCTTGTCATTCCATCATCTCCCTATTGTCATCTCAAGGGCTTTCTTTGGAAACAATTAGGAATGAGGAACCTGAGGCTTTTATTTATTTATTTATTTATTTATAATAGAACTTGTATGCCGCCGCCTCCTGCTAAAAGCATCTCTGGGCAGCTAACAACATGTTAAAAACAAATTAAAACAATCAATCATCAGCAGTTAAAATCCAGTAAAACATTTCCACCTCCCACCCTCACCCAGCCCTCCCATCCCATCTCCCTTGGGAAAGGCACGGTGGAACAGCCAGATCTTACATTGTCTGCGGAAAGAGGGGAGGTCGGTGCCCAAGCGGACCTCCAGGGGGAGGGAGTTTCACAGCTGCGGCGCGGCCACAGAGAATGCCCTCCTCATGGTCGACACCCGAGAAACCCGGGGGACCTCGAGGAGGGCGCCCCCTGCCAACCACAGGGGCCGTTCCAGGTTCTGGAGGGTGAGGCGGTCCTGAATTCCAGTCTTTCTCTCCTGAAAGAGGGACAATGGGGTTGATCACCCAAAGGAGGACTGTTGAGAAGGTATGGAGGCACCCACGTTGGAGCTAGGACACTAGGTCGGGTGGGTCTGGTGCTGGGGAGGTGCTACGGCTATTAGGAAGGTACGGCTTCTTTGCCTGGTTATATATCTGGATATATGTTGCTAAACACCCTGCTATTGTAGGGGCCCGCCCTGATACCCTTTGGTGCTTCCAGTTCTCTGCCTGTCGCACGCTATAAAGTTGATAGCGTGCGCCAGGCAGAGACCGTTTGGAGGGATGTATTGGGGTGGAGATTGTGCGTGGGGGTTCAGACTCGATAGCCTGTTGGTCCCTTCTAGTTGAGGACTGTGTGAAATCTGAAACAAGGCTGCCACTTGTGTGGCCTGTGGGTGGGTGTGCTTGGATCCCAACGCTCCAGATTAGAGCTAGTAGCAACATGGTGCATGCGGGCCAAGCCGTGCAGAGAATGACTGTGACCGCCTTGCAGGCAGCACCGAATGATGGGAAAGTAGGCTGTGTTAGTGTGTTGTAATGAGAACCGAGGAGCCTGGCTGGCTGGTGGTGGAAGGGGAGCAAAAGCCAGTGCATTTGGGGGGTGGGGAGGGGATGGAGGGAAGCATGTTGTTGCATAGCATACTGTGGGCAAGGGTGGTATGTACAGGTGAGGAATGTTAAAGGAAGAAGGGGAAGGTACCACTTGGGGGGACCCACCAAAAGAGGAGAGAAGCATGAGAGAAATGCACGGGAAGCTCTTGGAAAGGTGGCAGAAGGGCTCTCTTATGATAGCTGGCTGAGAGCCAGGGAGCCTTGCTCACTGCATATTTATTGCCACCACTGGGGAAAACACAGGGAATGTGGGTCCCCACTTACGAAAGGGGTTAGTAATGAAGGTAATAGAAAGATGAAGGGGATTGCAGTGTGTAAAAGAGGCCCTTAGAGGTGGAGAGTTATTGGGTAATTGAATAAGGGCCATTTCAGTGGGGCAGAGTGGAGGGAAGCCAATGGGAAGGTTGAGGCTATGAAGTCAAGAGTCTGCTTAGAAGTGAAGGAACCGATAAGAAACTAGGGTGTGTCTTTCACCCAGTGTTACTAAAGACCTGGGCAGTCTCTGTGCGGCCATAGCGCCCGGGCAGGTAGCTGGCAGCAGAAGGACTGGCTGCCCCAGTAAGTGATCCCATGCAAGTGATGGACGCGCTAGGAAGCCATGTGGAGAAGGGTCCTTCCTGCCCCTCAGCTGCTCTGGTAGCCAGCCCTTCTCTCCTGCTCTCTCCAGTGATTTCTCTCAGTGTCACATGTGTAAATAATGTTGCAGGCCTGTCTAGCTGGGAGCAGGATGTGATGATGGGGGTGGGTGGGGGGAGCATTCAGGTTAGCGTGAAGCAGCTTCTCTCCCTGACTCATACAATATTTATGGAGGGGCTGGGAGTCGGATGCGCTGACCTCTGGGGTCACGCAGTTAAACAGCTTCTGCACCCCCTTGCATTCTAATTGCTGCCCTTGTCCTTTGGCTCTGTGGGATTTGCCTGCTCATTGTCTCTGGTGAAGCTCATGCTAATGGCAGCCTGCTCTGGGGGTGGGAGAGACGTCCTCTCCCCACGGGGAAAGCGCGGCTTGCTCCCACTCTCATGGATCTAACTGAGGGAGTCTTATTGCTCCCCGTGCAAGACAAACTCAAACCCTAATCAATGTGAGGTTTGGGAATGTAGTTTTGCTTTAGCCTCTCTACTCTGCCCTGCCCTGTCATGGCAAAGTGACATGCTCCGTCCTTTCTTGTGTCACCTCACCTAGGAGAGGCTTTCCTCTTTCCCCACTTCTCCTTTCTCCATTTTTGATGCTGCAGATGACTTTGGAGTGACATGGAATTTTGTCAGGATGGAAACTGGGTTCCCTAAGTGTTGGACTGGCATGGGCCTGCATCAGCGTGAGTGACCATTTGCAGAGAGTTGCCCTGGAAACAGGCTAAGGAAAGGGTCAGAGGTTCAGTTTGGGGGGTGGGGAGGGCAACACTAAAAGGGGCAGAACTCTTCCCCCCTACATCTCCATGGTGCACAGCTGGGTGACAAGGTGTTGGGGTCCACAAGGACGTTTTCCTCTGATGCTTTTCCAAGTGCAGTTGAGCTCCGCCATTGGAGCAGAGGAAGGAAGACCCACCTGCTTTCATTTGGAAGGGGAGAGCATGAATTTTCTGAGCCCATGCTTCTCCAGAGATCTGGGAACTGGGTGTTGTGTCCCATGGACAGGAAAGCTGTACATATCAATCTGTAGTGTGCAGCAACGGGAGCACAAAGCTACACATGCTCTGAGCACCCAGTGGGGAAAGGAGAACCCCCAACCCCCCCTAGTCCAGGGGCTGATCTGGCTATCTGGGGAGACCTCCTTCATACACGGGAACTCACTGCTCCTGGGGACTCTGGCAGTTTGTTGAAAGAATATAGCTGTGGGCACTTCAGAGATGTTTGATTGCTCCATCATTTGAACTCTTGCATCAGAAAATCAGGTGGAGGAAGAGGGAAACATGCTTGGTTTTGGATAAGCTGGATTTTACTTGTGTGTTTCAAATTTAGGGGTGCTTTTAGGGTGCCTTGCTAGGATGTCTTGAGAGGGCTCTTCTCTTGTATCATTGTTTCCACAGATTGGCATAACAGAGCCTTACTCCTTCCAAAAGCAAAAATGCAGAATTCCTGGCTGTTACTGCAGTATCTTTATAAGGGGCTTCATGAGATTCCCTCTAAAGAGGGGAAAAAAGACCCCACTCTTGTGTTTATTGACTCTCCCTTTCTAATCTTGCATCCTGATTGCTGGATTTCACTGCAGTGAATCTGACAAGTGTAGGCAATGAGATGCATGTTGTGTGGTAATTACATAATTACTGCACCATGGTGCTTTTCAAAGGAAGGTTGAGTCACCCAAGCATTATACTGAACTAACGTGCAGTGGCTTGGTCCCTTGCCATAGAACGTCACCTAGTCTTTCTTTACTATGATGAAGATGGTGCCGTTAAATGCCTCTAAACTATCCAAAACTCTTGGTGTCTTATAATCTCTCTTCCCTTCGGAATACCTTGCTGCCATGCTTGTAGCACTAGTATTTCTCTTCCGAAGGGGATTCCATCCAGGTCTACTCACTGTCCTGTAAGATGAGGAGGGCTGGATGTGGCTGTCTCTTTAAATTCTGTTCTGTAACTGATGTGGAAAGCTTCTGGGGTTCTTTGAACCTCCCCAAGAGGAGACCGGACCCAAATCCTCCTCTCTTGTCCACTGGCAGTATTGACCGTTAAAACCAGAAGGTTTTCTCCTGCTTGACTTGTGTTACCGTCCCTTTGTTGACTCCTGATTTACCCCACATAGCGGGAGCAGAATCGGACCCAGTAAATAGTGCTGAATCTTTTTAAGACAAGCTGTTAAGCATTAGTGCAGAGATTTATGGTTGGGCCACGTGCGTGCAATTGTTGATGAGCATTCTCCTCCTGGAACCCGAACACCTGCTGTGTTACAGCCCAGCTTGAATGTCAAAGAGAGCTTCCCAGCTACAGTCTGGCAGAGGGTCGGATACTGCACTTTCAGCTCCTCTGGCACGCAATGGCAGTTGAGAGTACTTGGATCTGTACAGAACTGGGCCTAGAGCTAGTAAGCGAGGCTGGCTGCTTGGGGTGTGGTGGCGGAATTATTTCCTTGTTTCTGTGCTCGTCCCATTGGAAATTGAGGGGTACAGAGAACTGGGATGTTGCTGTAGACATGAAATGTGGCAAACAGATAGCTCTGTATGGGATATTTGTAATGTTTTGTTCAATATTGTCTTTGGGAGCCCAAAGTCCATGAGACCACTGTGCTGATAAGGTACCAGGGATGTTGAAGCAGTCTTCTCCGTGCCCACTTTCATGTCGTCCCCACCCCGTGACTCCCTCCCATGCAGGATACGACCTCCGTCATCCAGCCCCACTTTTGTTATGCTGCCTAGAGTGATTCTTGTTGTTTTGTGGCCAGATTGCGTTGGAACGAGCAGGGGGAGGTTCTAGGCATGCGGGTTCCATCCCTTGGCTTGATTGCATGAATTCCGTTACGAGCGCGTTTCGGGGAGCGGGCTGCACTAGGCACGGCTCCCTTCTTGGCCAGTGGAAGAGGCTTGGCTCGCACCCTGGTGTGTCACCGCAGCCCCCCCGGGGGCCCTGTCGCTGCGTACCTTTCTGTGTGCTCTCCCTCGCACACATGATTACATTCTCCGTTATTACTAATAGAGCCTGGGTGCGTTGTAGCTGCTGGTCAGCCCTCGTTCATATCCAGGGATGACAGGTTGACATTTGTGGGGAAAACTTTCAATGACCTTCATGTAGAGTGCCGCTGCGGCTGCTCTTAGTGACTCCGTGGTGCCCAGCTTGGAATGCTTGATTCTGCCTGTACCTGAGGAGGAGTGCGTTCAAAGGTGAGGGTGGGACGATCAGCCTGTCCGCCGCTGCTGTCAGGAGCGTGCCTGTCTCCCTCCAGCCATTCTCCGCAGAGTGGCCAGGAGGGAGCAGATGTGTCTCTCTCTCCAGTATCCAGGTGTGAGACTGTCCCGGCTGGATGACATGGAGCTCCTCATGGCCAGAGCTGATGGCAGGGGAAGTGGGAGAAAGGAGAAGCACGGGCACCTGCAGCCTCGCTGCTTCATCGTCTCCCCATCTCTCCCCTCCCCCATGGCCATTCTAGATTGTAAGCCCCTCAAGGCAGGGACCTGCTGCTAATCCTGGGCTGTTCAGCACTAGGCCCAAAGAGAGGACAGCGTAGAGGTCTGTAAAATCATGACTGGGGTGGGCAGAAGGGAATTAGGGAATAGCTGTTTGCAAGAACTAGGGGCACCGGATGGTAATTTCATTAGGCAGCAAGAGTAAACAAGACAAGTCTTTTTTCACAAACTCTGTGATGGCCCTGTGGCACTCATTGCCAGGGGATGATGTGCGACAGCCAAGAGGACCGCTGGGCTTAGACAAGTTCATGAATAAGAACTATTAGCTAGCGTGGTCTGGAGATACAAGCCCCTCTATCTGGCAGGGTGACTGAAAAGGGAAATTACTCTGTGGTTTCACCTACGCTTCCCTCCAGCCATTCTTGGAGACAGGGCTCTGGATGAAACTTGGCTCTGAGCTGGCATGGCATCTCTTAGTTCGGGTGGATGAATGTAATAAAGGGAGCTAAGCCATTGCAGTCTGCAGCCAAGGGAGCAGCAAGGCCATACTCTCTACAGTATAAGAGCTTCCGTTGCCTCTCTGAGCCCCCTTGTCTAGCGATCCACGGGGAGCAGTGCGGCTTGCTGTCCGGTTATTCCTGCAAACACCCCAGGCCTCCCACTTCATCCCATCAAGGCTCAAGGACTGCAGCAGGCAGCTCCACAGCGACATTTATTAACAGTGGGGCTTTGAAAGAGACATGCTGCTCCTGCGGAGACTCCTCTCTGTAACTGAGGCAGGGCTGCTGGTGCTGAAATTCATTAGTGTTCTCTGACAGCCGACGGAGCTGCTTGCTGTCTGTTCCCACTTCCTTGCTCTCATGTCCCTGCTTCGTGCACGCTGATATTTAAAGCTGATGTGCAGCTCCTAGGCGTGTTGGATTGTGACAAGTTTGGGGATGGGTGGTGGGGAGAGAGGGAGCCTGTCTTACGTTGGTATTAAAAACGAGGTCTCCCTTGACCCCAGCAGACACTAGAAAGTGCGTTGTCTTCCTGCCGCTGATAGTTGTGAATTTTAACTACCGCCTGGTCTTGTTTGGGTGCGGCTGAGGAGAGTCTCCTGTGCGGGTAGCTCTGGTTAGCCAGTAGGGGCCCATTTGGCACGCTCAGCCGGGAGTAACGCGAGAGAGGAAGGCTGACCCCAGTTAAGAGTCCAGGGGTGGCCAAACTGGGGGTCGGTAGCTGCATGCAGCTCTTGGGCAGTTGAAGTGCGGCTCGGGCCCTGCCCTGCCTTCGTGCTCCTGGGTCTCACTTCATTGCCCTCGAGTCTCCGCTGAATTAATCTGTGCCTTGGAATCTCGACCACAGAGCACCAGGGTGTTGTGCGTGCACGTGTCTCTCTTTTTTGCTTCTTGGTTTCCTACCCCTGATAACATTTGTACCTGCAGCCCCTTGTGATCTCCAGTGCATTTCGTTTCCCAACACCCCTGTGAAGTCAGGGCAGGGCCACTCCGTAAAACAGGCAGGAGACCAAATCACAGACTTGAGTGACATGGCCAAGATCACACGGGGAGTTTGTGGCAGAGAGCAGGGATTTGAACTTGGGACTCCAGAGGCCCAGACTAGTGTTCGAACCCCTGGGCTACCCTTCTCTCTGAACCAAGGAGCTTGTTTCATTTTTTATAATGTTAGACCCCCTTGATCAGCTGGATGCAGCATTCTACGCCTACCATCACATAGTTGTTTTACCACCCTGCTGTCCATGTCAAGTTCGACAAGGGAGAACCAGACTCTGTGAAGCAGCGCTGTGCCAGGCTCCTGAGGAGCACGTCTAGGTTGCTACCCCACCCCCCCCCCAATTCCAAAGAGCACCCGTTCTGAGATGTTGGGTGTAGCAGGTGGCATTGCGACCTCCCTTCTGTAGAGACGGAGCAGGGCATGCTGAGAGGTGCTGGCATAGCTCTCCTCTGCGGGCCATACTCTCTACAGTCAGCAACCTGCCCCGTGCTGCTGTCTCCGTGCCGCCTGCCTGCACAGGGCTGACTGGTTTCCCTCGGAGCTCTGCCCAGAGGGGAATAGATTTCCTGAGGTAGAGGGAATGACTCCTGCAGGGCCTTGGCAAGGCAGCTGCTAATATGCCCTGCATTCATTTCAGAGCAGACCCCACAGTGCATAGGGGATTTTTTTTAAAAAAAAAGTCTGTGACCAGGTCTATAAATATCAAGATTTAATGTCCCTTTATCTTTCCCAAAGAGGGGCTTGTTCTTTCAACTGGCTCAGTATCAAAACACCCTGTGTGTAGAAAGTGGCCCAATTTCTTTCTCTTCTGACATCCTGAACCCAGAAGCAGATGGACATTAACCAGCTCTGATTAGTCGGGAGACTCGAGCATTAATTTTTTATACACTAAGACCACCTGAGTGACTGAATTCAATTACAGCTATCCCCCCCCCCCACCCTTCCCCCCTTTATTAATGTAATGTCTCATGACTGAGAAAGTATCCATCATTGCAGGTATTTACCCCTATTTCTTACCGTGACCCCATGGATAATTAGGGTTAAATTGATATGCTATCGCACCGGTGACACATTTTATCTGCCTCTGTTTGTACAAGAGGATACAATAGTGGAGGAAGGACCAATTTGTGCCCTTCGCTAGCTAACCAGGCTGAGATAAAAGGTGTCACTAGGACGATAACGTCCTCGCCTTGCGTGCCTTTTATTGTTGCTCAATTTGCTATTTTTTTTAATCCCATTCTTTCTTTCTTTCAATACCCTTGGTCATATTTTAACTCCATGCCATCGCATAATGATGCCCTGCTAAATGTGCATGAAGATAGGCAACTCTGGCTGACAGCCCTCCCTGATAACCGAATTCCTGCCCATCCATCATTAGCCGGCTCGCCTTAACTTAAGGAAACTGATAACTAAAGCATGGCCGTTTGTCACCGCCGAGCCGTATGCTGCTTCCCCGATTGGGGAACTGGCTTCAAAGGGGGAGAGAGCGCCACGTGACCCCGCCTGCCTCCCATTAGCATCCCGCTCCTCTCTCAGCCCCATTGACTCGCAGCCAACAGGGGGCAGAGCTGCAGTGGGGAACAGAGCCACCCAAAACGAACACCGAGTGGCTCCCACTGACCTAAAGCAAATCGAGAGAGAGCTTGGCTGATGGAGCTTAAGGCGTGTGCTAAAAACCTAGGACTGTTGCAAGATTTAGCCATCTCCTCTCCCGCCCTAGCAGCACCTGCTCTTTGGGAACAGGCTGTGGAGAGTCTGAGATGCTCCAGAGGCAGCTTATGCAAGGTCCGGTTTGTGGTCCCTGCTCTGGACTCTGGAATCCTGCTGTGGGTTATGTTTGTGCTGTGAGGGGACTCTTTCTGGCATCCAACAGGCTGTTAGTGTGGGGTGATTCTGGGATTTTGGCCGGTGTGTGTCAGGTGAGTGAATAGCTGTGAATCTCCCGCAAACCAGAAGGAGCTGCTCCCTGGAGGAGGCCCCAAATCCTGGCAGGACTCCCATTAGAGACCAGCATTCATTCTGTCTAAGGTCGCTAGCGCACAAGACGCGGGCTGGGTGGGTGTGGAACTGCCATGAGCCAAAATGACGGCAGGGGGATCACGTGACGCTCCGCTCATGTGCGTGCGGTTTTTAATGTCACTAGCCCATTTCTGCTGTGATTTCACTCACGGGTGGCAGGGCTCAGAATCCAGGAAAAGGCAGCTGCTGCTTGCTTGTTATAGGCAGAGTCCAAATCCCATTGATGGGAAGGGAATAGTTGCATTGACTTTAAGGACCCCTGGCTGTGGTCAGGAGTGCCTTTCGCCAATCATCTTGTGAGGAAATGCCGCCCCAATGTCTCTGACCTTGCCACCCTCATCCATGCATTCGCCATCTTGAGCCTGGTCTGCTGCAGCGCCCTCTCAGTGGGGCTGCCCATGGTGACCGTCTGGAGGCTGCAGCTAGGGCAGAATGCGGCGGGCCCGTCTACTGCTGGGGATGGGTCGCAAGGAGCACGTTACACCGTTGCCCTGAGCGCTGCACTGGTTGCCCATTGCCTTCTAGACCCAGGTTTTGACCTCTAAAACCCTGCACAGCCTGGGCCCTGCTTAGCTGAAGGAATGCCTCGCTCCCTGCGGCTGTCTGGGAGCGCCCTTCTGGAGGTGCCGCGCTCCCAGCGGGGCCGTACAGACGGGCAGGCGTTCTCAGCGGCCACACTCGCTGTGGCATGCCCTCCCGGCAGAGATTCCGCACGGCACGGATCTCCTGGCTTTCAGACAAAGCCGTAAGACCTGGCCCTTCCATCCGGCGTTTGGCCGGTGGGATGGGAGGGGTTTCTGGATTCAGATCAAGAGTTTTGTATTATAGCTGGTTTTCTATTTATGCGTTTGTATTTATATTTTGTATTTTTATATTTTTTTGCATTTATAATGTATTTGTATATATGTGAGCTGCCCCAAGTCGCCTTGTGCGAGAGGGGTGGGATATAAATGAAAGGAAATAAATAAATAAGAGCTGGATTGGGCCCATGTCTTGGGATGGAGGCTAGGCCCAGAGTTCCTAGCTAGCTGTAGGATTCCTTCCAGGTTAGACATGAGCACGGTGTGACCCTTGAACAGGCTCTCTTCTCGAAGACTCTTCTGTCTCTGATTTGGGGACAGGCTGAAAACAGCTTCGTTTCTGAAGCAGCCTGCCTGCGCTGGGCACGCTCTGATTGGCCATCGGTGATGTCATGGATATGTCCATAATGCCTTGTAATGTGCATGGGTCAGGCTGTTTTGAATGCCTAGCTTCTGTTTTGTAACTGCATCAAGCAGGTGGAGATGGCCTATTCCAGGGCAAATAGCTCTAGAATCATACACACCATGCCCAAAGAGCAGGATTTAACTGTCTTGCTGGTTACCCAGCAAGCTTCTTTCCTTGGGGATTACCCTTTCTCAGCCCTGGAAGTTCATCCTTTTGACAGGCTTGTTCCTTTGGCAGAGATTTCCTTCAGCTCTCTGCATAGAACGGCTTGGGGCCCAATCCTGGTAGGTGCTGGGCACTTGTGACACCCACCAAAGCCATGGAATTGGTGTGGTGCATGGAGGCTGAATTCATTCCTTTGTACCCACTGCTGGTGCAGCCCAGATGCTGCTTGCTAGCCAGCCTGGTCTAGGATGGAAGGAAGGCACGCACCTCTGCTCCATGTCGCAGGCTCCTCCCAAAACATTTTCCGATTCCCCCTGTTCATCCTCCCACCAGTTTTTTTGGGAGATCCATGACAAAAGACTGCTCAGCTCTTCCTGGGTCTCGGGCAGTGCGGTGCAGTGGTTAGGGCACTGGGGACTCTCCCCTCGCTGCCGCTGGCCTGCTTTGTGGCTTTGGGATAGCCACTGTTTTCTCTCCCACCCTTTTGTGTCCCATCTGTTCAGATCACAAGCTCTTGTGTCTCAAGGCCCCAGTGAGAGCCTCTGGGTGCTGCCATAGGGCTAATCATCAACATCCTCTTAACTCCTTCCAGCCCTCATTGGGCATTGAACCCCATCAGGTATGATTGTGGGTGGCATCCCGAGGCTGAGCTGGAAGGAGTGCCCCAGGTTTCTCCTCTTGCTCCCCAGGGAGGTGTTTAAGGAATTTTCTGCACGTCAGGCTCTTGCAAACGGAGAGTTGTAGTGGGTATAGCCTCCCTGTTGGTGCCTGCTTTTCCCCCAGGCAGGATGTGTTTCTGGGATTCAGTCTTGAAGCAGAAGCCCCAGTTCACCCTATGGTGACCAGGCCTCTCCTCGCCAGTACTGGTAGAGCAGTTGGACTATTGGAAGCGTGCATGAGAGGGGCGAACCTGAGCCACTGGCCTTGGGGGCTAATGATGTCACCTGTTCCCCTCTCTTCCTCTTTCAGACTCTCCTCCCCAAGGGCTGAACTTTCAAGGAAGTGCTGGGTGCAAAGCACTGGTCTGATTTGCATATGCAATTGCTAAGACTTTAGTAATTACGTGTGCAAATGGGTCTATTAATCATTTGTTTAATTAATCTGGGTTTTTACTATACATCAAAAGAGCCCCCTCCCATGCCTCCCCGATCCAGCATGCTCGGCATCTCTCACCATTTTTAGAGAAGTCTCAGTAAGCAGAGAGACCTTTTAGCTACGCCCGACCCAGCCAAGCCAACCAGTCATGAGGTGCTCTCACCCCGAGATCCCCTTCTGGGTGACAGGGACACCAGGCAGAGCTCGATGCATGTTCTAGTTCACCCCCTCTTTCTGTGACCAGTGAGACATCGGTTTCCCTGGCTCTGCTGGCTGCAGTGCTGGGCACTGTCACCGAGAAGGGAGAGAGTCTGGCCATTGAACCCCTGTGATTTAGCCAAGCAATTGCCTGTGCCCAGTTCTGCAGAAGCTCCTAGCCTTGTGGAAAAGGGAATTAGAGCCCTTTGCACCTTCACAGCTTTCTGCCTGCATCCGCCTCAGCATCAGGGAAGCTACAGGTTATTACACTTGTGCAACCTCCTTCCGAGATGCCCTGTTGTCGGAGTGCCCTGCAGACAGCCTCTGGCTGGGTCTCTCTCACTTCTGCAGGCTGACCTTCAAAGGCAGGCTTTGACCTTCCCCTTCTGAAACATTTAAACCAGGATGGACTGGGAACCACATGAAGCGCTAGCT